>JAQQAC010022866.1:42877786-42903248 GCA_029783875.1 Phataginus tricuspis | reverse complement strand
CCGCCCTGCCCAGGCCCGTCCCCGCTGCGGCCCCGCCGGGCATGCCTGTCCACCTCCGCGCACGACAGCTTCTTGCCGTGGCGGTGCCCACCCACCCCTCTGCGCAGCGGCCGTGGCCACTGCCTCGCGGCCCCTTCCCGTGGGGGGCCCCCACCCGGAGCCCCACCCGCCCCTGCCGGGATGAGCGCACAGCCGGCAACAGCCTGCTTCTCCCTGCACGGATGTCAGTGTTTCCGGTGACCATTTGTGCGATAGAAACGGCGGCGGGGCCGTGAAAAGGGAAGAAGCACGTGCCTCGCCGGAGGGAGGTGAAATGATCCTGAGGAAGGACAGGGTTTATTTCAGAATTTCCGGTGATTCCAGACAAAACAAACAAAACCACGAACTTCCCCACCAGCACCGGGCGGCAGGGCGCAGGCGTTTGCCAGGGGCCCTCCTGCTGCGGGTGGTGCCCCCTCGGCGGCCCTGCGCGCCCGGCCTCGGCCCAGAGCAAAGCCTGGCCGTCTGCACCTGCTGCTCGCAGCACGCTGCTCGCCGCTTAGGCTCTGAAATCCTGCTTGTGTCCTGCCCTGCGACCTCAACCACGGACAGTTTCATTCCGCTTCCCGGGGGTGTCGTCCTTGGAGCCCCGCGGGAAGTGGACCCGTACTTGAGGGAGAGCGTGCCCTCTGAAGAACGGTGTCTTGAGGACTGAAAATCATCTTCAAAGCGGGTCCTTATTGTGGTGATGTGATTGCTTGGGCGCCTAGGGCCACAGGAAAATCTACACAAACCAGGTATTCGCTGGCAGTTTTAAGGCTGGAAAGTCAGGACTGAGGCGTGAGCAGGGCTGTGGCTCCCGGGGGATGCGGCTGCGGTCTCCCAGCGGCCCCAGCAGGGATGCCTCGCCCCAGCCTTCCTCCCTGGGCGAGTCTCTGTGTCTTCCCTGGAGTTCTCAGCTGTCTGCGTCCACATCTCTCTCATCTTAAAAGGACGACAGTCACTGGATCGGGGCCAAATGAGCCCAGTGTGACCGCCTCTCAACTTGACTACCTCTACAAAGAATTTCAGAATAAGGTCTCATTCCAGGGTGGAGAGGGATTTGGGGGAACCTTGTCAACTAAGCCCGACCGCCTGGATGAGAGGAACGCAGCGGCAGCAGCCTGTCCTGAGGATGAAGCCCTTCCCGCAGTCCAAGGCCATGCTGACCCTTAACAAAGCAGCGGTGATGCCCAGGGCAGGCGCTGAGGTCCGGAGGGTGGCGGCGTGGGCAGGGCCTGGGTCCCTGCAGCTGGGCTCCCCCTGGCCTCCCCCTTCCCAGCTCCAGGGTCTTAATGCAAGTCACCTGCCCTCCTGAGAGCACGCTTTTCCAACTGAATCTGTCCAACAAATAGTTATTTCAACGTTACCGGGCCTAGGGTAACAGGATCGGGAACAGGCCTAGGTAACGGGCCTTGGGAACAGATCGTCCGAAAGAGTTGGGCCGTTCCGCACGCCCAGAGATCACAGAGCCACTCTGGAAAACAGGCACGTGAGCAACCGTTTCTCCGGTGCTGGCAGAGGCTCAGGTCACGGTCACAGGCACAACCACTAGGCCGTGCCAGGCGCGCAGCCTCTGAAAGAGGAAAAGGTCCCCTGCAGGGAGTGGGGTGAGCAGGGGAGGTGGCCAGGCACATCTGAGGAGGGCCTGGCACACGAGAGGGTGTGGCTGCCCTGGGCACAGAGGGGCCGAGGTGTGAGGTCTGTGTTTGTAGGACGGTGGGGCGACTCTGAGAAGGGTTTGGAGTGGAGAAGGACGGACTCCAGGATGAGTCGCTTCTGGCCGTGGCCTTCAGCGTGCTGTGTGGACGCAGCAGGGGCGGGGAAGCAGAGGGTTGGGGAGGGGGCCCAGAGGCAGGCAGACGCCGCTAGGATGCACTGACCCCCAGCCTCCCTCAGAGTTAGGAGGCTAAGCCCAGGGTGGAGTGGGACTCACGGGTTACAAGGGGCAAGGGAGCGGCATCCTCCCCAGAGACCGTGGCTCTGTGCGTCCTGCGGGGTGGGGACCAGACTTGGGAGGCTTGCCAGCGCCCCTGCCTCTTCCTGCCTAGGGGGCCATGGCTGCTGGCATTGGCATCGCACGTGGAAGTGACCAGCAGGGGACCTGGAAGGGGGAGGCAAGCGGGCCCAGGCTTCCTGCTCTTGCGGCTGCGCCTCGGACACCAGGTCCTCCTCGCCCCTCTGTTAAGGCGGAGCCCTGGTTACAGGCACACTGCGCCGGGCCAAAGGGTCCAGTCCACAGGCATGTCCTTCCGCCTCCCCCAGGCGTTTTCTTCCAGGCCCGCACGTGTCCACGAGGAGCGCGCACACACACCTCAGGCTGGACAGCAAACCGCCCATCCCTTCTTTTTGCTGACACGACTAAGTGGTTAAATTTCTTAATCAAAGAGACAGATGAAATGAGTTTATTAATAAAGGCCCGTCAGAAGGACTGGAAATGAGGGATTCGCAAAACCCACCCCGTTTTACTTACAGGCAGACCCCCCTCATGGAGAGGCATCTGTGAAGGGCAGGAATTCCCGGGAAGGTCGGGGATGGAAGCATCTGGAAGCTGTTTGCGACGTGGATCAGGAGCCGAGCTGCACGCAGACGCCGCCTCCGGCCACACAGCTCGCTCTGCGGAGGGGAAATATGCTGCTTGTTTACAGGGCTCCTTTCCCCTTGCTTGTTATCTATTTTATTTCTTCCCTGGTTCCTGCTCCCCCGCCACTCATGTGCAATTGTGTCTGCACAGATCTGCCAGCTGCAGGGCTTGTTAACCGTGCCCACCTCGCCAGCTGTCGGGAGTGCTCGCGAGGAAGGAGGCTGGCCTGTGCACACACACGTGTTTACATCTTCCTCCTCTTTGGTGATCTTAGCAAAAAAAAAAAAAAAAGTGTGTTTTTTTTTACTGGGGCTGTCAAAGTAAGCAGAGGAGATGTGACATCACAGACAAAGCTGGGTGCACACGGCCTCAGCACCAGCACACGCATGTGTACACACAGCTGACACTCATCCGCACATTGAAACATGATAGTCAGAGGCATTTTTCCCATTTCTTGTTCAGCCTTCATCACTCAAAACACTTTAAAAATTGAATTTTGGGGTCTCCATTTCTACATCTGGAAAACATTCTCTGGGGGCCTTTTTATGAACGTTGTAATTCAAGAATTTTTAAAGTGATCATCTTTAGCCAATCCTCATGTCTTTGATAACAGCAAAATGTCTCCATTTCTTTCACAAATCATTCACAAATCCTTGCATACATGATCATTGGTTACCCTAAGCTCATGATAGGAGTTCTTGCCTATGCTCCACAAGAAGAATGATCTAATCACAAGTCTGGCTTTATTATTTTAATCAGACTAGCCTCCATAAGTGAGCAGAATTGACAGGTGGTCAACACTGTGGGGCAGCCCTGAAGGCCACGCTGGGACAGGCCGTCAGGGGCCAGCAGAGCCCGGCTCTGCCACTTACTCTGCGGGTGGCGCTGCACAGGCTCCACTCTCCTCACCGGGAAATAAGCATACTCGTCATGGGGTCGTGTCAAGAGAACGAGGGATGCTCCCTGTGAGACGCTGAGAGCCGCGACTGGCTTGTCTTCAGTGCTCAAAAAATTCACTCTTCTGTAAACTGCTCTTGACGGTTCTCATCTCTCCTGCACCGTGGTATATTAATGTTATTTTTCTTATCTCTGCCTTTCCTGGTTTATGAAGATAGAAATCCTGTCTGTGAGCTTTATTGTCTGAAGTTGGGATCAGCTAATTTTTCCTGTAAACGGCCCGTAGTAAATGTGTAAAGGTTTCTGGTGACTTCTCTCCTCCATTGCTGTACAAGGTAGCCTCAGACAATATTGAATGAGCCGTGGCTGTGTGCCAATAAAACTTTATTTGCAAAACAGGTGGTGGGCCAGATTTGGCCCGTGGGCTATAGTTTGCCAACAGCTGGACTAAAGAGAAGATTTTTCTGAGTACTGGGCAACTTTGGAGGAACTCATGAAGACTATTTATCTGAGATATTAAAATTGTGCTCCCTGCTAATTAGGAAGCCCATAGTTGTACAGCCAGAGCATTTTATGTCCTGGCCAGGTGTCGCCACTGCATGTTTCCTGTGCCACAACAGCCATGCTATCATCCTTTCCCTGTAAATTATGTTCTGAGTCCCAGTAATCAACATGGTTTAGTTTACTTCCTGTCTCCTACACTCTTTCTAGGAATAAGATATTTTATATTTTAGGTGCATTAAAATAATACAATATAATAAATAGTATTTGTAACTATATGTGGCTACATAATTTAAATCAATAAATGTAAATATGGCTGAAAGTGAGGACTAGTTTTTTATCACAATTTTTTAAAAACTATATGAGCAAATGTTAAAAGTCCTAGCAAATGACTGAATGTAATGGAAAGATAGGCGAAGCCAGGTCAGAGCACAGGTGATTATATACAAAAAGCTCCCCAAACTTTTGTTTGTAAAAGTTCCATTTGGACAAATGGATATGAAAAAGAAACCAGAAAAAATTACATCTTTAATATAATAGCACACAATTCTAAGATAGTTAAATAGTGGTACATCAATTGCCTTTTAAAAAAGACTTAAATTTTGAAAATATCTTGACAGATAGTTTCACTTAATTTAACTCTGTGCATATGTATGAGTTTTTGAAATTTTTAACAGATTTTTAAAATTATAGGTATGTTTTATTACTGTGAATACTTAGCTAATAGTAACATCAGCCTCTCTGAAGTTTATCTGTATGATTCATAAGCCACTGCATGTCCCATTGAGATGTGCTCTATGAAACGTAGATGCTACTGCAAAGAAATCAGCCAACATGTTAATATTTTGGCATGTGTTCATTATTCAACAGTGTGGTTTATCCAAAGTGTAATATAATAGCTGCTATGGAAAAGGTGCCAACAATAGGACCAGATGCCGACGACCAGCACCAAGTCCAGGTGAACGTTGCCTGCTGCGACTGCCCACCCGGTCCGGGAAGAGGGAAGCCATGTGGGGTTTCAGTCCCAAGGGGTGCCTCGGAGCCGCCCACGTCTTAGCTAGGAAAGCATTGCTCGGCTCACGCTTTCTGACCACATCAGCTGACTCTGTGGGAATACTCAGAGTCGGTTATCTCTTGGTCTAGCGTCCATATTTAACAGACTGCAACCAAGCTTACAGCTCTTTATGATGGAGTCACAAAGTAAATACGAAGCATTTCTAAAACCATGACCCTGATGGCATAGCTGTGTGACGGTCATTTCAGTTTCTCTATCACCTCCACCCAGTGCCTCCCCTGCCCTCCTTGTGTTTTGTGCATTCACGTATTTACTCAGCATTCAGTCACTGTTGAGCATCATGCATGATGGTCCCTCTGGGTGACACCAAATCAGACAAGTTCCTCACTCTCAGATTGTTCAAAGCGTGGGGGAGAAGCAGTAGCAACGATAACGCACCTTTGCTGCATGTGCGCAGTGTAACTAGCGTAAGAGAGAAGCACCGAATCCAGGTAGGACGGCCTTCCTGGAAGAGAAACACCACGCGCCATGCCTAAGAAGGGCAAGACTCGCCAGGGGAGGATGGCCGCGGTAGTGGGGGGTCCTGCCAGGAAAGAGATGGAGGCGCGCAAGTTGGCATTTTGACTTCATTTAGCATTTAACTTAGTTGTGGCCTGGCATGCATAGAATTGTAGTTTCTGAATCATACTGAGTACTCATTATTAAGATTTTGTATTATTCTCTATCTATATTATATCTTTATCATAATTTTCTGTGTTTCTGAGGTTGATCTATGCTCTAGGGTATCACTCAAAACATCGGAAAGGAAGTACTTCAAAGGGAACAGAGTAACAAAGAAGCAGTGGGCTTCCACAGCTGAAGTCTAGGATGGGGCTGAGCGAAAGGCAGCCGCCCTGGGCCAGGGATGCCCAGGCCTTGGTGCCTCCATCTGTCCTCTCCCCAGGTGCCGACCTTCGCGGTCGCAGGATGGCAGCCCCAGGCTGCGTCTGTGGGAGACCATTTTCCCCCACTATGTCTAGTAAACATTTTGACCTCCTTTGGGTTTGGCCTCACAAATGCCTTTAAAGTAATGCCAGTGACGAGTGGATAGCTTCTAACAGGTAACAGCTTTGCTGGTTGTGGGGAAGATGTGCCAGGACCACAGGGCTCCCTTGCGGAAACCGGAGAAGGGGGAGAGTGGCTGAGATTCGCACTGAGGTTTGCTGCACTCCTGGGATGTGCCGGCTTCGTTTGGCAGCGTCCTGGAAATGCTGATGCTTAAAACAAAGGAATTCCATCACCTGGTTACTTAAAGAGAATTTCTGGGGCTTTGCAGGGCTGTAAGAAGGTATAATCAAGGTAGGTTTCTTTGAACTGGCTAATTCTGTTCCATGCCTAGGACATACCCCTTTTATATTCATGCTTAATATAAGTTTTTGCTCAAAATCTTTTATGGTACTTTATTGGTAATGCAGATATACATCAACTATAGAATATTTGGTACATTATGTGAGAGGTACATATAACCAAGTCTACTTCAAAACTGCTGTAATTTCCTTTAAATTCCTTACCTTCACCATCTCTAAAAGGAGACAGCCAGTAAATTGCAGGCTGATAGTCACATTTATGAAATTTAATGACACCCAAAAAAAGGTCTTTGAACACCAATGTGCAGCCCACCCCCCATCCCCCCCAAAACAAGGCTTATGCCCTCTTCCATTCGCCAGGCTTTCTGACAGCTTAAACAGGATGGGATTGATCATGACATCATTCAGAATTTATGGTTGCTTTACATTTTCTGGACAGCTTACAGCTCTGAGCGGTCCATCACAGGACCCCTGTGCAGCAAGTTGGCGCGAGGAGACTGGGGCAAGCTCCCGACATCCCTCGGTTGCTGACTCGCTGGTCAGCTCGTGCAGGCTGTCTCTGCCTCCATTTGTGGAGTGTTAGCTTCTGACACAGCGGGAGGCATGCAGCACACTGATTCTGGTTCCTCATTGGTCATTAAGCCAACAAGCAGCACCTTAACTATGTATCGTAGAAAAGCCCACAGGAAAATGATCCAAGCGGCTCCCAGTGGCGCCCACCTCACCAGCCCTGCAGCAAGCGGCTAAGGTGGCTTGTGCCCCCGGCCCCCTTCCTGCCCTCCCGGTCCCGGAGGCCCTCACGGTCAAGGTGCCTCGGGAACTGTAGCGCCGGATCTCACACGATCGTGCAGAGACAACAGAAATCATGGCTGCTCCTGCACTTTTTCTTCAAAATGGAAAATATTTCTCAGAACACTCTCAACACACTCTCTTAATGAATCATGAATTAATTGTGTCACAAATCCACTTAATGTACCAAATTACCAGAGGAGATATGACCACCCACCCTGATGGGCAGAACGACCTGTACCCACCCCCGGGGTGGGGAAAGAGCAGGGGAAGGGGAGAGGCAGGGGTGCCCTGGCTCTGGGGCAGGGGTGGAGCAGGAGCGGGTCAGGGACTGTGGCTGGGGCTGGGACAGGGGAGGGGCTGGGGCAGGGCTGGGACAAGGTCAGGGGTGGGGCTAGGGCTGGGGCTGGGCTGGGACAGGGGAGGGGGGTGGGGCAGGGCTGGGACAGGGGAGGGTGTGGGGCAGGGGTGGGGCAGGCCTGGATTCCCAGTTATGGTTTTCTGGCCTAAATCATATGTCAATTCTGTGACCACAGCAGCTTGGAGCCCACTGTCCCTTCCATTATACTGTGACCAAAAACATTCTTAGTTGTATTTTCCATGAAGTTTTTCTCCCAGTATGAGACTGTACTCACAGTTTCACATGCTGGCCATTTCATGGTGCTAATTATAAGGCTTAGAGACAGTTAGGAAGCTTCAAAATAATTTTACAAATAAATATGCATTATACAGAGTTTTACTAAGTGTAACACATCATGTCAGACTTTGGATTATACTTTGTTGGGTTATTGTTGAATGCTGTAAGCATATAAATTCCTATTTTATTATAAAACAAATTATATTATTTATTTGCAGGACCCCTTGCCAATATATTAATTTTTGTCCTTTCAGTTAAATGGTTTCTTTTTTCCTGGTCTCAGCCTGTGCCTACAGGAGCAGTCATGAGTCTTGAAGGCCTACCGAAATGAGAGATTAGGATAGAAAGGCATTTCTAGTTCAGGATGAGGGAAGCTGGCAGGGACTGGATTTACCCTCCCATCTGAACAATCAAAAACCAGACACGATATATGAAATAATGTATTTTAAGATTGTGGTCATCAGGCAACAAGGAACATTAATTGCTGACAGTAAATAGGAGATGAATGAAGTAGATCCCTATATTCCCCCCTGTTTTCTGCCGTATGAGAATATTCAGGCCATGATCTCTGGGGGGGCAAGCAGGTGGGGCTGGTGGGCTCCCTGACTGACACAGTGCTGACAGTCTGGAGAAAGCAGGGCTGCTGGGGTTCCCAGGACAGGGTGCCAGACGAGAGATGAGCACAGAGAGCGCGCTCACCTCTGCCAGGATCCTCCTCAAGAGTTCAGCCCGTGATGGGAGGACATCCAAGACCCTGAACGCACAGAGGGACCGACAGCCAGTGTTCACACAGGGCCAGCAGCAGGCCAGTTACAATAGCCACACCAGAAAAGCTCATAATTTATGGGGAGTCGAGTAAAGCACACAAAGTGTTTTGCCTTATGAGTGAGGAGCAGTGAGCCCAGAATGACCATGGCTCCCATTTCTTTTGACAAATTTTAAAAGCAAGACCCATAGGAATAAAAGTGCTTTCAAGAAGTTAACTATTTCCAAGAAAAAAGCTAAGAAAATTTACAGGACAATATGCACGATGCAGCAGCCACAGATAAAATCCGCGATGGCAGACATCTAATCACGTATTACCATACATGTGAAGAAGGAGGAAGACCCAGCTCATCATCATAAGTCAGTTGAAACGACCCAGAAATGACACACACAATAGAGATAGTAAATAAAGACATTCAAAAGTTACTAAAGTTAGGATTCATGTTTATAAGATTAAACAGAGATGTGAAATATATTTTAAATATCCAAAACAGCACACAGCCTGGGAGGAGAGAAAAGGATGTAGTCTGCTATGAAGTTCTCATGTGTTAAATGGAATAATATTGTTGGTAGATAGAACTGTGGTAAGTTAAGGATGTAGATAATGCATTCGTTTCCTATTATTGCTATAACAAATTACCAAAAATAAAACAAAAACAAAAACCATAGTGGCTTAAAATGCAAATCCAGTATGTTACAGTCTGGGGGCCAGAAGTCTGAATGGGCCTCACAGTGCTAATGTCAAGGTGTCAGCAGGCCTGCGTTCCTTCTGAAGGCTCCATGGGAGAGTGCATTTTCTTGCTGTGTCCTGCTTCCAGAAATGTCCAGCAGTCTCTGTAATGTGACATAGCTCTAACACTGCCCCCTGCCCCCCTCCGTGTTTAAAGCCTTGTGATGCCATTGGCCCAGAGGACAACCCAGGACGGCCCCATCACAAGCTCAGCTGATTAGCAGCCTTAATCCCATCTGCGGCCCTACTGCCACTTAGCTACTAACATGAGAGCCAGCAGGTGTCGGGATGGAAGCATGGACACCTGCAGGAAGCCGTGTTCTGCCCACTACTATACAACCTAAACCACCATCGAAAGAACAGAACAAATAGTTGTAGCTAACATCAAGGAAAGTTAAAAGAATTCAAAATAAGCTCATTTAGCACAAAGGAAAGCAGTTGAGGAAAGAAAACGAGAAGAAAGACGAGTGGGCAACGGGGACGAACAGGAAGGCGGTGAGAGCGTCCCAGGGTGGACGGCCACGCTGAGCAGCTGGGTCTAGATGCACAAGGAAAAGACAGGCGTTTCCAGATCGGATGGAGACAGCCTCCTCCCCCCTCACGTGTCAAATTTAAAGACACAAACAGACTGAAAGTTACAGGGGGCAAAATTGTATACCATACTAACACAAATTAGAATAAAGTTGCTGTCAGTCAACAAATACAAAGTAGATTTCACAGAAAACAGTATTATCGGAGTAAAAGAACTGTGTTTCATAATAATAAAATCGAACAGCAGGACAGAAAAATTCTAAACATTTATACACCTAATAATATAGCTTCAAAATACGTGACACCAAATCTCATGACTCTGCAAGGAAAAATGGACACATCAACAATTAATGTTAAAGATTTCCTGTGCCTACCTCAGTAGCTTCTAGAAGAATTAGAAAATCAGTAAGGATATAGAAGAACTGACCAACACTATTGGCCAACTTGAACTCACGGACATTAACAGAACCTTCCACTCAAGGAGAGCACAATACACATTCTTTTCAAGTACACACAATGAATTGATCCAGATAGATATGCTAGGCCATAAAAAGGCCTGAACATATTTAAAAGAATTCAAATCATATAGGTTAGCTCTCTGGCAAGAGTGGAATCAGATTAGAAGTCAGTAACAGAAAGAAGTCTGGAGAATTCCCAACTATGTAAAAATGAATGATAACATTTTTTAAAAGCCCATGAGTCAAAGAAGAAATCAAATGGCAAACGAGAAACACTAGATGCTGCTGAAGCAGCGTTCGGGGTGAAATGCACAGCATTCACGTGCCTTGGAAACAAAGACTGATCTCAACTCGTTGACCTCAGCTTCTGCCTTAAGAGTGTAGAGGAAAAAGAAAAAGTTCATTTCGAAGTAAGCAAAAGACAATAAATAATAAAGATTCGAGCAGACATCAATGGAATAGAAAATAGAAATGCAATAGAGAAAATCAGTGAAACCAAAAACTGGGTTCTTGAGAAATAGATAAAATTTGTGAACCTCTAGACAGAATGATCAAAAAAAAAAAAAAAGAAGGAAAAGAGAAAGCACAGCAGGCAATTCATCAACGTCAAGAACAAGACAGTTGACATCACTAAAGTTTCTACAGATATTTAAAAAGTTACAAAGGAACCTTATGAACTACTTCATGCTAACAAAATTTAAAACCTAGCTGACTGGGACCCCATCAAACTGAAAAGCTTCTGAACAGCAAAGGACACCATCAGCAGAACAAAAAGGTATCTTGCAGTATGGGAGAATAGATTCATAAACGATTCACCTGATAAAGGGTTAACATCAAAAATATAGAGAGAGCTCACATGCCTCAACACCTAAAAAATAAATAACCTGATCATAAAATGGGCGGAGGACCTGAACAGACACTTCTCCAAAGAAGAAATATGGATGGCCAACAGGCACATGAAAAGATGCTCCACATCACTAATCATCAGGGAAATGCACATTAAAACCACAATGAGATATCACCTCACACCAGTCAGGATTGGCCACTAACCAAAAGACAAGAAATAACAAATGGTGGTGAGAGTGCAGAGAAAGGGGAACCTCCTGCACTGCTGGTGGGACTGCAAATTGGTGCAACTGTTATGGAAAGCAATATGGAGGGCCCTCAAAAAACTAAAATTAGAAATACCATTCAACCCAGTAGTTCCACTCCTAGGAATTTACCCAAAGAAAACAAGATCCCTGGTTTGAAAAGATACATGCATCCCTATGTTTATTGCCTCACTATTTGCAATAGCCAAGGTATGGAAGCAACCTAAGTGTCCATCAGTAGATGAATGGATAAAGAAGATGTGGTACATATACACAATGGAATATTATTCAGCCATAAGAAGGAAACAAATCCTACCATTTGCAACAACATGGATGGATCTAGAGGGTACTATGCTTAGTGAAATAAGCCAGGTGGTGAAAGACAAATACCATATGATTTCACTTATTTGGGGAATATAAAAACAAAGTAAAACAGAAGGAACAAAACAACATTAGACTCATAGACACTGAGAAGGGACTAGTGGTTACCAAGGGGGAGGGGAGTGAGCAGGGGCTGCGGGGAGGGGGAGAGGGACTGTTGAACCACTGGGATGTACATTTGATAAAATAAATAAAACTAGCCAACAACTGAGGTGGACAGTGTCATGAAGGGCACATCACCAAAACTCACCGAAGAACAGGAAACCCCCATGCATATTGAAGCAATTGATTTTCTAATATTTTTAAAGATTCCCACAAAGAAAATTTCAGGTTCAGACGGCTTCACTGGTAAATACTGAGAAAATATTTAAGGACAAATTAATTCTGCTTCCACAAAGTCGAAGAGACAATACTGCCCGACTAATTCTTTGAAGCCAGTTTCACTCTGACATCAAAACAAGGAAAAAGGTATTACAAGGAAGCTATAAACTAATCCTCACAAACATACATGAAGACATTCTAACAAGGTAGTAGCAAATCCAACCCAAAGTTATAGGATAACATAACAGGATTAATTGGGGTTTACCTCCAAAAGCAAGGTTGATGTAACAATTGAAATTTAGTCACTTAAAAAACTAAAAGAAGAAAACTATGTTATCATCTGGATAGAGAACCATCATTTGACAAATCCAACACCTGTAGTTGATAAACAGTCTCCGCCAACCAGAAGCAGAAGGGATATCTTCCCTAACCTAAAGGGCATTAATGAAATATTTCAGCTATTGTCACACCAAACAGTGAGAGACTGAAAGCTTTCCCACTAAGATTAGGAACATCATTGGTTTTCAACAATACCTTGGGGTTTCCAGCCAGTGTAATAACAGAAGAAAAAGAAAAGAAAGGCATGGAGATCAGAAGGAATCAATAAAATCGTGTTGCTTTGTGGCAAGCATAACCTCCTTTGTACGAGATCCGGTGACGTCATGAATGCCGGCCCGCGTGTAGGCAGTGAGGACACTCATTCCCTGACGGTGGGGATGCACGCTGGTGCAACCACCCTAAGACACTTTGCCAGTTCCTTATAAATTTGGGGACATTCCTACCATGTGATCCAGCCACCATTCTCCTTGGTATCTGTCCAAAGGAACTGAAAATTTATGTCCATAGAAAGACTTGCCCATGGAAGTTTATATTCACAGCGGCCAAAATTTGGAAGTAACCAAGATGTCCCTCAGGAAGTGAATGGCTAAAAAAACTGTGGTCCATGCAACAATGGAATATTACTTAGCACCAAGAAGAAATGAGCTGTCAAGCCATGAAAAAATGTGGAGGAACCTTAAATACGTATTGCTCAGTGAAAGAAGCCCATCTGAGAAGGCTCCAGGCTGTATGATTCCAACTCTGTGACGATCTGGAGAAGTCAAAACAATGGGGACAGTAAAGATCAGGGGATGTCAGGGGCCGGGCTCGGGGGAGGCAGGGACAGGCGGAGCACAGAGGGCTTTTAGGGCATGGAAACCACTGCGTGACACTGACGGGGCCACATGTCATCACCATGTGTCCACCCCAGACTGCCCCAGTGTGGACTGCGGACTCAGGGTGACGAAGATGTGTCCCCGCAGGTCCATTAACAGCAGCCAATGTCCACTCTATCGGGGTGCTGACAGTGGGGCAGGTTGCGGGGGGGGCATATGGGAATCTCTCTATTCTCCTCTCAATTTTTCTGTGAGCCTAACACAGTTCAAAAAACTATATTGCATTTAAAAAGTCTATATTCTTCAAGAAGCTTATGATACAGTGGGTTGGCAGCACTGAATACTTCAGTCAAACTCTAGTATTTGACCTTTGGGTTTACGTACTTTTTCCAAGAATAAAAAGTTATTGACTAAAGGTTACAGGGCAATTAAGACTGAATTAGCCTCACCCTCACTGCCCCAGAAAACGGCGCTCTGTGCTGGTCATACATACTTCTACTTCGCGTTTCCTTTGTTTTTTTTTAAACTTAAGGACGTGTCTATGCTCATTCTATTAACATACTCATTTACACCAAAGCCTATGAAGTAATTTAACCATACAATCCACAGTGAAATGTGGCCAAGACATCATCGTCTCGTAGCTCAGCCTGTGGAGTCTTCAGACCACAGCTCAGAAACCGGGAGACCCAGACTGAAGACGGGTCCACATGACACCACATTAGTATATTATTGCATAAGTAATGACTCATTGACTGGAGTATAAAAAAGATTGATAATTTACAAAGAAAGCCAATCAATAAATAAACTGTCCCTAACCAGCTCGAGAGCTGGCAGGATGACATTCCATTATCCTGCCAGACATAGTGCAGTCAGAAGCGTGAAGCTCAAAGGGCAGGGCTCCCTGCCCGCCTCGTGGGCTCCCCACCCCTCCTCTGCGTGGCATCCCCCAGCCAGCTGACCTCTCACCGTCACCCGCTCCCAGATACATATTTGTGTGTCACTCCACTCCGCAGCACGGTGGCTCGGGTCTGCTGGGCGGGACGGCTGCTGGTGGTGACAGCACCGTGTCACTGAGATCCTGACAGCTGATCCTCCATAGACGGTGCTGTCAGAGAATCAGACTTCCACACGCACCAGTGAAATTAACTTCTGTTAGTCTGACATTTCCCACAATCAATACTCACAGGGTCCTTGTCTCCAGGATCAAAATTCATAAATCAAAAGCAGAAAGCATGAAATAAGGTATTTGATAAATCCATTAACTGAAGTGGCAGCGTACTTCCGTCATGCTGTCTGAAGTACACTTGTGTGAGCAAGACCCTCCAGGTTGCTTCTGGGATGCTGTCAGGAGTTTCTGCTGTTGTTCCCCACCTTTCCGAGACCACTGTGCTCACCAGGGTGGCATCTTGGCATCAAAACAGCAGTTTCATCTGTTCTTTCTCTGGGTTCCTGACTGGATGGACAGAGAGGCAGAGCTTGGTTTCAGGAGGCAGAAACCCCACTGCCAGAAGTTTGCTGCACACAAATCTGCACTGGATAACTGACTTCGCCCTCGTCCTTGTGAGCAGAGAAGGATGGCATGTGTATGCACATTATTATATCATGTATGTAAGTGTATACACACATGTTACATATTACGCACATATGCATGTGCCCCATGTGTACACATGTGCTGTGCACACATCATAGATACTACATGTGCACATACATGTATTATGTGTGTGCATGTGTGCACATTCATGTGAGTCCCTCAATCAGTGGCCCTCCCCACTGGCCTGATGGACATTCTGGGTTCATGACCCTCTGTGTGAGAAGCTTGGTGATTTATCTCTCAGGAGGAAAATGGGGAGAAGTCGTGCCATTGAGCATCCACGAGACAGCCATCTCTCCTTGGCTGTGCTGTCAAATGGCCCTGTGATTTTATGCAGTGCATTTTACAGTAGTGTTACAGCTGCTTACCCTTCCTGACACAAACCGATGAATGCAAACATTTCTAAAAGTAAGCTACTATTGAACTGCAATCCTTAATTCGGCCTCACTGAGCAAGAGGTTCTTCTCTATTTACTTAAAAAAGTCCAACTCTGAAAATACTGCCTAACAGCGAGGCTGGAAATAGCTCTCCTCTGGAAACTAAACATGAGCAGGCCTTTGATGGGGACCCAGCAGGCTCGGGTGCTGGGAGGGGGGGCACACAGATGCTGGCCCTTCAGTCATGGAGCCCTTAGAGAGCCACCTGTTAGATGCATGACCAGGTGCGTGACATCAAAATGCGCCTGTGTCTCACATTGTGCTTTTAAAATGTATAAAGTGGGAGAGTGGTTCCCCTTCTTACTAGAAGAAAGCCCCAGAGCCCATGGATGTATGGTTAATTTTAGGGAATCCAGGGTTCTGTAGTCTATGTTGCAAATATTCTCAATCCAATAGTCACAATTGTCCCTGACACCAAGAGAGCCTGTCCTGTGAAGGGAGGGCAGCTCAGGCCACGTGTCTGTCCATAGGCTGGGGAGGGAGCTGAGTCTGTCTCCTCTGCTGCATCTCCGTCCCTCTCAGGCTTGCTCTGTGGTGTTGGTTCCTGGCCCCTTAAGATCAGCAGAGAGGAAAGCGGGGTGGCAGACAGGCTCTGCCACTCTGGGAGCACCTGATGTCCTCTTATGGGTTTGAAGTGTGGGGGCAACACTCCCTAAACACATTCTTCCCCCAAAGGAAGTTTTCTTACCAAATCTTCCCTTTCAAATGCCATTAGAAACAGAATGCATAAACTCCAGGAGGGTGTGCGTTTCAGGAGCCATGAACAGCATCCTGTGGCTTCGAGAGGACGCCACCTCCTTCACTTGGCCTGCGGTTGGCCAGTCGGTTAGAACTTCCACGTTGGCACCCTGTTGTCCACACTCACTCTTAACAGCACAGATGACATGGCCAACGCCAAGGCTACATGAAGCCCCAGAAGTTTGCAGAGAAGAGAGTTCTCAGAGAAACTGCCAATTCTCTTGGCCTCAGCTGGGAGGGGGGAGCCCTGGGTGTGGTGGGGCAGCCAGAACGGGACAGAAGGTGGGAACACAGGGGTCCCCGCCTGCTCACGGCTAACGCACACTCCAGGCACTGGCCCCAAGACCGTGCTGTGCTGACAGCTGGACTCGTGCACCCAAATATACTTCCGGGTTCTGCCACCCCCCTTCAGCGCTCTGGAATAGGATGGAGACTGGGGTTTAGTCTGGTCCCTCCATTTGTGATCACTGGGCAGGAGGGAGGGGCCGGGGCCCTGGGGCTCCAGGGCCAAGGGCGCTGAGCAGCACACAGGGGTCAGGAGAGCGGGACAACGAAGCTTAACCTCAGGGCCACAGAATGGGTACAGGTCCAGCCGGTGGCTGACTGGACATTGGAAATACAGCGGGAAGAGGTCCAGGGCACCTGTGGGCCAGCACTGTCCAGCCAGCAGATACCAGGCCCCAGAAGGTGACTGGGTCAGGGGCGGCATCTTTGTCCTCCAGGGGTTCAGAGTCCAAATGAGTGTTAAACTGATTGGCTTTACTGCCCCTACGAGCAACCAGAAGCTGAGGGGCTGCTTGGCACAGACCCGCCCTCAGTGCACACATGACGGTCCTGCTCCCAGAGCTGCTCTTTCCTTCAGGAAGGGTGGCTCCCGCATCCCTGTCATCTCCGTGTGGCCGGGCGGGCCCGGGGGGCCCAGCACCTAAGGGTGACATGTGGACCAGCCCCCGGCAACTGCTCCTGCCTCTGCCGGACCCCCTGCATGCCTGGGCGGCCGTGGGCTTCACACCCGGCTCCAGAGCTCCTACTCGGAAACAAACTGCTTAAAAATGTTGCTCAACAAATAGCATTAAATATATATTGTCCCTATAACACACCAAAACATTTGGGGTTCTGCCCAGCCAGATAATTTGAAGAGCTTTCCTTTGTTTTTATTCCAAGTTAAATATACACAAGACTCTCGAGCCCCTCGTTTCCTTGATTCCCTTCACTGCACCGATTTAAAAAGCTTAAGCGTAATCCAAGTTCACAACAATCCAAGCATCTGAACCTTTATAATGCCACATAAATAAGGTGACATTTGGCCTAGCTCACACAGATCACTTTTCACATTTACATTTAACAAATCTGTTGATAGAAAGCGACAGTAGTACTATTATGGCAGTCCCTATGAACAATATAAAAATTAAAAATTGTTACTTTAGTGACTTCACTAAATATGTCCATACAAATACTTCAGCATGGTGTCTTCACATTATAGCTGCCCGTCTATTAAGTAGATTCAGTATCATGCAGCAAAGGTCTATGAGTGACTCTATTTATTCTTATAATAAAAAACAAAACCAGCCCATTTTCTTCAGTGCAGCGACTGCACTCCTGTACTTGGAGTTCCGTGCCTGGTGGGCTCTGAGCTGACAGCAAGCTCTCCACCCTCTGCACTAATCATTCCTGATCTATCAGTTGAACAAATGCTTTGATACTTTCTGTTTCTGGCTACAAAAACCGCGAATAAATGGAGACTTTTTCTGCATGGATCCCCTGTCCTCACGTGTCAATAGCGTGGCTTTCCCGAGAGCCTGGGTGTGCTGGGGCAAGCACCACTGAGAAAGATTTTAAATTTAAATTCGATAAAGTTTTCCTACTCTCCACCTTTATTCCATTTGCTTCCCTCCTCCCCTCAACATGAATATGTTTCTTTATGAAAAAAGAGTTATTTGAGAAGAAAATATGAATTAAAGAATAGATTTCCCTGTTTAACTTGAGTCTGTGTGCAAAGAAAGTTCACGGCCAAGTTGAATCTGGCAACACTAAGCCAAAGGCAAACAGGCGTCACTGTCACAAGACGACGCAGCATGTGCAATATTCCAAAGTGCACGTGGTTCAGCATTGCCCTGGCATTCAGGATCCTTGGACCTCTCCTCTCCGCGCATGTCAGTAAACACATCTGTAAATGCTGATGATTGGTCTTCTGGAAGTTTCTAGTGCTGGCTTTGCTGCTTTCTGTTGGGAACCATACTGTATGGCTCAGCCTACACCTGAGGCTGGAGCCAGCAGGGACCGTGGTGGTGGTTTTATTATTGTTCACAAGTGTTTGCTCCCTGTCTCTGTGAGAAGGTTATGTGCATCTCACCATTCTTGTGTGACCTTCAGAGATTGTCTAGTCTAGGGAGGCATGTGAGCTCCTGTCCCGCTGTTGTTGGCTTGGCTGTGTGACTCACACTGGCCAGTGAGATTTGATGTATGTGAAATGTGACATGCATGTGCACATATGTTGGTAGTGAAGCACATGCATGGTAAAAGGGATATATGCACGTATGTATGAAATGTGCAGTGCGTGTGTGTACACTCTGTGTGTGTGTGTGCATGTGCCTAACATGAGGCGTGCCATGTAAGCACAGCAGCTTCGAGAGCCACTGCGTCTGTTGAACGTTGCTCTTTTTTGTCTGCCCTGCTCAGGGAAGGATGGGACGCCCCCCTCAGTAACGGCTATAATAAAAAGGCAGACAGCTCACAATCCTGGTGGAGGTGTGGAGAATCTGGAACCCCCACACATGTCTGGGAGGAGTGTAAAATGGTCCAGCTGCTGTGGAAAACAGTCTGGGCATTTCTTAAAATGTTAATCATAAGTTTACCACAGACCTGGCAATTCCAGTCCTACCCAGGAGAAATGAACAGCACGTCTATATGAAGACTTGCATGTGAATGTTCACATCAGCACTTCTCATAATGCTGCACAAATGGAAGCAAGCTAAGTGCCCCGCAGCAGAAGGATGGATAAACACAGAGAGGGGCAGCCACATTACGGCATGTCATCCTGCCATGGAAAGGATGAGATGCTGACACCTGCTACATGTTCAAGCCTTGAAAACATGTTGGCGAGTGAAGGACACTGGATGCAAAAGATCGTATCCTGTATGATTCCATTTATGTAGGATGTCCATAAAGGGAAATCCACATTGAAAGAAAGTGGTTGAGGAGGAACAGGAGAAACTGCTGCCAGGCAATAAGGATCATGTGTACGGAATGAACATGAAGCTGCAGTTTTACTGGAAATCCCTGGATTGTATCCTTGAAAGCAGCGGCCTGTGTAATAAGCTGTAGCACATGGGAGGCTGCAGAGCCATTCCAGGGGTGGGAGCCAGAAAAGAACCGGAGGTCAGACAAAGACTGTGCAGGGATGGGACAAGCGGCAAGCACAGGGCCGTTACGCCACCGGAAGCAGACGCATCTGGTTGGACAGAGGGGTCTGCAGGCAGCAGGTCTGGGCCCCGGGTTGGACAGTGGGAGTCAGCTCCCAGCAGGGATGTGGACGAGCCAGTCTAAGGGGAGAGCACACAGGAGAGGGTGCCCCTGAGCAGCATGGTGTCCGAGCAAGGCCACAGCTCTGATCACCGACAGCCATTTTATACCAAGCACGGTGGTTATTTTTGTCTGAAATGGTCCTGTGTTGCTGACAGGTGGGCTGGTGAGTGTGCCGCCAGCAGTGTTGTGGAGCCGGCCCCTGTGGGGTGGTGTCCAATCACTGATGCTGATGGCCCAGGCACTGACTCTCGTCCTTGGCACCCTCTGGGCTGTGGGCAGCCCCACTGGGGCATAGAGTGCACGCAGGCTACTGTGCTGGGGCTGCACCACCATCAGTGTGCTGAGGACATCTCTTCTCCAAGTCACTGCCATCAGACGCTGGCATGCAAGCATGCAGCTCACACACCAACTGTACCAAGTCCAGTCCAGACGAGAGAGGTCTGAGGCCGGCAAGCCAGAGGGAGACCCACAGGGGTGTGGCCGGTGGCAGGGGCTCCCCTGGCTGCAGGACGCTCACCTTGTGTCCCTCAGACGAGTGGTGGTGAGACTGCTGGTCCTGTGTGCTTTGGGGTGAGGGCTACATCATAGCCAAGGCACACGCCTCTCAGGCCACATTTATCTCCCCGACATATGTGTGCCTGGGAATACATGCATATGCCTGTGGTGTGTATATATAAACACATACATACATGTGTATGATTTAAAATATTTGTGTGTTTTATTATGACAAGTTGATGGTGGTCACAATTCAAAATTAGCAATATGTAGCTGAACTTGGTTCCAAGAAAATTTGAAAAGAGAGATACAATAAAAAGCATTTAGGAAAAAAGGGGAAAATTGCAGTCAAAACCTTTATGATATTTTATAAGCACTAAATTGTGTATGGCTGTGCACTGAGCCACTACATTGCTGCCTGCATACAATAAATGCGCATTTGAGAAGCTGATCCAGCCGTGAGATGTCATTTGTTCTTTACAGCAAGAAGTCCCTTTAGCAAAACCTGAAGCCGGCGAGTGAGGCCCTAGGTGGCTATCTGGCCTCCATCGCCCAGCATCTCAGGTGAACCTGTGACTGGAACGCCAGAACAGCGCTTCAGTCTCTGCTTCTCCCTGTCACCACGTCCCTGCCCTCCATGTCCTGCAGGGGGTCGACCTCCTCAGCTCTCTGCCTTTATCCTCCCCAGCCCACCCACGAGGGCCATTGCTGGATCGGGGGCTCCTTCCTGGTGGTGAGCAGCTGCAGAGGGGAGCCCCTGCTGGAGCCCAGGGGGTGCATGCCTTGCTGTGAGCCAGCATGCACCTGATGTGGATGGACCCCCCCGGGGACTGGAGGTCAGCGTTGGGAGTGGGCCCACGCAGTCCACAGCCACCAACATGTTTCCATGCAGCACAGGAGGGGCACCCTACCCTGCAGACTGAAGCTTCAGGGTACTTTCCGTTTTACTTGGAAATTCTAGTTTATCCCTTTCACGGGTCAATGAAAGTTCTCATTTCTTTCACAATGGCCTTAGATATATGGAATGGGGCTGATCAGATCAAATGGGAACATTTGTTTCCTAGGCAGTCAAGAAACCCTGAGTAAACATCCTTACCGTGGAATGGTTCCAAGGTTTTTTTGAGAACTCGGTTTGCTATTTTTTTTCCCTTCTTTTGGACAGAATGAATACAGTATGCCAGCACCTTATTGGATACATACATCAGCAAATCTTGGACAGAGAAAAAGGACATCAACAGAGAGCTCCAATATCCGCTTATTTCCCAGGGAGGTGGGGATGAATAATGAAAAAAGTATTTCTGCAGTCAATTGATCAAGCTCTATTCAAGACAGTATTAATTCTTAGTTCTACAACATATACTGATGGAGGGGGGCTCAGGAAAACTAAACAGTGAACAATGCTGAGGAAAAATTAGGGGGGCTTCACACGCCTCATCTGCTGATTCAGCCACAAAGCCTGTCTCGGGAGCCAGACTACGGCTTCCCACCCAATGCCTGGCACCGATGCCACCTGTTCTTCCCAACACCTTACAGGTAAGGCAGTCAGCTTAGCACGCACAGGTGGACTGGCTTGGCGCTGTGGACCCACAGTTTGTTCTTTCAGAATTCCTTATAAAGTACATTTCCTTAAAAGATCATTTAGAAGATGAGTGGAAATGAGAAAATTTCAAATTTCAATTAAACTGCACACACACCTTAACTTTACTTGGACACTGGAAATACATGTGCCTTTTTCTCCTGACCAGAGGCTAAAACACTTGGTGTGTCATTTTTTTAAGGGGGTATAACATGAAGCAGGAAAGAGCTCTCCCGGCTTAAGCAAATAATTTAGATATTTCTTTTTTTTGTCCTGGAATATTTTTAGACAAATGGATCTTCTGGACTTGCCTGTGACTCTGACGCTCTAAGAGCCATGCCTTGGAGGACCAAGAAAATGCTTCCCTATCTCGGCATGTAAATTAATTGCTAAATCACAATGCAATTTCTATGGAATTGCATTTGAATGCAAGATTAATAATGAATGAATTAATCAAGATTAATTTTATTATAATGAATACCAAAGGATCTAATGAGGATTGGCTGCTTGTTCTTGAGAGCTGCCTTATAAATATTCACACTTTCGGTGAATTCCTTGACTCATGTATTTGAGGGGGTCTTTCGTCGATAACTCTGTGTGTCATGGGGGAGAGGGTTCGGCAGGAGCTTCTCATTTAGGAATTAATTTCCTTGCTAGACTTCCCATCCCTGGAGGGGGTCCCCAGCTAATGAATTGTTGAGAAAAATATATGAATTTTATATTTGGAAAATAAAGGCCCACCTGTGAGGAAGGCCTCTTTTCACTGATATTTCTCTCATTCAATTAGCTTGACATATTTAAGAAAATTAATTCAAAATGAAATGAGGTGATGATTTTTTTTTGGAAAACGGCAGGGCATTATTTCAGTTTGAGCGAGTGAGATTACGGTTTGGTCATTATTTTAAGCCATCACTGAAATTTAATTCATGTGGGTCTCCAAAGACACAACTGTCTGTATTTCCTGAACTAAAAATGAGCATACCGGCAAACTAAAAACAGCACTGGGCTGGAGATGGCTTTGAGGGGGTGAGGTGGTTCGTGAGCCAGCAATGGCACTGAGCCCCCGGGCCTGACCTCCGCCGCGGGCCGCCTGCCTGGTCCCTGCCGCCCCTGCTGCCCCACTCTGGCTCAGTCCTTCCCTCCGACCTCCTTGAGGACCCCTTCCGTGGGGTCGCCAGGGGCTCCCCCCAAGGCCCAGAGCGACAGAGTACTGTTCTCCCTTCGTTCTGATGCATGTGATGTTCTGGAACAATCCCTGAGCTTGGGACTCTCGCCCCCTGGCCTTTGCCATCTACTCCTTCTCTGTTCCAATCATGGGCTCGTGATCTCTCGCCTTAAATGGCCTTTTGAGTGTCCCTCCTTTCTCCTGTTCTTGACCCTCTCCCAGTGTGTGAGCGTGAGCTTAATTACTCCATTTGCGGGTGGTTCCCAGCCCGCTGCGCTGCCGCATGACGGCCACGGCCCGCCGGGGCTCCCCGGGCCCCCCTCACCTCCACGTGTCCACACCTTCACTCTCTCTACCCCTGCTCCCAATCGGGTCTTCCGTCAGTGGCTCCCAGTTGGCCCCCTCCCCTTCCCCAGGTGGAGATATGAGGTCCGGAGAAGCCTGCCCTTGAAGGGGACCTGCTTTAGCGAAATCCAAGAACTAGATTCTCAAAAGTATGTTATGAGATGTCTCTGCAGCCCTCGCAAATGACAGAACTTATTGTTAGTCTAGATCTTTCTTAAGTTTTTGTAATAGTGATTTGATGCACTTGTAAAACATTTATTCATTTTCATACTTTAAATAATGCTATGATCTGATTTTTTTAAATTACAAAACTATTTTGGAAAATGCCAAGACCTCATTATGTGGTAATATATTGCTTGCAAAATAATCATTTACTGCCAAGGATTTTGATAGGTAAGTCATATAATCATTCCTAATCCTCATGAAATGTCTGCTTACAAGCAGTGTTATGAACATGGTGTGGGGGATCACGGGGAAAACAGTGTAGCGCAGAGAAGGCAAACAACGAATCTGTGGCATCTTACTACGCTGAGGGACAGTGACTGCATTGGGATGTGAGTGGGGACTTGATAATATGAGTAAATGTAGTAACCACATTGTTTTCTCATGTGAAACCTTCATAAGACTGTATATCAATAATAGCTTAATAAAAAAGAAATAAGCAGTGTTATGAAAAGCGTACTATCTTGCCCAGGGTCACACTAACAAATACCCGGTTTCTAATCTGTCTGTTACTTTAAAAAATTATTTGCTTTTCTCACCATACTTGCTACCTTTCATAAAGATTTAACAAATTTTTAAAAACTCGAGTTTTACCTTAATTAGTACCAACTTTCCCTTTCTATATTATTTGCAGTCACAAAATTTGCATGTTCTTCCAAATGATATCATGTTCCAGGAGAGTAAATTTTTGGAGAACTAATTCCAGAGTTTAATGCTTTGTTAATCAACCAGGCTGGAGATTGCAAGTTTTCAGGCTTCATATTTAGGCGATTCCACATCTTCTTTCACACTTTTCTGACAAACATTAATGGTTCAGTTGCATACTGACCCCTTTGCCAGAAAAGTCTACCCATGTGTGGTGAAGCAAGGCTCATGTAAGAAACGACTCGTATTCTGTGCCTAACATACTCCTAAAATGTAATTCTAACCAAGATTAGTTTAGAGCTGAATGAAGCCATGTATTTCATAACCAAGGAGTTTTTTCTCACCAGGAAATCAAAAGAAGGACATGGGCTTTAGAGATTAGTGTCAGTGATGGTGGGCAAGAGGTTATTAGTGCCGATGCCAGGGGACATTCAAGCCCGAGGGGCCCCTAAGAGTGTTTTCCCTCCAGGAAACATTGGTTAGTTTAATTTTTAAACCTGGTTATTATATGGCAATTACCTGTCTGACCCGTAGGTGCTCTACGCCCCCGCCCACTCCGGCCCCATGCCTGGGTAGCTGACGTTTCCTAGAAATTACGGGCAACAGCTGTGGCTCAGACTGCCCAGACGTCACCCTTACATTTTATTTCTACAGGTAGCAACTAATTCTCCACCATGGTGCTTTAGAACTGACATTAAAAGCAACTTAAAATCTAATTAGAAACACAATATACGAACCTGACTGGGCCCCCTTTGGTAGTTTCTCCTCCTCCTTAAAATGAAGTTTAAAGCTAAGTAATAGGATCTGTCAACCTCAGAAAAGAACCTACTTTGGAACGTTATTTGTTACTATCTGGCAGCTGAAGGGGAAGAGGAGGTGAGGTGGGGGAGCTGCTCTGAGACGGCCACTGGCTGGATACTCCCAGCCCACGGCAGGGGGCAAGTGCGCTTCTTCCCAGATGTTCCCCAAGCTTGTGCGACATAAGAAATGGTTTGGCTTCCAAGTGGGTCGCTGGTGAGTCGCACACATGCAGACGGTGCAATGGCCTCCCCCCCGAGAGCAGGTGGACGCTGGGGCCACAGGGGCGCAGGGTCATGACCCGCCTTAGGACACACGACTCCCTCAGTTACATTTCCTGTGTTCCATTGACTTCCCTCTAACTTTAATGTAAGAGGTCCGGTTGTCCATCTGAAAGAGTGACAATGCATACAACAAAGGGTGTCCAGATATTCAAAAACGCAGAGCAAACAGAGAGCTTTTTTCCAGGTTAACAAACAGACCCATTGTTCTAAATTTAGAGTTAGTTTTTTGTAGAAGACCAAGACTGACAGATGGAGCTAAGTTTGGAAACATCACACACACATCTCAAAACTAAGGTTATCAAATGTGCACCACATTTTGAGTGCCCCACACTTGGCTCTTACACTTAGGGGCTCCCCATCTGGGTGGGAAAAATAAAATGAACCAACCATGTCAAAACATGTAACAAACACCATCTGACAAAT
>JAQQAC010022866.1:42841523-42877776 GCA_029783875.1 Phataginus tricuspis | reverse complement strand
ATCTTTGAGGCTGGGGGACAGAGGGCGTGGGGGAATCAGAGGTGTGAGCACAGGCTTGTCCCTACTCTGGTTCTCCCGTTTCCTATGTGGGGAGGCTGAGGGAGCTCAGAACAGTAGGGCAGCTAACTCACTCACTCCCAGCCCGGATGCCACGGGCCCCCACTGGGCCAGCACTAGGCGGTCCCCAAGGAGCACAGTCAAGGTCCTCTGCACGGAGTTCATCTGAACCACACACCACAGTTGACCAAAGTGGATCCAGATTACTTACTTCAGTACCTCTTCCAAGGGTGTTTGTTATCGACAATAGCTTGTAGCAGATTCAAGAAAACAGCCTCCGCAGAGTGAGAACTACACAATGTATCCCAGAATCGCATGTGAATGATTCATTCTTCTCAGCCAGAATTCTAAAAAACATGAAGCTAATAATCCAGTTGCAGATGGTTAGATAATAGCAAGAACCCCTCGGCCTGCCTTGCGTTAGGGATGCAGGTATAGCCTAAGTGTAAATAAATCATGAAGAGGACACAGTTAGTGGGTTTCAAAGCAGGGCTGGGACATACCTAGTACTCTGGAGGGGCCCAGGAAGCCAAACGTTGGGCCTGCCCCTGGCATATGCAGGCCTAAGGCAAAACTATGAGTGGAGACCCATGTGCTATATATCTACATATTGAAAAGTTATGGATCAAGATTTTTAAAAAATAAACAAATATAATAGGTTCTATTGTCCCATCTTGCTGATGGCAAGAAGATCGGACTTCCCCTGGGGGATGGTGGGTTTGAGGATTGGTGAAGACGAGGATGAGGATCCTTTCTGATCCGCCCAGCAGGATTCCTGCTCTTCCCCGCAGTGCAGGCCCCGAGCATGGGAACCGAAGCTCCGGGCCAGCCTGGCTTTGGCCCCTGGAGAGCCTGTGGCCACCATTCTGTGGCTGGGGCTGGTCCAAGGAGGCTGGGGCCCAGCTCTAGGGCACCAGCCCTTCTGATTCCGTGGTCCTGGGTGGGCTGGGATGTGCCCTGGCGATTGGGGTCTGGAAACCACTGCCCTAAATGGGGGAAAGCCTGGGCCACGAGGGCCTGCTGACCGGGGCGAGGCCACTTTGTCCACAGTGCTCAAACCCTGGCTCTGCTGCCGGGGTCTCTGAGCTTAACCACACTGACCTCGAACCTGTGGCTGTGGCATCAGCGATGCCGTACTGAGCACCTGCAGAGCGTGCAGATGCGCCGGCGCTCTCTCCTGCCAGTCTCCGCCTGCCTGTCGCCCACGCACCGAGCATCAGCGCCTTCTGCTAGGGAGGTTTATCCTAAGACGCAGGACCGAAGGAAGTTCTCTTATGACCATTTGACAGAAGCAGAATACATTTTTGTTTCAGTGAAATTATCTTTATAATTTCAAATCCAGGAAAGTCTTTACTGAATCAAGTGTTCACATTTTAGAAGTCATTTTAAGGTAAATGTACTATTTGATCATTGGAAATGGAAAGCAAATTCAGTCTCTACAGAATGAAGGACATGACTTGGAAAGAAAAACCAATATATTAAAACAGCTGAATATAAAATTCTGGGAAGAAAATAAGAATCTTTAGACCTAATACTGATTTTTTAGTATCTTCCACATTCTCTTATTTTCTACTATTCTTCTTTTTTGCATTCATGAGTAAAAAACTATTATTAGAACTGATTTGGGCTTAAATGTGAAGGCCATGTCAGTGCCATATATCTAATGTACCAACAAAATTTGCAGAACAAACATACAGCCCAGTTTTATGTTAATGGAGATAAGTAGACAGAAGAAAGAAACTGCTCCTTTGAAGTCGGACAAGTACAGGCTCGTCAGGGACTAGATGGCCATTTCCATCAAGGGGCCCTGTTATCTCAGGATGATCACAGACCATGACCTACACGAAGGAGCTCCATAAAAGACTAAAAGTGCAGCTCTAGGGGCTGGCAATGTCCTCCTGCCCACCTCATTCTAGCATACTCGTTTATGCTGGATGGAGACGCGGGCAGGTCTGAGATAGAGCCAGAAGTGATAGATGAGCTAGGAGAAATACCTTTTCCTAGACACCGAATTTGCTGTTCCCTCTAGTCTCTGATTATTATGAGGCCAATGTTAGGAGTCATTCCTCACTGATTGGCCTAAGTGCATTTCTTGTGCTTTGCTCACAAGGCGTGATCGATCACATATGCTCCCCTAACCTCATCCATGGAGAAGCCTATGCTAAAAGCTTTCTTTTTGTGCAATTCAATGTAACACGCATACAGCATTTTGTGTATGAGCAGAAATATGACACCACTGATGTGGATTTGGCTTGCCATATAAGCAGAGCACATATCAGGTTTATACAGGTTACAAAACCATTAGCACTGATGGCTGTTCAGAAGAACTGTGAGCTGTGGCTCATGCTTTATTCATTGCTTCATTTGGACATGAAGTACTTTTAATTGATGTAATGTGCCACCAGTTTCAGTGGTTTTCAGCAGAGGGGGCACATAATTCTTTGCAATTTGAGTATGATATTCTAATTGATTAATTGGATTTTCTTGTGAGGTTGCATGAGAGTTTGTGATGTAAAAAAGTTATGTACAGTTGTGGAAGAATAAAACTGCTGGAAACGTCACTATGAATTAATGAGGCCAGAATGGGAGGAAGAATATGATGAGATGACCATCTACTCTTGACAAGTGTATTCTATTTTAACTCCATACATTTAAAGGCAAAGCAAAATAAACTGAAAATTAGAAGCACACACATACACACACAAACCCCATGCTTAGTCCTATGCAGAAGGAACACACACGCACATTAACAGGTGATGTGGAAGGGCCAGGTTGCTGGTAGAGACACCCCAGCTGAACTGCACAGAGGCTCACTCCAGCGAGCTCTTGCTGGGTCCAGAAACATCTCTCTCAATCATCCCTTTGCTTAATGACAGCTGCTTTTTAATCCAAATGAAAGCCCATTCATCACTGGCACATGGATCTCTTCCCAGTATCTTTTTTTCTTGTCTTCTCTGGCCCCCAAGAACAGGATGAAGCAGGTTTAGCAGAAAGAAGAGAGATGGAGATTTCAGAGAGTAATAGGAAATACCAGGGAGCTAGAAGACGAGGGCTATAATAATAAACAGAATCAGGTAAATTGAACGTAGTTAGCTAAGGCGAGCAGGAGGTGGTTCCTTTATGGCCAAGAATTCACTTAATTGGCAAGGCAATCCGAGAACCATGGTTATTACCAAGACGTCGCCTCTTACCGCTCTTCACGGAAGATGCTGTGGGGGAAACTCTAGGTGCGGGGCAGGGCCCCCCTTTCTTCATGGCCCAGAGAACCCAGTTGTCTGAACCAGAGCCTCCCAGACCTGGGTCCTTGCGAGCACCTCCGTCCTGGTTCGGAAGGTCTGGTGTGGGGCCCAAGACCCTGCTTGTCTAAGCGACCCCAGGGGGCCGATGCTGGATCTCAGGATGACAGCTTGAGTAGCAGGGCCCGACTGTTTCAGACAGGGAGAAATGCAGGCCTTAAATATTAACATTTAAGGGTACGTACAATTAAGCATGGTCTAGATTAAGATGATTAAAGGCAGAGCTGCTGCTGATATTACTGCAGAAGTTCAGGCTTTTGTGTGAAACACGTAATCATAAATATCGGACTATTTTGCTACAACCGTTTTATTCACTTTCATCTCCCTTTAGCTCAAGGGCAAAACTTAACAAAAAACAAAATGAATTACTAATGCAGAAAGTTACCCTAAGCCTATCATCTCTTGCTACCATGTGGTAAGAGGAGAACTTCCCTGTGATACAAAGGCCTTATAAGAGCATTTTGAAGGTATAGCCTTGAAAGCTATTTTTCAGCATGCCTGGATTTCACAAAAATAGTTATTGGTTTGAAAGATCACCTCTTTTTGCAGGATATTTGGTCACAAAATTAGGAAAAAGACTGAGCCATGTAGATGTTGCTAATTAAAAACCAGAAAGTATACTTCGGGGAGAAGTTTTGATATACAAATTATTTGATGTAATATATAAAGGATTAGAAATGGTATTGACTCTTGGGAAGGTTCCAGATACAATTTGGGGGAGTAACGTATAATGCATCCTCGTTTTTCAACAATGAAAGAAGCTGCCTCCCAACCTCTCATTTGACATGAGTACTCAGCAAAGAAACTCAGCATCAAAGGACAAAGAGGCTGCCCAGCCACCAGGAGTGCGATGCTCATTCCAGAGCTGAACTCAGAGAATGCTTGTGCAGATCTGTCTCCTCTTCACCTTTCCCTCTCTCCTCTCCCACATCCCGCTTCTGAATCACACCCATCTCCCTTCATCTGCTCAGCCCTCTCTTTGCGCTCGGTCCGCCCTCACGGTGGCTCAGAGCAGCTCTGGAGTCACCACGGAGTGACACTGAGATGCTGTGAACAACACACAGTGGTGTCCTGACATTCCAGAATTAAGACCTTCAGTGCGCAAGGCCACCACAGCCCGAAAGGAGGAAGGAAAATTGCGTTTTGACAGACGCAGCAGCTTGAGATGTGCGAGGGAGGCCGTATAAATTCAGCCGTGTAGAAAGCTATGGGATGCTCCAGCCCGTGCCCCATGAAGTCGGCACAAATCATCTGGATTTGACTTGACGATGGCAGCTGGGAGGAACAGGGGTGTGCAAACAAGGGGTGGTGGCCACACCTCCACCTGCCCCGTGTCACAGGGCAGCCTCGTGTCAGGCAGGAGTCAAATAAGGATGAATGAGCCTCTCTGGGCCAGGCTCTGCCTCATCGGGCCCAATTTCATTAAATAGCAACCTGTCGGTGAGAGAGATGAACAGAGCAGCTGGTACAGGAAGGAGTGGAAAAATAAAACAGGGTGACTCACAGAAAGGCCGTGCATGAGAGCATTGGCCTGGCTGGATGCCGGTCTCTGAAATCCTATTATTAAGGACAAAGCTACAAACCCACTTGCTGGCCCGATGCCGCCCTTGGTGTCAGAGGAGCGAGGAGAGCAGACCCCTGAGCACGGGGCACCGCACAGCATCCTGCTGGCCACTGAACGCCCGAGGCCTTCCCTCCTGGCACACGGTCACTTCAACCAGATGCCCGTGGTTGGTTCTTCAGAATAATGCCCTGGTTTGCACCAATGTGCACCCACTGTGCTCTTGTTGTGTTGGAGTAGGACGGCCTCCGAATGGGCCTCCCCTGACAGCAGCCTGAGGGGCCGGGGCTTGTCCAAGGCCACCAGCATGGAGGGGCCACCAGGGCAGAGAAGGTGGCGGAAGCCAGCTTTCCAGCCCTGAGCCTTGGATGGAGAGCTCAGCTTCCTTCGTGAGAAAGTTGTTGGATTTCCATTACGTGCCTACATCTCTTGGAAGCAAATGGGATGATCAGTGGTAAGTTAGGGCTTTTCATAAGCAAACTCGCTTTCAGCTTTTCACATAAACTCCCACAAGTCTCATCTGCAGGCCTGCAGGCCTCTGCACCAGCTCATCTGCCCGGCTGGCACTGTGTCCGGGCAGGAATGGCCCCCTTGGGAACCGGCAGGCCATGCAGGGTGACGGCAGCCCCACGGTCACACGCTGGAACCGCCCACGGGTGATGCCGGCCATGAGGACGTGGCTGCCTGAGCATCTGGAGGCTCAGCCCCTGAGCAGCACCCCGGGCTGCCCGCCTCCTCTGCCTCTGTGAGGCAGGGTTTCAGGCTCAGCTTCACTGAGCTGTGGGTGACATACAATGTTGTGAGTTTAAGGTGTACAGCAGGATGATTCAGAATACGTGTATATTGCGACATGATCACCACTTTAAGGTTAATTAACACCCATCACTACACAGTTCATGTTGTTTTGGGATGAAAACTTCTAAGATCTACTCTTAGCAAGTTTCAAATACACTGTACATCCCTGCTTACTGTAGTCACTGCATATACATTAAGTCCCCAGGACTTATTCATCTTACAACTGGGGGTCTGCACTTGACACCCCATTTACCCCTTTTAAGCCTCATAATTACCCCCCAAGTGGGTCCTGACATCCTCATGTCACAAATGGTAAAACAGACCCTTGGACGGATTTGGTTCTTGCATCAAGGCCCCACAGGCAGTGACCTGAGAGCACAGGTGTGAAGCCAGGCCTGCCCCACACCCTTGCTCCAGGACCGAGCTGGCTGGTCTGTGTCCTCCCCCTGCTTGCTGACACTCAGGCACGAGCACGCATGTTATGCTTACATGTAAACAAGTGGCAGGAAAGTCACTCACAGTGGCAGGAAAGTCACTCAGTAGGAAAGTCAATAAGCTGTAGGTTTCATCATAAAGACCTTCATGAACGATTGGTCATGAAAGAAATAAAGCAAACATTTTAAAGGCGCAGGTTATTTAAAGGCTTACGTTTGCTGATCATGGTCAGCTTGTTTAAAGATGGATAGAAGTCCCTCTGAGTCTCCCTTGCTCACTGTCTTCAAAGTCTGCTCTGAGCACATACATGCTAATGGGTGGAAACTGGGGCAGCAGCAGACCAGGGTCACAGGTCACAGGGGATGTTTACGCGAGACAAGCAGAAGAAACGCGACTTGCTCTCCAGCGCGGTCCTGAGCGCCCACCTCGGAAGCAGGAGGGCCTTCTGGTAGGATGTCCGCCTCAGACGCCGCCTGGGGCTCACCGCCCCGATACCGTAACAGCAAGTCCAGCGCATCGCATTTTCTCTTTGAGCTCAGCTGACTCACTGTTGATTTTTGTTTTAATTCAGGTCATCTAGTCTTACCTTACAATGAGAAATGAGCCGTCTTGGAGAATAAGGGAGATAACCAGTCGAACCCACTCCAACTCAAATTCCCTCCCAGTCACACAGCTGTGGAATGCACATGGTGAAAGGAAGTTCATAAATGCTTCAACTTCTTTCTCAGGACCAGAGTGATAAAAACCAGGGTGCTTTAACATGGTATTCAGTTCTCTTCTTAATAACCTTAGATATAAAGCCATTATAAATAAGATAACTAACACTGTTGTATATTGGTTTGGTAGTATTTCAAATCCACTTGTTCATAACAAAAATGAAACTGATCTTGAGTGTAGTTTTGCTATCAGAGTGGAGTGGCCGCAGCAGGCTGTCCTCATCTCGTCCCTCGTCACTGGTAAACACTCAGGAGCTCAGCTGCCGAGGGGTCCCATTGGGGGCTTAGCTGTGAGAACACACAGTGAACGCTAAGGCAGGGGACATTCAGAGGTGGCGGACACCAGGGTGCGCGAGGGCTGCCGAGAGTGCACGGTCTGGGCAGGCGACTCTCTGCTCACCTGCATTACTCCCCAGAGCAGCTGCTGCCCTTTGGACTCCTTTACCCACAGCAGCCCCACGGAAAAGACCCTCTCGCCCTCGTTCCCCGGTAGCACACTTAGCAACAGGGGACGTCGGCTTTGTGCCGGCAGCTAGACGTCTGCTCTTGGTGGGCTGAGCCTTCTCCCCAAGTACCAACTGGTAGAAAGGTGCACCTCACCTAAGTGTGGATTAATTCCTTGCACCCCCTTTCCCGGTCAATAGTGTGATCGATCCGCCGTATTCCTTTATTGGCTTGAAGAGACATCATCCCCTGTGCTATTGGCCTGTGAATTTCCTGCAGTAAATTCATGTTAAAATGGAAGAAAGTTTTTTTAAGCGAGACCTAAGTGAGTAAGACATCCTGTGGGAAGAATTCAGCAGCGTCTTCAGCCCACGGAGGACACTTTCTTTTCTCTTCATTCTACCTTGTGGGCCCCACAACCTCCACAAGCCCATAGTCAGCCTCACCACCGTGTGGACTCGGTGCCCTTGCCCAAAATGTGCCACCAAGGCGTTCTGCATTCTCCCAACTCCAGTGCTTTGCTCTCCGCCCTCCTTTCTTTCAGAGCCCGTGCGGTCCGTGCGCCCAGAGAATCGCTTTGGGACCGCGCATCCAGGAATTGACCACGATCGTTTCCGGGCACACCCACCAATCCCCTGAACCTCACATCTTTGGAGCTTAAAACCAGGATTCAGTTTACCGTTTGAGTGCTGAAGGAGGGAATGCTATCTGCGTGAAGACGGTCGTGCGCTTTTAGAGCTCAGTCTTGCCTGTACACGGAGCCCTGAAGCCTTTGAGTCGTTCTCTTTCCCCTACATTTCATTTTTAACACCCTGGAGCGACCACCATCAGAAATTCATGCAGTTAAGAAACTGCTCCTATTAAAATGCAAACATCCTAGGAAAGCTAAGGCATCAGGTACTCATCTGTGATTAACCCCTCCTCACGGATCAGTGTATCAGAGCCTCACATCCCTTTCTTGGCTGTGCTGATAGAGCTCCATTTACCCAGGGAACAGAAACCCCATGAGGGCAGGACCAGCTGGGCCTCCTCCATGCAGGGCGCCAAACGGCAGTGAGAGGTGCTGACTGAACAGCTGAATGAATGAACGACCCGGTGCTGTGAGTAGTGAGACAGAAAGACCCGGAGTCTGTGCTTCATTCCCATCAAGGATCGATAAGCACACTGAGAAGTCCTTTTGTTCACGTGTCAGTGGTAGTTTACAAACCACCCTGGGAGGCAGATGCATCTATTCTTCAGTGTGATAGGATAGCCGGTTCCACCCTCACTCTGGAGATTAGGACTTTTGGGGTGTATTCAGCAAACACCCCCCTTGCTTTCCGGCTGGGGTGCAGACAGAAGTAGAGTCCCTGCCAGGCACTGGGGGCAAAGGCAGGGCTTCCGGGGCGGGAGGTGCTGCTTGTGACTTTCTTTTGGCGTTTCAGGGCCGAGTACAAGTTTTAAATTTACAAAGCATCTGGGACAACCAGCCTTAGGAGTCGTCGGGCTTAATCCCAGGAACTCCACATTCTATGCCAGGAGAGGAAGCAAAACCATTAACCCCGAGGGTCCAGCCTCTGAGCGTGACTGAGAAATGCCTCTTCCCCCTGCAAATGCAGCTGGCGAGGTCACTGAGGGCTGTGATGAGATAGGTAGATCTTTCCTTGTTTCTGACACTTTGTGCGTGAACCCACAGTGGAGGGTCAACAGCGCCCGCCACACATGGTAGCTGTGTCCCATGTGAATTTCAAAACCCCTGAAAACCCGTGGCAAACGAACTTCCGCAGGGCTGCGACCAAAATTTGCGTCATCCTTGGCATCATTCACTTTACTAGGTCACTTAGTCCCATCTTTCCCCCCTTTGCCTGCAAGAAAAAGAGTTAAAAAAAAAAAAGACAATAGGTTGACACAAAAGGAAAATTCTGGTAAGTGGGGAGGAGTGCATTTGCCCACAGAAAGTAGGACCTGAAGGTAGGTTTTCTAGGAACAGGGTGGGTGGCCCTGGGGAAGCAGAGGGAGGGGAGCTTCCCAGGGCCAGGTGGGCACCCGAGTCCTAGGGAAACATGGAAGCAGCAGAGACCTGGGGCAGGAAGGCCGGCCACGAGGCCCGGGTAGTCTGAGACAGCGGCAGCCCTCAGTCCCAAGGGCTCCGGTGCGCCGGCAGCACACCCTTGGGAAGACAGAGTGGGGTTCCACGTGGGGCCATGCAGGGCAGGACCCCTCCGCTCCCTCCTGCGCGGACAGCGCCCCAGGCCCCGCGGCCTCTGTAGCTGGTCGCCACGCACCGCGGCAGGCACGGAAGCAGGTGCCTGTTTTGGGAGGGCCCGTGGCCTTTCTTACTGTCTCAGAAGGATCCGTGATGGGAACGAACAGTTTCTTGGAGATCATTTTCACTAACAGTGACTATTTAAATAAAGTGTTAATTACCCTCATCTGAGAGGCTGACTTTTGTGATAAAAGTGTGTAATTTGGGGTTTACTGGTGTAACCCTTGTCTCACCCCATGGACTGTGCACTGTTCAGGCTGAACGTAATGATTATTACATTCCAATAATCAGGAACGTCTCTAGGACGTCCGTGAGGATCAGCCGGTGGGCTGGTGTCGGCCCCTCCTCAGCATGCCCCCAGCAAGATGCACCCAGCAGACCCCTCCCGGCAAATTGAGGCACCCCCAGGCTACTCTCCAGTGGCTTCACAATCCCTCCTCAGCGGCAGGCAGAACCGATCCTTGGCTTCCCTGCAGCATCTGTGAGCCAGAAGGGCCACGTCGCAGGTGGACCCTGTGTGTGGACATTGGGTGGGCGGCCCAAGGCAGGGGCCTGTCTTGCAGAGAAAGCCGCTTGTCACTCCTGAGTGACACTTCATCCACCATGCACGATTCAGCCCCCACACTGTGTGCCAACTGAAAACATGAAACAAAATTAACAGACACATGAGCAAGTTATTGCAAGCAGTCTGAGCAAAATTCCACCCCAATAATCAAGAACATCTCTAGCTTGGAAGCTGCTTGCAAAAAACACACGTGAGGCAAATCCTGGGCCAGCCGCTCACCCACCTGTGGGATGGCAGGTGCCCTGGCCCTGGCTTCTGGGCCACAGGCAGAGCTGCCAAATGCTTAGCGAGGCAGACGGACACTGTAAGGAGGCAGGAAGGGCGCTACACACGGGACACCCAGCTCCCACGATGCTGCTTTTCTTGAGGGTGGTCCTTTTTACCCCTGTAAACACAGGTTTTGTTTTTGATTTCCTGTCTTCTGTATTTTCCTGTAAGTCCCTCTTCACCCTCCTCCTGCCCCCACTTCTCTAAAGGACCTTTTCCATGGCTGGAAACTCAGTCACCAGAGGTCACACGAGCTTCTGCAGCCAGCACAGAAACCATATAAAACAGGTGTATTTCTTGTTTCTCGTGGGATCATATGCTGTCTTGTCACGTTAGTACAAGTGTTGGAACTACTGAAAGGAGATGCGCTGTCATGCGTGAGGAATGGTGAGAATACAGAAAGATGTCTCACCACAAGGTAGCTTAAGTCAATATGTTTCTTGAGAACTGGCGACTTCCTGCAAGGAGCAAGACTCAGACTCATCATGTCTGTTTCGCAGCAGGGAAAGCCACCCTCAGTGGGTCTCCCAGCAGGATCTGTCTGCAGCTCCCTGTGCGGGTGGCGCAGTGAAGCTCCACAGGCGGTGTGCCTGGGGCCAGGTCCCGAACACACTCGGGCCCCGGCTGTGGCCAGCTTTACCCACTCCCCCATGGTTCAGACAGCACCCTACATCCTGGGTAGCTTTGACATGTGCCTCCAGAAGCCACCTCTTCCTGAGAACAGTCTTAGTGTTTACGAGTGTGAATAGAGTATTACCACTGAAGAGGGACAAGTCACACTTGTGGGAAGAATATGGCAGTAGGTTAGTGACTTTGGTGAAAAGAAAAACTTATGAAACTACTCAACATACAACTATAAGGTTCTTAGGAAATGTGCAATACATGCTGAAGAGCTGTTAAGGGGAAAGGCACATGTAAGAACGAGTGTGTGCGTGTGCAAATGTGTGTGAACCGAGGTGAGCAACAAATACTCCAAACTAAATGGGGCTGTGTCTGAGCTCTTTGGGTTATTTTGAACCGAAAATATGATATTAAAAAAAACATTTTAGAGAGTGTTTACCATTCTTTTTTCCCAGAGTAGTCACAGTTCAGTGGGAAAAGCATTGCTGCACGCCTGTGAAATTTGTAAGACTGTCTTAAAGGTGTGAGATGGCCGTTGTGCAGATCTTGGGTTCATTCAGCCCTGGCGAGAAGTACCAGCTCCGGGTCTGAGTGCTGAGGACGCGTCAGGAAGGAATCAGAGAGAAAGGCAGCCTGATGGTGCTGATATTTTTTCATTCTGTTACACGGGGTATTTAATTATGGCAGCTTCCAAAGTTTTAATTACACACTTCCTAAAACCATTTAACCTTGCACATGTGTTTAAGTGATAATATTATAATATTTACAGGACAAAAAAAAGGAATATGGCCGCTGAACAGGTTTATCTTATAGATCAGATGACTCATCCCTGGATTCAGCTGAAGTTTGTTGAGCCCCTACGGCGGGTCAGGCAGTCTTAGAGGCTCCGCGCATTCTGCCCTGGGAAAACCCTACGAGGCCGCTCCCAGTGTGCAGCTTACCCCCTGCTGGGGAGGCGGACCAGGGATCGGAGGCCCACAGTCCCGCGTGAGAGGCCCCGCTGCACTGCACACAGGCAGATGGGGTGGCTAGGGCTCTGGCAGACAGGCTGCAGGGAGGCCTGCCATCTGCAAGCCCAGGGCCCCAGGTCCTCCGGGTGAGCGTGGACCATGGAGCTGTGGCACTCAGGGTGCATGTGTCCCCATGATCTGCATGTCAGCTGAAGTAGATGAGCAAATGATACAGTGGGGCGACTGAATTTCCCAGTTGTCACCATCCATTTACCAAGAAGAGAATATTTTCTTCCATAAGCAATACCTCAAAGTTTACCGATTGGCTTAGCTTGCCAGTCCTTCGTTTACCAGTGGGCTTGCTGAGCTGAAGAATTCTGTCATCTGAAAGCCCTGTTCTTGAAGGAATCTGTCGTGCAGCCGCTCCAGCTGTGTGCATGTCCCGGGGCGTGGGCGGCCGGTGGACACGGCTCTCCCGCGCCCAGTCTGCGAGTGCCCGGCTCTCTAACCACCTGGTAATTGCTGTGGCTAATGGCGGTGATCCATCCACCCGGCTCTCCTGGCTGGGGCCTTAATTAGACAATCCCACACTGCTGTGAGGAGCCCCGCATAGGCCCAGCCTGTACGGCGGTTAAATGATGCCGGCGATAAACATGTTTAAATAGAGTTGCTGCTCTCGGGTTCACTGAGCAGGGACACGTTTTATTTTTGTTAGGACAGAAAATGGCGCTAAATAGATTTGTTCATGTGGGGTTGTGGCTGACAAGGAATAGACTCCTTGGACCGGTTCTACCTCAGTGACAGTCAAGAACTAAAGCCTCCATAGTCTAAATGGTCACCAGGGTCCTCCTGCAAAATGGTTTCACAACTTTCATGCTATTTCTCAAGTTTCAGACACTTATTTTAAGAAAAGGGAAACAAAATACCCACCAAGCACTGGTGCAAATTAGATTACTCCTTGCCCAACGTGGTCAAAACACTTACATCATGCAGACACACAACTCCACGGGATGTGATCAAGAGGAAGCCGCTGGATGACTCCAGTTTGGAAGAAGAAATAAGGTAGGAAACATCAGATTTTATGCTAGAATATGGGACATGCACTTTTAGAAATTAGCTTTTAGATGAATGAGAGCTACTGAGCTAACCAGCTCTCTTAGAAGAGGGCCTTTACCTTGAGCCAGCCCATGAGGGTGACCAGGCGAGTGGAGATGTTTTCCATTACAGGGGGGAAACTGCACCCCAGGTCCGACAAAGAGTCCCTGAGGTGCCTGGTGTGCCTGTCACGCCCACGGCGAGGATTCCTGTTGAGACCTTACGTTGCTGCGCAGCTTTGTCCCCCTTTCCCCGGGCACAAATGCCAGTGGCAGCAGGCAGAGCTACATTCAATACTAAAATCAAATGCTGTTCTGATTAGGGCAGCTTACACATTCGCAAACATCCCCTAAAATGTCATTACATTGTGGTAGGATGAAAAACATTGAATCGTGCAGTGACCTTTCAGCAAAGGAAGTTCAACCCTGAAGCAGGGTTTATATTGAAAGCTGCAGGTCTCCTAATTCAGAGCTCTCCGTACTCCAGAAAAAGGTGTAATTGTTTTTCTTCACATCTTAGGCTCCCAAATTAATTATGTTATGGTGATTTAAAATTGCATGTTCCGATTTCACATTATGTCGTCCAGCTTTGATTCTTCTTTCCAGAATGAAGCATCGAAGGCCTGGCGTGCCTGAACCTCATCAGGCAGTGTACACTAAAGCCGGCTGCGGAGGACATCTCAGCCAACTGTGAGTACATTAATGCCAAAAGTATGTCTAGTGCATCTAATGCTATGCCCTTGGTGGACTCACAAGTTATCAGCAACTTTAGGAAATTAGAGACTAACCAAGTTCATACAGAGATGCCGTGTCTCTCTGCTTTGCCAAAGCCTGTATGGAGACCTAGATACAGGTATCACTGGAGTGAAAACAGATTCAAATTTCTAAAAGGAGAAAAAACAAAGGACGACGGAAGCTCCCCCAACAATGATGCTCCAGTGACAGCAGCTCTACCTTAACCGCCTCCAGTGTTTAACATATTGAAACAGTCCATCTTCCTTCCATGAACTCTAATGACTCTGCCAGGGGAGAGGCTGAGCTCCATGCCTCTTCACGCTGTCCCTTTCCTGCGCATATCTATCCTGATGTGCTCGTCGGGCCGACTCCATGGCTCGGTGTGGGCGCCCGGCGCGCTGGGTTATTGCCGTCATCAATAACCTGTCCAGCACACCCTTCATTTCTCACGCCTTGCTGGTAGCCTTCAACATCTAATAAGAGCTCTTTGCCATGATCACTGATCAATACGCATGGGCACCTGTTCCCTTCACTCAACTCACCCTGCTCAAGTAACATGACAAGGGAACAAATATGATTTTGACTGGATCATGTCGAGTAACAAGAAACCGATCTGGAAAATTTCCCTTTGGGGCCAATTTATACAGAAAACCAATTTCTTACACTTGGGACTGATCTCTTTCTTTGCTCACTAGCCATGACCTTGGAAATAAATACAAACCTTATTAGGTGTTAACACTGATCAAATAGTAGTTTAAGAAATTCTATTTTTTCTGCATTAATGTTTAAATATGGAGGAGTTGGAGGAAAATTCCAATACTGTATTTTTTCTCCCCAAAAGGCTCATAAATATACACTTTCCCCCTAATACTAAGTTTTGGAGTCCAAATTTGGATTTTAAATGTTAACATTTTTATATTAGGATAACAGAGATTTATGATTTTTTAATTATTTGGACACGTGGATTTCACATTTCATTATCAGTGAAGCATCACTGCATCCTCATTTGCACTGACACATGGACCCTCCCCCAGACTTCATGGAGCCAGTGAAGGACATTTTGATTGTCATCTTTCCAGGTGTGGTCACGTGTATTACCAACACAGTTAAATAGTTAACATTAATGCCTAGCATGAGCTTAAAGGAAATACCAGAGTCAGACATGTGGGGTTCTTCATAAAATTGGACCAGTGAGGTGACATTTTGGTAGATGTAGGGATGGTTTGCTAACACAGAGGTCACAGCAATTCTGTGTTGGGGAATATATTCTGGAACTCCATTGAAAACACTAGAAATGCAGTTTGCCTGCTCTTGTGTCAATCCCATATGTTTGGGGGCCGTGTGTATACATATATACAGTAACGTATAAATGCTGTACTGTCAACAATGTCCCATTTTTTCACATGTCCTGTTATTACTAATTTTTGTAAATGTTACAATATCATACAGGAAAAGGATTAATTGAAATGTAGAATGCATACTTCCAGTAGAAAATGGCAACGTTTTTGTGTTGTGATTCTCCAATTAGGTACTGCATCACTGTTTTTTTCTCACTAACAAATTATAGTCTTTTTTTGCAGGAAGCATAAAAAATGTCATTACAAACCTAAGGGGCTTTCCTGTTTTTGGTCTGCTTTTAGTTTGAGTTGCTGAAAACAAGGGGCATTTCTAGCTTTATCATGTTCTCAGCATTTTTAAAATCGAATATTAGTTTTTGAACTTCTTACAGAATTTTTTTAATGCTAATATTCACTCTTACTCTGGTCCTTTACTTCTGCCCAAACTGATAAAGGAAATGCCATCAGAGGATCTAGGACACAGTAAGTGGCCCCTGAGACTGTAAATGACTATAAAGACGATAGGCATCATTGTCTTGCTGTGTAGCTGTTTGAAATCCATCGGGCTTCTTGTAACCCATTAGCTTATTTTGTGATGAATTATTGAAAAAAAATCAATTTCTGGAAATATAAGAAACATTTAACATTATATTGAGACTCTGGGATTATAAATATTACAGGTGATGAGAAAGGATCTAAAGAGCCATTTAAAATGATCCCTCCTCCATTTATATGACACAAATTAATCATAGCGTTATTATCAACATATTGAAATAAAACCCTCCCCCAAAGCTGAATTCTCCTCATGTTTCATTCTTCATAGCTGAGAAATAAAGATCTTCCCCACTCGACAAGCTGATAAGAAAATGACTACAAGAGGTCCCATTGCGTGTATAGTATCACCAGCCACCAGCCTTAGTGCTAATAAAAATGTGCCACTTCGGAAATCACTTGAATTTTGAGCTTTGTTTCAAAGTCAGTATATAAAACTCAGGATTCAAATTTTGGTTCATATTACAGAGTATTATAAATTAAAGCCTATAGCAGCATCCTAGTTTTTAAAGGAGCTTTTCAATTGAAAATGAAAATTTTAAGAGCAGTGACATAATTAATTTAGCATAAAGCATGTAAGATAGATTTAAGCACAACAGTTTTTTTCTGTCAGGGTATATGTATGTGTTTATGTGCAATATTTAATTTTATGAAATCTTTTCTGGTTATTGATTTGTTCAAATATATTTGAGGTACAAGAGTGCATATTTTTTATACACAAGTATATTGCTTATATATGCACAGAAGTTGACAGGAAAACCAAACTCTGAAAACAAGTTTAGAATCGTAACAGTAGGAGTGCATCTGAATTCACTCTTTGGTTGAAATTCAGCAACAGCCTTGTCTGGCATGACCGCGTCCTTCGCAGCAGGGCTGTTGTAGCACCATGTTGCTGACCTGCTCTGGGGTCAGGTGGGTCGAAACTTCTCTGTTTCCGTGGGATAGAAAATACAACAGAATTCAGAGTTTCGTTTTTGAGGAAGAACCGGCCATTGGATTGTTAACCTGTTTGAGGCCAAAATAAATCCATTTTTAAATGTTTTTGAATATCTAAGGAACACCACCCTCTGATGAAACCCAGCTCCACCGCCACAGATTGACAAACACAGGCTGACCCCGAACGCCCGTGCTCACGGTCCTTGTGGGAGCCCCACATCCATCGGGAGCAGAATGGACTGTGTGACTCAGGAGAGCGACCCGGCAGCTGAGACCTTATCTTTAGAGCATTAAGAAATGTAAGTCAAGGGGAGAGCCACTGTTCGTGGGAAAAGGATGTCTCTACAGGAAGCAAGAGCTCACGAGTGCCTGTCTGCGTGCCGTCTGCACCTGTCTGCACATGTGCCTGCGCGCTGTCTGAAGCGAGTCTGGCGAGGAAGGGGAGGGGGCTCTCGAAGCATCTACGCTCATCCAGTGTGCCCCCCACACGATGGACATGAATAGCTACTTTCTTCCCCTAGGCATGTGGTGTGAAGAAATTTCTTGCACATTCATAAAGTGTCCCTAAAAATAAACACATGATAATGCCATAACCATCCTTTAAAAGAGATGTTTTCTCTTTCTGAAAAGTTTTCATGTAGATGTATGATAAAGTTACTGCTGGGGCGCTTAATTAGCTTCACAGTATTCAGGGGACAGAATATGCTTTGATAAGCGATATGCTTATTAAACGCCCAGAGTGCGCAGTCCCTGAAAGAAAAGAGAGAGAGCCCTGGCGGGGCTGCAGGGCCTGCCTGCTCCCCGAGGGGAAGGCAGGACTCACGGAGTGGCCTCGGGCTTCGGGCGGCAGGAGAGAGATCTCAGGAGTGGTTTTGCCTCCACCTGACCGTACACCGGCACCGCCTCAGTCTTCAAGACGACGCGTTAAGAAATATTCCCATTCCACTTTGCCGGGATTGTATGGCAGTTCTTCCTTTTGGACGGTGGAAATCATTTCCTTCTGTAACTCCCGGCCCGTCTTCCTGCCCGCAGTGACACCTGCCGCTGTCCGGCTCGTGCTGCCCGGCCCCGGAGACCAGAGCCGCAGGACGCGGGCCGGCGCGCGGGGATGACCCGACCCTCGAACCCTGACGCTGCCCCGGGGCTGCTCAAGGCAGGAGGTCAGCACAGCATGCCCGACCTGCATCCGCATTCCCACCAGCGACTGAGCTGTGATGGGCTTGAAGGCCAGGCTCCTTCCTCCAGCCCTCCTCAGCCACTCGCCCAGCTCCCCGTAGGATGGTCTGCGAAGATCCCTGCTCTGCCTCAGGATAAGCCACTAACTGAGTAGCAAAGTCATTATTCCAATTGCCACCACATTCTGCAGAGAGTTAAGTATTTTGTTGTGTTGTTGTTTTTTAACAAAACAATGTTAATTTTCTCTTAGAACATCTGTGACCCATTCACAAAACTGCTAAATTAAGACAATACTATTTTAAATCACTATCTTTGTTACCTTCCCAACCTTCAGGAATGCCAGCAAATATTTAAACTTAAGACCCCGACTCCCCAGATATTCATTTGAATCCTGCCATGCCAATGTGCGAGGACGTGTCCGCTGTCAGGCCTCCTTGGGCGCCGCCAAGTCACATCCAAACCAACACCCCACAACCGTTCCGTAGAATAGCCAGATTTTTAAAGTGGTCGTGCTATGAACATTCACATTGTAGAAAGACAGCCCTCTCTGGGGTCGTCTTCCTAAAATCCCGGATTCTGCGGACCCACCCTGCCCTCCACTCCCCTCTCCTCAGCTGGGCTTCAGTGCCGCTAGCCACTGACAAGCAATCTGGGGTTGGGGAGGGTAACTCTTTTCCTATATCTTATGTCTTAAAGAAACCACTTTTTTAAAAGATAGAGGAGATGTTATTTATACTCTTTCCAATGGCACAAGCAATGGTCTCTCCCGAGTTCGTTTCAAAGAGAAAATCAGAACATAGGAATATTCAAAATCATGCTAGCTTTCTGCTGGCTGCTTAGTAAGCCGAAACATATAGAAATGTATTTTATGTGTATGGCATAGATGAGACATGTATAAATCTCAGACACAGGAGGCAGGAACATAATTTAAACAAGTAATAAGAGCCTCATTTCGGCGTGCGGCACACACAGTCGCGCTATGACAGCCCATCACTGCCTCTCCGAGTAACAGGACTTGGTTTTGAATTGCTGTCCTTAAAATTCGACAATAGAAAACTCATACTACGTTTGCGAAAGTTAAGAAGTTACTTTCAGAGCCAACGATTGTTTGTTACTCAATAGTGCCACCACATGGAATGATATTTGAATATAATTCAACTTTTTAGGCTCAAGAAACTGTCTATAAATAACGCTTTGCATACTTCCACAGGCAGCAAAGAGAGATGTCTAATCTTCTAATCTTCTGTCTGGCGTGTGAAGTTCAAAATGTTTCCTTGTGAAAACAGAGATGTCCCATTTCTGAGAGCATGAATGCACTGTAGCAAAAACAGAAGAACCGCACTGCTTTATTCCATCAATAAAAAAGAACCATTTGGTAAAAGGATGCATTACACATTTTCTATTTAAATCAGTTTATAAGAAGCAGATGTTAAGCTTTCCTTGGTAAGAAGAAGAAAGGAGTTATAAATGAACTAAACTGCCTTATCAGTAGACCTCTTACCCGCCCTTCGTTCTCAACATACTTGTGTTTTCGATAGTAATAGAAATTTGAGGTTATGCTATTACTGTAAGTGATTTTAGCAACTATTCTTAAAATATTAGAGGCCAGCCAAATGCTGGTTTTGAACATGTAAACCACATAGGTACCAAATCACATTAACTAAAGAATGTTCAGAATAAAAATCACCATGTAAGAGCATCTATGAAAAACGCAGCCTAGGCTTAAATTCTATGCTCTAATAAAGCGTCTGTGATTTCAGATTTCATGATCTCTGTCGATTGGCTGTAAAGTATAAATTGCAATTCAAGCAAGTTTGAGAGCATTTTCTTTTCTTTTTCTTTTTTTTCTGTAGATGAGGTTGCTATAAATTGTGATGACTTTTAACATCGCAGCCTCGGCTGGGAAGTGATCATGTTTCTGGAAGACCCCCCACATCCCCCCGTCTCCAGCACCCCACACTGCTCACCACATTTAGGGTGTTTCCATTGTAATGACTGTAAAAGAGCTTTAATTGAATGCTGGACCGGGTTGGTCTCGCTAGAGGCTTTTGTGCTCCAACATGTTTAAAGACCAGGCGGAGTATGGGAATGTTGTGATTCCAGGATGGCCCCATTGAACTCATTGTTAACGATCTCCACTCAGTTACCCAACTTCAACACTATTTTTTCCTTAGACTGCATTAATGAATCCAATAAATAAAGCATTGTATCACCCATCCAGAATGGACATTAATTTTAGAACAAAACATTAATCAATTTAAATTTATGTACTAATGCAGACGCAATCAATTTCAACTTCTTATGACAATTAGCAAAGCTTTGCTACATCCCTAAAACACACTGACCCATCAATTATGGTTTGCATCAAAGTAATGCTAATGACACCTCCTTCCTCCTCCGGCTGTCAGCAACCCACCTGATTGGTCAATCTGAATGCAGCAAATCAATTAATATAAATTATACATGCACAGGAAGATGGGTTAATATCATAAGCTAATTTAATTAATTGTGTTTGATTAAATGAGGTCCTTTCATTAGCCCACTTAGCCATGAACCATATATACATCATCATAATCCTTTTACAAGCTCCACCACCCAGACACAGACTTGACATCAGAACATATTCAAATTACCAGGCTCAGCCATACAAACCTCCCTGCATAATTAACAACTCAACGAGCTACAGTCACTTAAGCTGAAAAGAAAACTGTTCACATCAACCTCTCGGATACTGTTTAAATTGAAGATGTCACGGGTAAAACAAAGGTGAACAGACAATGGTAATTAAAAATTAAAAAGGACAAGGGGGGTTTGCATCTAATGCAACCAAAGTGGAGAGAGAGCCGAGGCCCTGGTTCTTTAAAACACCAAGTGTGTGGGTATGAGGTCATTCTGTGCCTCATTCTTTCTGGGTGTGCTAAATGCGGAGTGTCTGCAGGAATCAGAACGTGGACCTTTCCAGGGGGAGTGGGGTACACAGTCGACTCTGTCAGCAGCCGGTGAAATTGTGCACTGTGCTGGCCGAATACCTCGTTAGCCCATCATGAATGGCCACAGGTGGTGTCCTCTCTGATCCACCAGCCTCGGAACACCCACCATGTTTTCAGCTGCAGCCCTGTTTCAGGAATCTCAGCGTCCTGGACAGGAGACGGTTACCTCTCTGCCACTGACCTAGCTTCTGAGGGCCGCGTTCATTAAATGGATTTCCCTCCAGACGACATGGCAGAGCCTTGACATAAAATATAGGGATGTCTGATGGAAGTTATTCATTCCTTCCTGGTTCAATGCACAACCTTCCAGGGATGGTTTTAATTCACAGTGATCCCAAAGTATAACAAATGGTGTAGCTGTACTTTGGAGATAGAACCGAGTCTGCAATGCAATGTCAAGAAGTTGCAAAACAAAGTCATGGAGGCTGTGCCGCCTGGGCTGCAGCCACAGAGCTCCCGTGAGAGGCAGAATCAGGGCCGTTAATGCAGGGGATGCAAAACACAATGAATAAAAGTGCTTGAGACCGAGTCCCGAGTCCCTGTTTTTAAGTTTGCGGCAAATCATCACCATGGTTCATTGTATTTTGGATATTTAGAAACAGCTTTAAGAGCAAAATTATAGTACCTTGACTTAAGGGCATTTTTTTTTGAGTGTTATGTTTAGAAAGGAATAATACATAAATACTAGTGTGTCATAGACAGAAATAAGGTTCTACCCATCCACAGGTGTATTCAATGACTAGATGTCAGGCACAACACGGAGGAAGAGGTGACAGAACGGGCTTAAAATGTACTTTGTTTTGGCAGCAAGAGATGACTTATTCCTTCCATGCCAGCTGAGGAAAGATGGTCTATTTCTAGGCAGAGAAACTGATACAAGTGTAAACTCACACCCACCCACACTGTAGATAGTACGTATGACGTGTAAATGCTGTCTGCGTGAGACCTCAGCCACGCTTCCCAATACAGAGCCTTCCTCTGCAGTGACAGTCACGGTCCCTCTCTGAAGGTAAGGCGAGTCTGCACAGTGTGTTCCAGGGGCCACAAGGTCCTGCTCAGCAACCTGAAACGCTCTGGTGCCAGCCCTGGCCTGCTGTGTGACCTCGGGTCAAGCTGCCTTCAGTTCAGCCTCACTACAATCAGTACAGAAGTAGTCGTATTTCCCTCCCGGGGCGTTTGAGGTTTAAGTCAGCTTAGAACAGTGCCTGGAATGCAGTCATCCCCAGGTGAACATCAGCTCGTACTAGTGTTGCTGTTATTTGCATCGACTGCTTTCTCCCAACAGAGACGACAGCCTTCGTGACCCTGGCAAGTGGCCTGGTGTCAGGTGCATCAGTCAGTTGTTCTGTGCCTTAGACCAGAATCCAAGCCTTGGCCGGTCTGTAGGCAGGTGGGCGAGCTCTGCCTCATGCTGCTTCCTAGGTCAGGTCTCTTCTGCGCATTCCTCCTTCTGGTGCCCATGACTCCGTGGCAGGGTTTTCTCGCAGCAGGTGGTGAAGTGCAGGAATGCCCTTCTAGAGGCCCTGCTCCTGTGGACACTGCTTGCCTTGCAATGGCTGGAATGCATCCCATGGACAGACTGAGAGTCAGCAGGTGAGGAAGTCTCCTGGGCCTTAAAGAGAGGGATGACGAAATGAATGTTTGCTACATGATCACCCAGGGACCACACAGAAAAGGTTTTTTTTTTAATTAGAAAAATCAGTGAATGCATGTTATTCAGTGTCTGGGGTCCGAGAGCCATGCTCAACTACACCAGAATCCTGACATGTATTTGCACCCATTTATAGCAAATTCTTAAATAGAGTTAAACCAACCATTTTGAATGAAAGACTGAATTGATGCATAAATGTATGAGCAATGAAAATATTCCTCTTCAGCGACTTGGTCCTACTGGGCATGTGATGCCCTAGGACTTTGAGAAGTACACTGACCTCTCACTGAAAGCATGTCCCTCCCAATAAGAATTTTGCACAGTTGTGTAAATCCTGGGAGTGTACTGTACTTTCCAACAAGATGTGATTTAAATACAGAGTGTTGTTATTTTATGAATAAAATGCTATTGAAATAGACCTTAAGGATTTAGGGAAACTGATTTGAGGGCTAATGTTCAATTTATTAAAACAATAAAAATAATCAAACATTTAATTTACAAGTACGCAGACTGGAATTCATTTTCCCCCAGAAGGACCTGAGCATACAGAGCTTCTACAGGAATTTCTCTCCCATGCTTTACCTCATCACTTGCTTTGTAGTGCAGCTAACCTCCTGTGATCTAGCAGACATGGTCATTTTTCAGAATCTAGAAATGGAGGGATTCTCAAACAGCCTGGAAAACAGCTGCTTTCCCAACTGACTGGCATGAAAAATACAAGCTTCCTGATCCAGAGCCTCCCTCTTGCAGTGACAGTCAACTTGATATGAAAAAGTGATACCGGTGACTATTAATTTAGTGTTTCCAGATCACTCATGAAGGAAGAAAACTGATAAAAATATGTATGAAGTCTGGAAAGTTTTCACTTACGTTTACAAAAGCACACCGACACGTGGGTGCGTGAGTGCCTGAAATGCTGTCTCCAGCAGCACCAAGGACAGGCTTCTCACCCAGCAGGGGGACGGAGACAGCTGTAGCGAAACAAAGAGTATATGAATTCCAAATAAAATTGCTGAATTAAGTCTTAAAATTAAGATTCTTGAGTGCAGAATACACGAGGTGTTCAAGGGGAGAAAAACCTTTATCTGATCTTATAACACACAGCTTAAATAAAATGTAATGCAAACGAGCTTGCAATTCTGTGCATGGAGAAACAATAAAAAGGGCAATTACAGGGAGCAGAGTTAGTGCACGTATGAACAGAAATGTGTGTATGTACGACTCTGCCGATCCTATGGAGCTGCCGTGTATTTAATATATGGAAAACACTTAAATGTCCTCAGAGCTCTTACAGTTACTTCATTTGCATGTGGCCCCCTGAGCCGACGTAGCCCCTACAGAGAGGGTTTCGTGGCTGCTGCCAAGTTGCCTGAGCAGCTGAGGTTAGCTACTTCCAGAAAAATGCCTTGCCTCTAGTTTCTACCGTCCTGCCATGCCTCTCCGACACTGTGGGGGAGTGAGAGGGTTCCCTGGGGACAGCAGATGAGAGAAAAGCTGTGAGACACTACTGCAGATTAAAGGATCTATTGCTTCAATCCAACTCTAGGGGTAGCTGAGCAAGTTGCTTAAAAGAGCTGCTGCTTTGATGCGTCCTTCACCCCGTAAGAAACCACAAGCCAACAGCTAATCCAGTGGTTAAGGGAAACATACAAAAGTGTTTCCTAAACTTTGGTTTGCTGCTCATATAAATGTGGAAAGGTCTTCTGTGGGAGGATAACGGTTAAGTTCAAATTCGAGTGAGAAAAAAAAGTGGTCTCTACAGAGCACCTTGGGGACTTATGAGCTGTTGCCAGTTGGAGAAACTGAGAGGCCTATGGCAGGGAAATCTTTTTCAGTTATTTAACCAGAACTTCTGGGTTAAACAGTCCTTTCATTCAGGAAAAGTATGTCAACGTCTTGCAAACTCAGTGTTTTCTGAGCACAGTTTGAGAACAAAGGGCACAAAGGAGCTTTATTTAAATTCCCTCCTGGTTCCAGAAAAGTCCCGGCCTGTTTGGGATTACCTGATGGTGAATTGAGGGGCCGGGGGTATGGCTGGGACAGAAAACGCCATTCTTAAGTTGATAACTCTTAATTTAGTGTTTGCAGGTCACTCATGGAGGAAGAAAATTTAACATCATTCTCAGAGCTGACCACTTACATATTGTAGGAGGTTAAATTATTTTGATGGGTTCAAAATTATTTCCATCAGGTTGTAAAACTGATACTTAGCAATTATTGCTATTATCCTGAAAGCATATTACTTTACTCAAACTCCTGCCATAAGTAATAGCTATGGGCATATGTATTTAGATAATATTTTGTCCAAATGATTTTTTTCCAAAATTGTCAACTCTGAAGACATTATAATTAGGAATAAATGTGGACATTTACTTCTTAACATAAGAACAATGCTATCCTAATAAAAATAAGTGTTTGTGTTTTAAAACCTCCATTTAAAATATTTTAAAATGATTTAAATTAATTTTTGTAAAGTAATATATTTATATTTTATATATATTAATATATAAGATATATATGTATGCATATGTGTGTGTGTGTGTGTATATATATATATATATATATATATGTATGGTATTTATTTTTCTTGCTTTATTGCAGTGGATGGAACCTCTAGTAAAATGTTAAATAAAGGTGGTTGGACAGACATCCTATCATTGCTCTTGACCTTAATGTGTTTTTAAAATAAAAGACTTTCACATAAAACATTTCTAGGAATCTCATGATAAAAGTTTCACATGTGGTAGATATCTCTTAAATCTAAATAGACTTTCAAGTAGTTAAACAACACACGAGTTACAACATGGGTGAACATCAGAACATCAGGCTATGTCAAAGAGGCCAGACATAAAATGCCATGTGTTACATGTTTCTATTTATATGAGATGTCTAAAAATAGCAAATGTATAGATACCTGACATTGAACTCAGGGTGGGGCAGGATAATGGGGATTAACTTGCCGATAAGCCCGGGGAATCCTCCGGGGATGATAAAAATGCTGATCACGCTGATTTGTGAAATTGAGTCACTTTTCAACTCAGGAAAATTTAGCTCAACTATATCTTTAATTTACTCTTTTTTTCAATTGTTCTAGTTTATTCTTTAGAAACATCTATAGGTTTTTAGGTAGAATTACCAACTTGATTTATAATCTTTTTCATCAATTTGTCCTTCCAGTCGCCCTCTTTCACAACACTATTTCAACTTTCCTCAATGCCAGTTCTGCTTTCACTGAGTTTAATGAGAATTTAGATCCTCCCTTAACTTTTGTTTTTATAGCAATTCTTTCTTCTTTGCTTCCTGTGCCTCTATGACAATAACTTTATTACCATCTCACAGCTCCCAGATCTTTTATTGGCAGCAAACTTCTTTTCATCTCACTTTAATGTACAAAACACATAAATTCTTAAATGTCCTTATTCCTATAAGAAGTCATGTTCAGAGACATTCTTTTACTCCTTGTATTGTTTTTAAGGACTTAAAGATGCTGTTATTTTCAGTTTATACAAACATGAGCAGAGAATGATCCATTCAGTACTGGGTATAAGCCAATAGATGAGCAGGTGGTGTACTTTTCTTCTTCATAATTCATTCAGGTGCCTGCGTTTTTATCTTGCAGATCTAGACTTCGTGGGCCAGCTGATAAAGGCTATTGCTTACCCTGTGCTTAGAAGACATTGGCTACACTGTGCTGAACTTGGATAATCTTGTATCACAATTAACATTATGTTTTTGGCATGTTTTTCAAGGAATTTTCCCATTCCATATAAATTCTTTAATTAGTTGGCTTAAAGTTCTCCATTATACTTCCTTATTATCTTGTTAATATCTTTGGATATGTAGTGATATCCTCTCTTTTATTCCTGGTATTTGTAATTTATGTATTCCCTTTTTACTATATTATTATATGGTTTTATCAATTCTAATTTTTAAAAAGCCAACTCTTGATTTTATTATTTTTTCTCTATTCTTTTATAGTCCATTCTGTTACTACTCTCTTTATTTTTGGTTGGGGGTTAATTACCCTTCTATTATTACATTCTTTAGAATATATCTTTCATTTTAAAGCTGTTCTTTTATAATGTATTAAAAACTACCCATTTTCCTTTAAAAACTACTATTGCTGCATCCTGCAAGTTTTGGTATGTTGTGTTTTCATTACCATTTAGCCCAAAATGTGCTTTAATTCCTTCAGATTTGTGCTGAATTTGTGGATTTCCTAGAGGTGGCTTGTTAGTTTTCAAATGGTTCAAGATTTTTAAAATATTTTATTTTTATTGATTTCTAACATAATTCTGTTCCTGTCAGATTCTATATGAATCCAATCCTTTTAAATTTATCAAGACTCCTTTTATGACACAGCATACGTCTATACTGGTGAGTGTTCTATTTGCAGTTGAAAATATTATGTATGCCATTGTTGTAGAGGAGATATGTACATCCATTAGGCCAATTTGTTCACAGTTATGTCTTCTGTATTATTACTGTCTTGTTTGTTTGTTTACCTGTTTTAACAATTACAAAGAAAGGGGTATTGGAATTTCCAATTATAACTGAGGATATGTCTGTTTCTTCTTTAGTTATATTGTACTTCAAATATTCTGAGGCTCTAACATTATGTCATTGTTATATTATAGCTTTATAAAGATTTTCAAATCTTTTTATCTTTATTTTTTACCTTTTATCTTCATAACATTAATTTATTTTTTGAGTTTCACTTTTTATCTGTTTCTTATTGTTATTGTAGCTACCATAGGTTCACTATACCATTCTCCATATTTTTACTCTCAACATTTTTGTGTCTTTAATTTAAAGTGTGCCTCTTATAAGTAACATAGTTTCTTCTTGCTTTTTTATCCATTCTGACAATCTTCTCTGTTTAAAGGCAATGCTGAGTCTGACCAATACTTCACGGATCATTGAGAGGGTCGGACTTAAGCTTCTCATTCGCTGTGTGTTTTATTTTGTCTCCTGGTCTGATGTTTGTTGGCCTTTTCTGCCTTCTTTTCAAATAACCAAGAAGTTTTTAGTACTGAATTCTGTCTCTTCTGGTGGCCTTTAATTATTTTTGTCTATTTCCTTTAAGTGGTTGCTTTTGGGATGAAGCCCAACGCGGTCAGCACCACACTACTGTCATGCTGCTGTGATAGGAGAATCTCGCACTGTCCCTACTGTCTGTAGTGATATCATCACATAATGCACTTTTACATTTGTTATAAAGCCCGAACTATGTTGTTTTAGCTTATTTTATTTGCTTTAAACATTTTACTTTTAAATTACTTGGAGAAAGCAGGAGAGACTTAAGGGAATATACCACACATGACCCACATGTTCATGAAGTCCAATGATCTGCATACTGTTCTGTAGATCCTTATTTCAACATGATATCATTTTGCTTCTGCTGGAAGAATTTTCTTTAATATTTCTTATACTTCAGGACTGCTGGCAACAAGTTTTCTAAGCTTTTTCTTATTTGAAAAGGTATTTTGTTTTAATTGTTTAAATATATATTTACCAGATAGTATATTCTGGTTGGCATTTTTTTTTCTTTCTTCAGCGTTTGAAGAGATTTCTCCATTGTCTCCTGATATGAATTATGTATAACGAAAAAAATCTTTTTTTGTGTGTAAATCTATTTTCCTCTGACTACTTATAGATTTTTCTATACTTTCTATATTTTCTATACTAAACTTGGAAAAGACAAAAATATGGAACTCTCTTCTGTGGTCTCCTTCTTCCAAAACTAAATTCTCTTCTATTTCTGCTGTTCTTGGTAAGTCTTGAGTGCTTTAAAATAATTGATCTTTAAATATTGTGCACAGAATTTATCATGTGGTTGGCAAAGGAGTTAATTTGGTACAGTACCCTTGACCACTACCAGAAGCTGGGAATCTCCAAAACTAGCTTTGGTGTTTGGACAGTCAAGTACAGTTTACAGTTTACTTTGTGGAGGAGACACAGAATGTCTACACCCCTAAAGTCTGCACCTCCCACCTCAGCTGGTGTCCACCCCCCAGCCTCTGGTGTCCCACTGACTCTGCCCAGGTTTCCTTGACCACACTGAGTTTCTGTCCTTCTGCTTTCTGTCACTGTCCCAAGTGCACATTGGAGTCGTGACAAAAGATGTGTAAGAAGGTAATTGGTAGAAGGTGTGTTTAGGGCTTATGTGGCTAAGTATTGATTTTATATATTAGGGAAAGGTATTTTCTACAGAGGTTGGGGCAAGACAGACTTTGGTGTGTATGTGTGCCTGAGTGTGTTTTTGGGTGTGAGACGTCCCCCTCCTCCCCACTACCCCACCCCTGGGAAATCCCTGGTGGGACCAGAGGTAAGATTTCCGCCCAGCGGCCGCCGGTGTGAATGGCTCTGCCGTGCCACTGGTATTCACTCCCCTGTTGTTAAATATCTTGAGCACCTCCCCTATGTGGAAACCTAACTTAATAAAACAACAAAGGTAGAATTTGCCTGGTGATGGTCAGGAACAGTCTAGGCACAGTGCCCTCTGAGACACTGTGGGAGCTCTGCAGGTTGGGGGACAAGGTGGGTGCTGTTTTCCTGGCCTGAAGCTCTAGTAATGGACACTTGCCCGTGTCCAGACTTGATCAGTTAGATTCTAGGAACTAACACTGACTATGATGTGCATGAAGCTGAGAGGTCACCAGGATGCCAGCATGTCTCTTGGCAAAGAGGACCTTTCCCACCCATCTTAGGGTCCTGGCGAAGGACTCCCGCAAGCGGCTCTGCAGGGGCTACCCCCACAGTGTCCTCTGGGACTGCTTTTCTGTGGCTGACAAAAGTGCCCTGAGAGCTAAGGAATTTTTCCTGTGGATTTATTAATGTAACAATAAAGTTAGAATTAAGTATAATCAAGACAATTCATCCTTTCTTGGTGAATTTGATCTTTCCATTTAACTCTTGAAGTAAAATTATTACTGTCTCTAACAGAGGGCAATAGTTCTGTTTCCCTTGCAAAATTTCATATTCCATGAATACACAAAACTTTTCAAAATTTATTCATTATTTGCTACTGAGGTACTTTTAAGGGACAGGATAAAGAATAAGATCATAAGATGATGAAAACATTCCATTCATAACTTTTAAGAGTTCATAATTCAGGAGAGAGACAGGTGATGTGAACAACACAGACGAAGAAGTCCACGCTATGCTGTAGGAAAATGGGGATTAATGAATTATTTTGCTTGAGAAATGAGACCAGCATCACAGAGACAGTGTTTGGACTGGGGCCAGACAGACTAGTAGAAGTTTCTAGACCGAGGAGAGGCCGGAGTGTACATCCGAGGCTAGAGACAAGTGTGTCTTGCTAAGGAGTTAGGCTTGGCGATTAATCCAAAATCTTTTATTCAGCCGGGAGGATGATAGCGGCTTTGCCGGCACCGCATCCCCCAAGGGGGGATGCACCCCACCCAGTCACAGAGCTGTGCTTCACCCCTTTGTCTTCCTTGCAAGTAAGCTTCTCAGAATGTGGGTGTGTTTGTGAGATAAATAGAATTACCCCCAACTTTAAGATGAGACATAAATTACTTGTCATAGTAGATATTTGATCATATCACGTTTTGACATAGCCCCCTGGCAAGGCAACCACTTTAGCTCTGTTTCCCAGAACAAACTTTCAAGGCCAAAGCACCTGCGCTTTTCCAGGAGGGGAATGGTCTTCCTTAGTTTTACTTTTCTCAGTTTTGTTTTTAGATCACAATATCCTGAATTGATGTTTGTTTTAAAATCCAGCATTATGGACTGGAAACACCCTCCCTCTCAAACTCTTCTCTCCTCCTCAGTTAGTACCTGTACAAGATTTAGACCTCATCTTTCATAATTTTTAACATAGAAAATAATACAACATCAAAGACCTTATTTCCTTATTTTTGCATAAATGGAATTATACTTCACACGGTGCTTTTGAGTTTCTTTTTCAGTTATCAATATGTCTGCCTCAGGGACTGTTGCATATTGATAAGGAAAGGGCTGGGCTACCTGATTCTCACTGGAGTGTCCGCGTTTTTATTTGCTGCCCCCTGCTGAGGGACGTTAAGGTTTATCCTGATTTTCCCACTGTGATGATAGTGTGGTGATCCTTTGCAGCCCAAAGCCTGTGGATCTGTCAGGCACGATACTTGGCCAGATTTCTGACATCTGAGCCACTGGAAAGGCATGGGTCTCACATGAGAACCAGGGCTGCAGCTATAATCACGATGCACTGCTTTGCTTGGATTGCTGGCTTATTTCTACAAATGCCCTATTTCTTAGCATCATGTACTTTCTAACCAAAAAGCTATGTGGCTCTTCACTGCCTTTCTTGTTGTTCTGGTTCCTTTTTGGTCAGGTAGTTCTTGGAGAATGTGAAGAAATTCTCACATATTTAGCCCTCTAGAATTCTTGAACAATGTTTAAGCACTTACGACATACCACAGAGTATTTATCTACCATTTTTAATTTATCTAGCATTTTTAATTTATCTACCATTCCGTATTTAGTTGCATTGATCTCTAAATCCCAGCTATAAAAAATGAAAACTACTTAGTTCATATTCATGAAGTCACTGGAGCATATGGACACTGAGAGGTTTAACAAGTTGGGAACTCATTCGCTCTTTGAGAAAGAAAATTCATTCAGTTGGCACTGCGCAATAATAGCTAAAATATTGAGTGTAAATATTTTATGAATAAAACTCAATAATTTCAGCACTGCACAAAACAGATGCTTGATTTATGTAATGACAAGTCTGGTCTGTGTTACAGGTTGCCTCATTTGCATGGCTCACATTCAGTTTCATACACAAACCTCTCAGAATCATGTGCTAAAGCTTAACTAATCTGCTCTCTTTACTAAAGCATGCATAATATGCCTAAGTATTGCTAATTCAGCAGTGAAAAATAAATTACACTTTTAAGCCAAACAATTAACACTCAACTTTAAATGCCGCTTGCTGGAGCAAGTGGATAGAAAACGAGTCTACCGTTCTGATACTCCTACTGAATCCATCAAATGGGATTATATTAATATTTCCCCACAAATCTCTGAAAACACTCTCTTTGTTAATTCTTCCAGGGTTGACATAAATTAAAGAACAGTTTATGAGTTTCATGAAACAGAAGCCATTCAGTAAACATCTAGAAATACCTCAGAACCAAGCAAAATGTTAGAATCACCAGTGAATGGCATTCGGTGAGAGGTGGAAGGTGACTCTAAGCGTGAGGAAGACTGGGGGGCCCCGGCTCCGGTGACTGTCTAAGGAGCAGATGTCACCAAGGACCCGCTGAACGCAAGCTAGTGGCCGCGTTCCCTCCGACGGCTTAGGAAACCCTGCAAGGTGTGGTCGCTGCCCACCTCCCGCTGCTCGGTCTCCACCTGCCTCTTCCCAACTGTGCCAGCCATGCTGATGTCCTGGCCGGGCCCCATGTCCTGAGGGGCCTGCTGTCTCCAGGCATGTCCCGCCACCTGGGCCAGAAGCACCGCCGAGGTGTCACGCGTGCACCCGTGTGTGATGTCCCCCACCCGCCAGCATAGCGCCCACCCAGCCGCCCCGCCTGCCTGCTCAGATGCGTGTGCTGGGGTGTGGACAGGCGCCTTGTCCTCAGCGGGATCCGGAGCTGCCCATGTTTATCTCTGACGGTTGTGATTCCAACCTTCCAGGCAACAGGAATGCACGGGTGGGCGGGGGAGGCGCAGAGGCTCCTCGCCGTGAGACCGCTGGGAGAGCCGGCTGTCTGTGTGGAGGCTCGCTGTCCCGCGTGCGGCGCTGGCTAGAATGGCTGACACATACACGTGTGTGTAAACCACATGTGTAAATAAGCCACATCAGGTCTCTAAGCTCTGAATAAGCATTGCAAATGGACTTAAACTGCCTCCTTATCAAGAGGCACACACATTTATTTATTCATCTTGACCCTTCAGCAGCCAACGGTTTCCCTGGGCAACCACTCCAGAAAATAACGTGCCACTTGTGGGCCCCACAGAGCGCATGGGCTGCAGGAGCTGCTGAGGTCGGAGCCCTCTGCACAAGCCGTGGCCGCATGTGGCCCCCAGGGACCCATGCTGTTGTGTCCCTGCAGCACCTGGTGGGACCACGGTTCCCCCCGCCACCACATGTGCACCGCTCTGCCCCCTCCCTACCGTCCGCCTCAGCCCCACCGGCCTTCCAAGCCCTCAAATCCCCCCAGAATGAGACACAGGAAAATGCAACCATGACACCACACCTCCCAGCAGCACAGGAAATGCCATCACACATAAAAACCTGTGTGACTACCTCATAGATCGTAGGAGGGATGGTCTGCCGTGATCAGGCAGTTTGTCTTCCATGTGCAACGTGTGCACGAGGCCAGCTGGGAGGGGATGAAGGACGGGAGGCTCAGCAGAAGGCGACACGCGTAGCCGCCTTTCAAAAGGACATCATTCAAATTCCTCCCCAGGTGCTGGGACCTGGGTTGCTGGTGCCCCGATACCACACACCCCACCAGTTCACAAGTATAACGAGCAGCCAGGGGCCCTTGTGCCAAAGACGGAGACCGTGGCAACTGCAGGTCTCAACCGTCTTCCCCAAGAGTCATTCTATTCCACTTGATTTAAATTCCTGAGTTAAATGGCAGGTGCGTGCTCCCTGACAGCCCTTCCGACACATGCTCTTGGGTGACTGTCACCCGCACGTCAGGAAGGCGCAGGTGCCTTCTTTCAAGGGTAGTGAGGGAGACCTCTGGCTCTCGGGGACACCTGAGCCGGACAGGAGGGAGGGAGGACTGCCTGCCTGGCGACTGCCTCTCTCACCAGGACAGCAGCGGCCCCGTCCTGGCCCGGAGGACAGAGCCCGGATGGCAGCGGCACTCACGGAGTGGTGGCGGCCTCAGGCCCTGTTCCTGCTGCCCCCATGCAGACAGACGCCCACGAGGTGGGAACAGCATCTCCTCATTTTAAAGATGAGGAGCCCCAAGTCCAGAGAAGCTGCTCAGGATGACGGGCGCAGGAGGGGGCGGGCAGGGCTGGCGGCAACTCCTGGTTTCCCCTTCTGCACCCCACCAGCCCCCCCAGGCAGGCGGCCCAGCCGCTGGGTTTCTTGTACAGGATGTTCTTATTGTTAACTTGGCTGCCATGTAATAATTTATTAAAACAAGTAACATCAGATGTTGGCGTTGGACCAGAAGAGAGATTTATCCCGAATGTACCCACCAAGGAAGGCTGAGTGTCACCTGCAACCCCAGCCAGGGCACAGCCAGCCTTGACAGGGACAGGCTGCACTTCCCGTTCGAGGGCAGAACAAGGGGCCGTTTCTGAAGATCCGATCGGGTTTGCAGTCACAAGCACAAAGGCCTGAGATAAACCCAGTTTTGCTTTGAAATGAAATGTACGTGGAAAATCAAACATAGGTGTTAATGTAAAGATTTAATGATCTTACTCAAAACGTGGGTTTAGATTTATCATTAAGAAAAAGAAGACAAAAGCAACTCAGGCTACTTCTGTTAAAAGTTCTTGCTGTGCCATGAATGTCTGGGCGCCTCATTTGTCCTTTGCCTCTTTGCCCAAATAGAACTGAACCGGAAGCTACCTGCGTGCACATTGAAATAAAATCTATGCACACATTCACTTCGCATGGCTTTGAACAGAAATAAATCTGAGGTTCACATCACAGAGCTGTGGGGCTGAACACATTTTTACATTAGATTTTGGGCTCATCAGATACTTGTTACCTTCACTGAAACCAAGACTCAAACCAGGGATCTCAAAGGCCAGTGTTGAAAACACCATAAAATATACTCAGCTAATTATGAAGTTTACCTCATCAACAGTACCATGTTGGGCACTGTGTTCCATTTTTGCATGCATATTTAATCAGTCTTTCCAAGAAACCTCTGTTCTTTGAATTTTAAACATGGAGAACATGAATATTTGAGACAATAAGTAACTATACAGCAGTATTAGAGCTTGTAAATGAATTTAAATCCAATAACGTCTGAACCAAGGGCCCTGCTCTTAACACCTTTGCTCATGCATCGTGGCATTCACTGGCCCCCTGAATTCTTCCCCGTGGGATCCAGAGGGGATTCCAGCCCCACGGTCACTGGCTATGCCTATTCCTTCCTCTGAGAGTCTCTCCCCAGCTGTAAAGTAAGAAGGTCAGCCTCCTCAGGGTTCACGAAGATGAAGAGATGTTTGCAAAATGAAGAGACTGCGAGATGAGGTCCAGCACCTAGCGTTCAGGAGGCACCCACTAAGCGCCCTACCTCCTTCTGTCCATTCCAAGTAAAAGCTAGTACATGTGTCTTCTCCCTTACGTGCCAGCATCCTCTATTTTGTAATTGTTCCAAATAACATCTTGGGGTGCCCCTTTTATACAAAAAGCCCTGCATAACCCTTTCAAAGTACTGACTTTGTTCCAACTGATTTTCACTAATTTGGTTCCCAAATATACTGAGAAACCAGACATTCTAATCTGTTATAACATTTATTCTTTTTTCTACTCTTAGATAAGTAGATTAGTATCGTTAGGATTAAGTTTGCAAAGATATGCCCACTGGGTACACCCAAGATGGCTTGTGTCTCTGTGTGTATGCGTGTCTGTGTGTGTGTGTGTGTGTGTGTGTGTGTGTGTGTGTGTGTGTGTATGTGAGAGAGAGACACACACAGACAGAGGCAAGGATCAGACCACCTGTGCTAAAAAAAGAGTTTAGATTAGAGTAACCATCCTACCCATACATAAATACCTTTTATTCTTCTTATTTAAAAGTCTATAGTCTTCCTACACACATAGTAGTTACCATGGGAACCAATGGTTGTGTTAATTAGCTTGATTGTGGGAATCATTTCACAATGTATACATCTATCAAATAATCCCACTGTCTACCTTAAATACAGACACTTTATATGTCGGTTAAATCTCAATAAATCTGTTTTAAAGGCTATATTCTTTCATAATCAAGGTAGACAGAGGTATTGTTACAAGCACATTATTTTTGGTGTTTTAATATTTTTCTAGAATTTTGTTCTGATTTTAACTAAAAGAGTAAATCAGTGACTCCCAAACTTCCTTGTCACCCTTGATGTGATATTATAGAAAACACTTGCTTTGAGGCAGGATCCTTTGGGCAACATCAGAAATAGTTAAGGTGAGACTCAACATAGTTCCTGGCACACTGTAGGCAGGCAGAAACGTCAGACCCACAGAAGCAGAGCCATGGGCTGTCTGGCGGCCCTGGGCTACCCTGGCCATCTGCTCCCATGTGGCCTCGCTGGCCTCCCTGCCTCCAGCCTCTTCCCTCCAGCACGCATTCAGCCTCTGTCAACTGAGGCACGTGGGCGGAAGCATGCTGGGTCCTGACTTTTAGATTCGTTAGGTCTTCATCACTTAGACTTTAGCATTTAGTTTCTTAGTCTGACTTCCCAGATCCCTAAAAGCCAGAGTACTTGTAAAGACAAGTGATGGACTGTGGCGTGAGTAGGTCCTGCTATGAATTCCCTTTGTAGAGTGTACATACTGAGTCTTCAATGAGCGATTATGCAGACGCCTGCCCAGCTCCAGAGCCCAGCCTGTGCGCCCGACGCAGACCTGGGTCCTGCCTCCAACTTCATCCCCAGCAGGCCTCACGATTCCATGACCCAGTGGGTGTCAAGCAGAAGCCACAGAGCAGGGATCCTCCCTGTTACTTCTCGTTCTTCCTTCCTGCGGGGTCCCAGCCCATCTGCCTGATGCCACCAGCCCAACCTGGGCCTTTCAGCCCACCCCCCTGATGCATGCAGCTGGTCGCTCCTTTCAGCCCACCCCCTGATGCAAGAAGCTGGTCGCTCCTTTCAGCCCACCCCCTGATGCAAGAAGCTGGTCGCTCC
>JAQQAC010022866.1:42833351-42835851 GCA_029783875.1 Phataginus tricuspis | reverse complement strand
CACAGATTTCACAAGCAGTATGTGTGCAATGTAGACACAACTGTTCCCATCTCCAGTGTGTGGAATCTGGTGGTGATTTCTTGTGTGTGCATTTGGCCTATGACACCGTTTTGTGGATGATCGTGGGAGCACCTGTTAAGAGCTACATCCATCAGCTTTGTGCTAAACATTTTGCATACATGCCTCCCATAACCCTAAAAGTAATCTCCAGCCCATTCACTGAAACTCTCTTAGTGGTCGAAACCAGTTGAGTCTGGGGAAGAAGGGCAGGAAGTGATCCTGTTGTGAATGTAGAACAACACTCCCGCAGCTTCAGCATTTCCATGAGGCCAGCATCCTCTCAGGGGACCATGCTGGGTTCTGCACTGCCTGACCCAAGAGCCCTTCCTGTGTCTGATCTTCCTTCTTCACCTACCTTTAAACATTCCTGATTTCATCCTTCACAACACTCCTGATTTAACCCCTGTCCAACCTCTTCAGTAAGACGCCGTGTCATGTCTAATGACAAAGGTCCCCATATCGCATCCCGCCTCAGTCATGTCTTGAATTAGCATTCCAATTCCTAGTTTCTAGCAGCAGGTATTACTCATCCTCCTCATAATTTTTGTTCCAGACCTTTTTTGTTCATGAGATCTTATGTTAGAGTTTGTGGATCTACACTGAGATCATGGTGGGGGTAGGAGAGAAAGCCGGGCTCTCATCTGGAAAGTGTTCCATATGTACACAATCTACCGATGCTGGTTGTCTCTTCTTGTGCAGATGGTAATATTCATAATCAAGTACATTTCTTTCAGTTGAATAGTGGATCTGTTTAACTAATTATAGTTAGCATAGAGTAAAATACACATATATTAAATGCTCAATTTAATGAGTCTGCCATCATAATATCTGTGAAATCATCCCAGAGATCATTTCCAATACCCCAGAAAGTTCCTTCTTCTGCTCTTAACCAGTTCCTCTTCCCCACCCTGAACAACCGCCAATAAGCTCTTTTTTAACTAAACCCTGTCATGTGCAGGAAAGCCTTCCTTCCCCGGCAGTGCCGACTCATGCATGCAGCCAGGCCCATGTTTCTCGACCCACCACCTCCATCGGAGGGAGCAGGAGGCTGGTGGCCCCAGGCCCTGCTTCAGAGAAGACTGGGACTGCCGTCCGTCCCCTCTGTTATTCCAGCTCCAAGGCTGCTGTGAATCCCAGAGAAACCGACTCTCAGGCTGGTCAGCCCCCAGTGTCTAACAGCTTGTCTCCCTGGTCACCTCTGAATCAGTTTCTGCCCTCCTATATGCGTCCTCGCTGACTTAGGTCAAGTGCCTCTTGTCTGAATAAGCTGAAATACAATTTTCACAAGGCTTCCAGGAAAAAAAAACCCTCCTGGTTTTCCTGCAGGAAACTCACTGCCTGCTCACTTCTTTTCTCTTCTTTCTCCTTGTTCTGCTGGACTCGCCTGCTCTGCTAACCTCAGGTCTCAGGGAGCAGCCCCTCCCCTCCATTAAAAGGATCCTGGCTTATAATGAGTCCATGCTGGACCTACCACCAGGCAGCAACCAGGCTCTGCAAACCTTCAGTCCCTCCTCCAGACAGGGCAACAGGCCTGGGGCTGAGTCTTGTGGGACAGGGAAAATGGAGCCCTGCAGAGTTCTGGATAACAGGGGAAGGCGGGGAGGCGGCAGAGGCCAGTGACCACCCTTGGCCGCAGGCAGACAGTGGGCAGGGAGTGCTCTGAGGCCACAAGTCAAGCCATCCTGAACCACAGAACAACACCTTTTCTAAAAGTTCAAGCAAACTAACTCCACAGAGAAATGTACAACAAAGGCACAAAAATGCATACTAAGTTATTACAAGAAAAAAGACCAAAGAATAACTTACAGATAATAAAGACAGTGCCAGAAAAGCATGCCAAAGAAACTCATAAAAGCATAACCTGCTTTTCCCAAACTAGGGGAACAATATTAAGACAATGAAGTGAGCTGTGAACAAATAACATGTTAGGAATTACACACCAAACACCCAAGGCAATATGACTTAAAAGAATTAGAAAAAAAATGAAAGAAATATCACTTCAGAACTGAACACTAAACTAGAAGGAACATGGGAACAAATAGGAACAGATAACGGCTTATGAGACTAGAAAATGAAATGAGCGAAATCAGAAAGAAGAAGGGAACAAAAAGGATAAAGGGACAGAAACTGAAACAAAAGAAAAAATCCAGTGTCTGTATGATAGGCCTCTATAATGAAGAAAATCAAAGCAGTGAAAAAAAACACTCAAATATATAAATTAAGAAGACTCCTGAAATAAGTAAAGAATATTTGATACCACATATGGAAAGGGTACACTATGTATCTGAACATATTAATGTAGAATGGCCAACATTATTATTCTAGTCAAAGACAAAAAGTTCAGTTGAGCATCTAAGCCAACAGACCATGTGAATTCTCATGGGGAAAAAAATAGATGTTCATGAAATGTTGAACAGCAAAGCTTATTCTACAAAAATAA
>JAQQAC010022866.1:42810851-42828351 GCA_029783875.1 Phataginus tricuspis | reverse complement strand
GTCACACCCCAGGCTGGAGAGCTGGGCCCCTGGGTGCAAAGCACTCTCCTTAGTTCCTGCAGAAGAGCACGTCTAACTTGTTAGGGCTCTTAGCTACTGAGGCACGGGGATCTATCCAATTTTGAACAACACTGGGGTGGGGGTCTGTCCACAGCTGCCAATCCCATGGGGGGCAGGAGACTTGCTGCGGGGAAACCGAGTTGAAGAGAGAATGAGGAACCAGGAATCACACCAGCCTGTCACTCGATCGCAGACCTTGGGGGCCGCATAACAGAAGTGAAAGTTTGCCCAGCACGCACACGGGACTTTCGACCTCGCTGACCCTAGGCGCCCCTGCCGGGCTGACTGACTGAGGGAGGGCTTGCGTGGATGGCCCGTGGTACTGGCCCAGTAAGTGTCCACAAGGAAAGCTGAGGCCAGAGTCTTCATGCCGGTGTTTCAGGTGAGGAAGCCCTGGATCAGAGGTGGGAATCAGCAAGGGCAGGTGTGGCTTCATTTCAGAAATGAAATGTGTTCTTTTTACTAATTCCAATAGAACTGAGTTTAAAGTTTATCAGACTCGCTAAATTAAAGCAAAATCGTACACTAATTTTTCTTATAGGAAAATTCATCTGGAGCCTCAAAGGTGTTATAATAAAGATGTACACATACTTGTATATATGTATGTATATGTAACTCACTTATATATATATTGCAGGGTTTAAGATATTTCCCATGAAATATGAAAAACACATATTTTGTGAAGTCAAACTATTTAACACAGCTTAAAATTGTGCAATTAATTATATACATCTGTAGTCAGCCTTGAATATTATTTTGAACATGTGGAGAGCTAACTAATTCAATATAATAATATCCCACATATTGACCCTGCCTTTTTCTTATAACATTTTTGAAATTTACAGTCTTCAACCCTTAAAACTCTGTTGAGTAGCTACCAATACTTCACACGGTTATGAGCTCCCATTGCATCTGCTGGGAGCCCAGTCCCTGCAGCCCTGGGCTTCCACAGCTCTGGAGGACAGCAGGGCCCAGGAGCGGGCGCCCACCCCGAGCCCAGAGGAGAGCTGAGCTGCCTGGCGGGCAAGGCAGGGAACAGCTTCACAGGCCCACGTGTGTTGAAATCAGTGATAAATCCCACTGTTTGAAACCATATGGCGATCATTAAAATAGCTGACTTTTTTAAGGAATAATACATGAAGAAGAGCGAACGCCATTTCTTTCATCATAGAGAACACCATAGGAATTAGTTTTCCAGAAATGCATCACTGATGCAACCAGTAGGGACAGAGAGGCGAGCTTTGGAAACCTGGAAGCACCAGGCTTTGAATGGGAATGATTGTCCTTTATGTGAAAATAAAATGGCTGTTCAGTTAATGATTTCCATTCCTGAAAAGCCAATATGGCATGTTTTCAAGGTGCAGCGTGACCACACCTCAGCCTCTCCTCAGGAAGGACGTGAGGAGCTGCTCCCTGGATCGTCCTCTCGCGTGGAAATGTGCGCGGAGATTTGAAACAAACTGCATGGCTTCCAAGTTGGAGCAGCTGCCTTCACTAAGCTGCCTACCATGTACCACATTTTCAAAACGTGGCTTATAAAAAAGCAATCCTCCCTCGAAGAAGGACTCTTCCATATGCACGTGTCAGATATCTGCTCTCTCAGCCAACAGTAGCTCTGAGGCAGCCGCGGGCCCCAGCCCACCCGTGGGTGTGGGGAGGCGCTCTGGCCAGGTCCCCCGACACGCCAACCCCCCGGAGGGCAGACGGCACAGCGCTGAGGCCCCCGGCTGAGGCTGTGGCGGGGGCAGATCACAGCACGCAGACGCCTCCTTCAGTGCCCAGCTCTTGGTCTGAAATGCTAGGAGCAGGCTCAGGAATCGGGAACTCGGGGGCAGGCGGGACTTCTCGGGTCAGAAGGCATTGACTGCTCCCTGCAGACTGAGGCGTGTTGGTCTGCTCTGCCGGATCACATGCACCAATGCGGCCCTTTACATGTGCTTTTATTGTTTTCAAGTAGGATAGTCTCTTTTTTTCCTGAGTACAAAATAATATACAGAATTTATGAATATTGGAGAAAAATTATACAGACTTAGGCTGTAATACACATGCAGTAAATACTGTTTATAGCCGGCTTTCTTTATGTAATAAATCACAAACCTCTTTTTTGAGGTCAAATATAAGTCTGTAGCATTAGCTTATTAGTTGTCTAACATTCCACGCAGCTGAAAACTATTCTTAACAGAAACATACGAAACGGGAGGACACCGGCAGACAGCAGTCCATTACTCAGACGCATTGAAGAATTTGCATTACATGAAATCACACAAAAATGAAATTACTATAAATAGTATGAACAGAGGTGTACATACATCCTAGAGATCATAAGGGAAATAAACCAAAATACGAACTTTGATTTTCTCTGGTTAGTAAGATTTTGCCTAATTTGTTTATACAAAAAAGCATTAAGTATTCTTAGATGAGCTGGTATATTTTTAAAATTTGAAGTTATATGTTTATTTCAATTAAGTAATGACAAATGTTAAATATATGAAATAGAGGAGATCTCCATCATGTATCCCAGCCTACAAAGCTTCAAATGTATGGCTATACAATGACAAAAGTCACTATGAATGCTACAGTATAGAACTGTGAAATATAATTATTATTTTTTATCAAATACAGGCACATAATTTGAAAGGCAAAGAGAATCTCCAGGCTGATAAAGAAAAGCAGAGCCGGGTATTACTTTTTACAGCTAAGTTTACTTCTGAGAAGCAACCTCAGTTGTCTGTTGGCCCCTCTCTGTCTCTTCCAGCACACAAACCCGTATTTCTGCAGACTGTGCCTGCACCACTGAGCCCCGATCTATGACTGCAGTTGTTTCCTCCTGAGCCTCTCTTCCTGGCAGGTGAAGACGGAGCCCCCATATCACCACTGCCTCCAACCCACAGGGTGCAGCAAAGACGGCGGTTGCTCCCCCACACTCAGCAGACAGAGCTCCGTCCCGGCATCTCCTGTGCCCTTAGAACCCACCTGGCAGATGAGCGGGACACCCTCACACGAGCGTGATTGATATTCGTCCTTTTTAAAGTTAGTGCTTTGAGTTCCCTTTTGCTTAATATTTATCACTAAATCTTCCTGAACCTTTCAGTAGATCTTTAAATGTCTCTCAACACTATTTTCCCTCTTTGAAGTTCATACATCTACCTGTCCAAGCCCCCGAGGCTGCCCCACTAGGGCCATTCCCTCTCTTCCTGGACGGGACCCTGGGGTTCTGGCCACTGCTCCTCACCCCTCTGGGGCCCCAGCTCTGTGTGGGGCCCGTTTGCTGCAGCTCTGTGCCCCCTCCAGCTGGGCACTCTCTTCTCTCTCTGAGGACCCCTGAGAATAAGGTCATGTTTTGAGTCCTTATGTGTCTCAAAATGTCTTCATTTCGCCTTTACATGTATGGATGCCTTGCTGGTTCACAAACCCATATGTGCACAACCCACCAGTGGTTCTTCTGCTCATGGAAATCTGCTCACAATCCATCTGGGCCTTTAGACCCAGGTGTCAGGACACCATTTATGACCAGTGTGCATGACTGAAAATAAGCTTTTCTCCTCCAGCTGTACAGGTGTGTACAGGTGTGCCCCCTCACGCCGTAGCTTTAGAGAACTGAGACTTTCATGAAGATAATAAGTGATAAAATCCAAAGGACTGTGAATTAGCAGTGCTGCAGAGGGTGGGGTTCCAGGTTGAACTGTGGTGTTAAAATTCTGGCTTTGCCATGGGCCTGGGAAGTTCCCTTGTCATATCCAGGTCTCAGGTTCCTCATCTGTAAAACGGGCCACAGTTCATCAGATTACAGGAAAAGAGAACACGATTACATTCCACATTGCTGAGCAAAGGCCGCCACGTAGGAAGCACTGAATAATGGTTTCTTCTTCTTTTCTTCTTTTCTCCCACTGCCATATGAGGACTTGGAAATGCTACAAACAGAAGTTCCACTTAATACCAACGAAAAATTTTCACTTATGGAATGGATTACTCCATGAATTGTACTTAAGGTTCTTTTTCTATTCTTCTCTCTTTTTTAGCCACTTTAAAATTATTTCTGTTATGCTGAGTCCATCCAAATGGAAGGAATGGACATATGAGGAAACACCCTAAATTAGGACCCTCCCCCAAACTGTGACAAAAGAAAGGCCCCAAATCTTATAGATTCTTATCATCTGTTGGAAGCCCAACACGGATCCTTCTCTATGTTGGTGTGAAATAGCCCTTCATGGGCAAGTTTCTGGCCACTTGATAACCGTTGAGGGATTTTTGTCAAATTTGGAGGATATGTTGGGGAAAGTTCATTTAAAATTGTCCTCCAATTCCGGAGCCACATGACATTCTCTGTGGATCGCAACAAAGTCTCCTAAAGAGGTAGACGTCCACATCCCAGGGCAGCCAAGACTGAGTTAGGCGAGGCTTCTGTGCAGTAGATATTAAAACACTGGGGCTGAGAAATCACATATTTGCAACTATATGAATATGTCTCAAAAATTGGGGATTCAAAATTAAACTTCATTTGGGGATCCATGGGCTTGAACTTATTTTTAAGGAATGGGTACATAAGCAAATTTTGTAAAAACCAACAGCCTAAGTGGAAAAGCTTAGCAAGTACTCAGGCTGCATTTACAAGCCAGTCAGTCAGGATCCCACGCTGAGAAGAGCGGGCATTACTGTCTGCTAGAGACGGGAAGATGACTAGACAGCAAGCTAGGCTGATCCTGGTTGCCTTTTCCTGGAACCACTAGTTTTCTCGTGCTGCTCGGTGTCTAACTGTAGCAGACTGGTGGGTGGCAAGGAGCACACAGACACAGAGCTCTCCAGAATCACAGGGCCATCCTGCCCTCCCGATGTCTGAGTCACAACACTGATACGTGCAGGTGCTGACTGTTGTTATACTCCGTGCTTAGAAAGACATGTGATGCAGTGTGAGCATGCCATGCATATTTTTTAAAATAAAAATCATATTGTGGTCAGGGAAACATTTGCCTGTTTACGGTTGGTCCTTGAATGGAAATTCGCAAGTTCACATGGACCCCATTCAGGTGTTGGGATGAAATGATGCTGTCTTTTATGGAAATTATTTTCATGATGATATTATTTAATGATTTTCTGAACCATGCTATGAGGGCCACGGAGTTGCATTTTTTTGAAATTCATGGGAGTCTCACTAATTTCTCTAAGATTTAAGGTCCTATGGCTCTGTAGAACTTATATTTAGTTTCAATGCACAGAAGGGTAAGAAAAAATGTGAGCAACTTTTAATCACCTTAATAAAAAATGCTAACAATTAATAAGGAAGGGTAGAAAAGCACATTTCCAGCACTTACAGCATGAATGAGCTAAGTGATGCTGGTATGGCCCCACTGTTTGAAATGAGGCCGTTTTGTAGAAGCTACTGTGTGGAAGGCCCCTTGCTCTGTGGGACTGGCCTGGGGGGCGTCGTGAGGGTGGGCCGTCCATCATCTCGGTCCCTGCAGGAACAAGAGCAGTAAATTCCATTTCTCTGCTGGGAAAGAGAACCGTTTGTGAGCCTAGTGATTCAGAACAAAACTTAACTTGCAGTATATGATAAACTAGGCATTTCTAGGCCACGTCAGGCAGTCGCCCCATCTGTACAGACCTCAAATGTTCCCAAATCAAAAGCACCTTGTTCTCTTCCACTGCATCTTTAACTCACTCTAAGCATTTCTAAAATTCTTTATAAGGACCCAAGTGAATACAACGTGTAAGAGAGAGAAAAGGACTGGCAAAAAGCCACGTCCTTCCCTGCAAGAAACATCTTACATTGCATTTCCTATCTGTGTTGCTTAAAAACTATATTACATGGAATACAAAAGCAAGCATTTGCTAACATTATTTCATTACTTTAATAGGATATACCAAGATATGGGTTGTTTTTTCATATTTTTGCATTTGTTTTTTCTTTCACTTTCATGTGATTTTTTCCACGACTCATGATTACTTCCGACAGGGGTAGACACCCTCATAGACATTCTCTCAACAAACGTAGCACTTACTAAGTTAGGTGTGTTCTAACAGGCCCTGACGTGACAGAACCGTTTCTGAAAAATTTTAACAAAGAAGCTATTTTAGGAGAACAGGAAGAGATGGAACACAAGGTCCCTTCATTTACCCACCACCATGGAGTGTGGAGGTCCGGGAGGACAGGTTTCCTGGCTGACTTACAGGAGCTGCTACGGCCTTGCTGTGCCCTGCTCTCCCCCTGCTGTATGGCTTGCAGAGGATGGATCCACGGTCCAGGAAGCTGTGGGGTACCTCACAGGTTCCAAGGCTTTGCAAGAAAAGAGTGAAAGAACAGGAAAGACCGCTCGAACTGGCAACCAGGAGCCCAAGCACAAAGGGTTCACTCCCAGAAGATGCGCTGCATGGAGCCGATGTACAGGGGTGGATTCTCTCTCACCTGATGTGAGCCCCCAGGATCGAATTTGTGACATGTTACAGAAATCTGTAGTTTATATTTCTGTGCCCATTTCTTATTTGCTCAACACACATTCACTAACCGCCAGGCCGCCCCCATCTACTCCGTGCGCACCGCCCCCTGGGGGAGCGCGAACAGGTGCCATCAAGCAGGTGCCGCCTAGTCCCAGAGCCATCGGCCAACGTCACCCTCACTCGGATGTCTAGGGAGGAGTTTAGTTCGTGTGCAGATGCATTCAAACTCCATTCCGTCTGATATGCTTCCAACGTAACAAGGTCACTTAGACTGAGTTCCTCGTCTTTCCTCACAGAGAGGATCTGATGTAATTTTATCCTCTTGGCTTTGTAAGCAGGCGTCCCCTGGAGGAATTCTTACAGGAAATGTGAATGAACTCATAGAAGCAGCTGCTTACCTCTCCATCTAAATTTCACACCATTTCAGTGTTTGAAGTTAATTGCACTGGTTTTTTCATATTTGCTTCCACAAGTGATTCCCAAAGCTCGAGTAACATCCAGACCTTGAATAACCACCTTCACGGCACACTCAGCACCCCAGTGAGATGGCCCCCACCTCCATGACACCCACGTGTTCCTGCATCACCCCCCACCCTTCATTCCTAAAACTGTGCTCAGAGTATTTTTACCTTTCATATCTCAGTTGCTGACACTATTATATCCTTTTCTTTTGTTTATTCCAAAGCCTATATTATATTATGGACATTATTGGTTTGAGCTCACTACTTTTAGACTTCTGTGAGTCAGTATCAGTGAACTAGAAATCCAGTGTGTAAAAGGGGGCTTATGTACATGAATGTTACATTTATAAAGAAATTTAGTTCTGGTTTTCAATAGTCACAGCTATTACTTCTAAAGTCAATATGACTATAAAATGATCACAAAAGCATAAAAGTTACCTTTTGAAATGTAATGTGATCATAAAATTCTGACTTTGGTAATTATAGCTGACATTTATTTATAGCTTTTTAACATGCCACAGAATAAATGCTCAGCACTTTATACATATTACTTATCATTTTAGTTAAGATTGTTTTATGGATAACTCAAGCATATAAAGTGACTTTTATCTAAAGTCACATACTCATGAATTGTGGAAATGGGATTTGAATCAAAAGAGTAAAATCTCAAAGTGTATGCTCTAAACTCAACCTAAGGTACTTAGTTCACGTAAGTAAAAACATTGTTAAATCGTTGGGTTCAAGACAGGTAAGGGATATGTGCATGGCCTTCTCTTCCTTCCCAAACTTTTATTCCAATGGGAAATTAAAATTAATAACAATGAATATATATATATATATATATATATATATATATACACAACATGAATATATAGGTAACATATACAATGATAATGACTACCTGTATCTCTCTATTTCTGTATTTGTATGTCTCTATCCAAACTTCCCTTTTAATAAAGACACCAACCCTATTGGGTATGGGCCCGCCCTATTGCCTCATTTAAACATCATTACCTTTATAAAGACCTTGTCTCGAAATGAGATTTCATGCTCAGCTATTGGGGGTTAGGACACCAGCATACTTTTTGGAGGGAAACAATTCCATCCATAGGAGGTATAGTGAAATTTGATAGAAATTTAATTAAGTAAAAGTAGTTATCATCAAATACCAGCTCAGTAATTGGCTACACTAAACATTGTAGTTTTATGTATTTCTATTTTTCTCTACTCCTAAAGCTAAAGTGTTTGTAGCATTATTTTCTGAGTGTAGCCACTATGAGGATATGAAATAAAGTAGTAGTTAGAGATCCATCACAAGCGTGTCTTGGTGGTGGTCCGAGGAGAGAAGGGCGTTTTCTGATGACAGTCACCCCAGAAGAGAAATATTGACAGTACACTGAAGGCAATGGCCATTTCAGAACTTATCTGAGGACACTTAGGAATGATTCATTGTGGATGCACTTTAATTTGGTACACCAAAAAGCACATTAGGACTTCTGCAGACTCTGTTTCTCAGCTACTGAGGAATAAGTTATTTGTTATTGATCTACCTACTAGAGAAAGAGGGTCGTGATTGTAAAACTCCATGACCCCATGAACTTCAAGGATAAAGAGTAGCAACACTGAGAATAAATGATGGATAGTTGCTGAGACAAATTCGAGCATTTCCTTGAATCTTAATTATTTGGTCACATTTCCTTAAGGTTATATTATAAAATCTCAAACACACTGGATCTTTTATAGGCATATAGTAATTTAGGATTTGCATTTGTAATAACTATGTGATAATGGTGTGGATGAGAATGAGGAAACCCCCCCGTAGGGCACTGGTGTTGTTTTGTCCGCCCCAGCATGCAGCTCATCATTGGAAAGGATCTTTGCACACTCCAGCCGGGAGGCTCTCCTGGGGTGGCAGCTCATGCCACCCTGTTCCCCCCAGAAGGGAAGAGGACACAGGTAGAGCAAATCTGAGTCCTTATCCCTCCACACCTCAGCCCCGCCTAAGAAAAGGTGGAAGAAAGAAACACTCCGTCCTCTGCACCCGGCCATCTGACTGTAACTCTGAATGTTCCGCGCTCGGTGCGTGAGCTAATAAACCCACCTCTCCTGCAAAGTTAGTGTGATATGGACCTCCCTCACTTACAAACAAATAAGTTGATGATAAGTGAAAATGAGCATAATATATGTAAGCTTACCCTAAAAGGCACATTATAAGAAATATCTTTAAGTAATTGCACCAATTGCATAAGAACATCGCTCTTTTGATAATTAAGAATTAAAAAATAAAAATGTGGGAAAAAACTGAACAAGGTGAAACCTCATGGTAAACTGCCTGCCATGTCTTCCTATAGGCACAAATATTATTTTATAATGTGACATTGTCTCAGTTATTAAGTCAAGATCTTATTTCATCACTAGACGAGGCCCTTTTCAGTAGAGTTCTGGCTAAGGGTGGCAAAGTGCTATGGAGAAGAAAGTGTCATACAAATTTTCCCCAGGGGCAAAGGAAAATGGGATGAACATTAATGTCTCTGGCCTTCATTCCCCACATTCTAGTACCACAAACACGGGGTTTAATTCTTTTTTTTTAAATAATTTATTTTGGTATCATTAATCTACAATTACACATGCAATATTATGGTTACTAAACTACCCCCTTCATCAGGTCCCCCCCACCAACCCCATTACAGTCACTGTCCATCAGCATAGTGAGATGCTATAGAATCACTACTTGTCTTCTCTGAGTTGTACAGCCCTCTCCATGCCCCCCCAACATTATGTCTGCTAATCGTAATGCCCCTTTTTCCCCCTTGTCCCTCCCTTCCCATCCATCTTCTCCAGTACCTTTTACTTTGGTAACTATTAGTCCGCTCTTGGGTTCTGTGAGTCTGTGGCTGTTTTGTTCCTTCAGTTTTTTCTTTTTTCTTATACTCCACATATGAGTGAAGTCATTTTATACTTGTCTTTTTCCGCCTGGCTATTTCACTGAGCATAATACCCTCTAGCTCCATCCATGTTGTTGCAAATAGTAGGATTTGTTTTCTTCTTGTGGCTGAATAATATTCCATTGTGTATACGTACCACATCCATCTTCTTAATCCATTCATCTACTGATAGACACTTAGGTTGCTTCCATTTCTTGGCTATTGTAAATAGTGCTGTGATAAACATAGGGGTGCATGTCTTTTTCAAACTGGGCTGATACATTCTTAGGGTAAATTCCTAGGAGTGAGATTCTTGGGTCAAATGGTATTTCTGTTTTGAGTTTTTTGAGGAACCTCCATACTACTTTCCACAATGGTTGAATTAATTTGCATTCACACCAGCAGTGTAGGAGGGTTCCCTTTTCTCCACATCCTCGCCAACATTTGTTGTTGTTTGTGTTTTGGATGTTGGCTATCCTTACTGGTGTGAGGTGATACCTCATTGTGGTTTTAATCTGCATTTCTCTGATGATTAGCGATGTGGAGCATCTTTTCATGTGCCTGTTGGCCATCTGAATTTCTTCTTTGGAGAAGTGTCTATTCATGTCTTCTCCCCATTTCTTAATTGGATTATTTGCTTTTTGTTTGTTGAGATGCGTGAGTTCTTTATATATTTTGGATGACAACTCCTTATTGGATACGTCATTTATGAATATATTCTCCCATACTGTAGGATGTCTTTTTGTTCTACTGATGGTGTCCTTTGCTGTACAGAAGCTTTTCAGCTTGATATAGTCTCACTTGGTCATTTTTGGTTTTGTTTCCCTTGCCCAGGGGGGATATGTTCATGAAGAAGTAGCTCATGTTTATGTCAAGAGATTTTTGCCTATTTTTTTCTAAGAGTTTTATGGTTTCATGACTTACATTCAGGTCTTTGATCCATTTTGAGTTTACTTTTGCATATGGGGTTAGAAAGTAGTCCAGTTTCATTCTCTTACATGTAGCTGTCCAGTTTTTCCAACACCAGCTGCTGAAGAGGCTGTCATCTCCCCATTGTATATCCAAGGCTCCTTTATCAAATATTAATTGACTGTATATGTTTGGGTTAATCTCTGGACTCTCTATTCTGTTCCACTGCTCTGTGGGTCTGTATTTGTGCCAATACCAAATTGTCTTGATTACTGTGGCTTTGTAGTAGAGCTTGAAGTCAGGGAGCATAATTCCCCTGTTTTATTCCTCCTTCTCAGGATTGCTTTGGCTATTCGGGGTCTTTTCTGGTTCCATATGAATTTGAGAATTCTTTGTTCGAGATCATTGAAGAAAGCTGTTGGTATTTTGATAAGGGATTGCGTTGAATCTGTAGATTGCTTTAGGTTATATAGCCATTTTGACAGTATTTATTCTTCTTAGCCAAGAGCATGGGATGAATTTCCATTTGTTAGTGTCCTCTTTAATTTCTCTTAGGAGTGTCTTGTAGTTTTCAGAGTATAGGTCTTTCACTTCCTTCATTAGGTTTATTCCTAGGTATTTTATTCTTTTAGATGTAATTGTGAATGGAATTGTTTTTCTGATTTCTCTTTCTGTTAGCTCATCGTTAGTGTTTAGGAAAGCAACAGATTTCTGTGTGTTAATTTTGTATCCTGCAACTTTGCTGAATTCAGATATTAGTTCTAGTAGTTTTGGAGTGGAGTCTTTAGGGTTTTTTATGTACAGTATCATGTCATCTGCAAATAGTGACAATTTGACTTCTTCTTTACCAATCTGGATGCCTTGTATGTCTTTGTTTTGTCTGATTACCGTGGCTAGGACCTCCAGTACTATGTTGAATAACAGTGGAGAGAGTGGGCATCCCTGTCTTGTTCCCGCTCTTAGATGAAAAGCTTTCAGCTTCTTGCTGTTAAGTATGATGTTAGCTGTGGGTTTGTCATATATGGCCTTTATGATGTTGAGGTACTTGCCCTCTATACCCATTTTGCTGAGAGTTTTAATCATGAATGGAAGCTGAATTTTGTCAAATGCTTTTTCAGCATCTATGGAGATGATCACGTGGTTTTTGTTCTTCTTTTTGTTGATGTGGTGGATGATGATGATGGATTTTCGAATGTTGTACCATCCTTGCATCCCTGGGATGAATCCCACTTGATCATGATGTATGATCCTTTTGATGTATTTTTGAATTCAGTTTATTAATATTTTGTTGAGTATTTTTGAATCTACATTCATCAGGGATATTGGTCTGTAATTTTCTTTTTTGGTGAGGTCTTTGCCAGGTTTTGGTATTAGAGTGATGCTGGCTTCATAGAAAGAGTTTGGAAGTATTCCCTCCTCTTCTATTTTTTGGAAAACTTTAAGGAGAATGGGTGTTATTTCTTCTCTATATGTCTGGTAGAATTCAGAGGTGAATCCATCTGGTCCGGGGGTTTTGTTCTTGGGTAGTTTTTTGATTACTGATTCAATTTCGTTGCTGGTGATTGGTCTGTTTAGTTTTTCTGTTTCTTGCTTGGTCAGTCTTGGAAGGTGTATTTTTCTAACAAGTTGTCCATTTCTTCTAGGTTTTCCAGCTTGTTAGCATATAGATTCTCATTATATTCTCTTATAATTCTTTGTATTTCTGCGGGGTCCGTCGTTATTCTTCCTTTCTCATTTCTGATTCTGTTTATGTGTGTAGATTCTCTTTTTCTCTTAATGAGTCTGGCTAGGGGTTTATCTATTTTGTTTACTTTTTCAAAAATCCAGCTCTTGGTTTCATTGATTTTTTTCTATTGTTTTGTTCTTCTCAATTTTATTTATTTCTTCTCTGATCTTTATTATGTCCCTCCTTCTGGTGACTTTGGGCCTCATTTGTTCTTTTTTCAATTTCAGTAATTGTGTCTTTAGACTATTCATTTGGGTACGTTCTTCCTTCTTTAAATAGGCCTGGATTGCAGTATACTTTCCTCTTAGAACTGCCTTTGCTATGTCCCACAGAAGTTGTGGCTTTGTGTTGTTGTCATTAGTCTCCATATATTATTTGATTTCTGTTTTGATTTGGTCATTAACCCATTGATTATTAGGAGAATGTTGTTAAGTCTCCAAGTATTTGTGAGACTTTGTGTTTTCTTTCTAAAATTTATCTCTAGTTTTATACCTTTGTGATCTGAGAAGTTGGTTGGTAGAATTTCAATATTTTTCAATTTACTGAGGTTCTTTTTGTGGCCTAGTATGTGGTCTATTCTGGAAAATGTTCCATGTGCACTTGAGAAGAATGTGTATCCTGCTGCTTTTGGGTGTAGAGTTCTGTAGATGTTTGTTAGGTCCATCTGTTCTAGTGTGTTGTTCAGTGCCTCTGTATCTTTACTCATTTTGTGTCTGGTTGATCTCTCCTTTGGAGTGAGTGGTGTGTTGAAGTCTGCATAATGAATGCATTGCTTTCTATTTCCTCCTTTAATTTTGTTAGAATTTGTTTCACATATGCCAGCACTCCTGTGTTGGGTGCATATGTATTTATAATGGTTATATCCTCTTGTTGGACTGACCCCTTTATCATTATATAATGTCCTTCTTTATCTCTTGCTACTTTCTTCGTTTTTAAGTCTATTTTTTCTGATATAAGTACTGCAACACCTGATTTTTTCTCCTTGTTGTTTGCATGAAATATCTTTTTCCATCCCTTCACTTTTAGTCTGTGTATATCTTTGGGTTTGAGGTGAATCTCTTGTAAGCAGCATATAGATGGGTCTTGCTTTTTTATCCATTCTATTACTCTGTGTCTTTTGATTGGTGCATTCAGTCCATTTACATTTAGGGTGATTATCAATAGATATATACTTATTGCCATTGCTGGCTTTAGATTCGTGGTTACCGAAGGTTCAAGGGTTGCTTCTTTACTATCTTACAATCTAACTTAACTTTCTTGTTAAGTTATTGTAAACACAGTCTGATGTTTCTTTTTTTCTCTCCCTTCTTATTCTTCCTCCTCCATTCTTTATATACTAGGTGTTTTATTCTTTGCCTTTAGTTAGTATTTGGATGGTCTGCTTTCTTTGCTATCTTTTTGTTTTCTCTGGTGACATCTTTTTAGCCTTAGGGGTGTTTCCCTCTAGAGCAGTCCGTTTAAGATATCCTGTAGAGGTGGTTTACGGGAGGCAAACTCTCTCAGCTTTCGCTTGTCTGGAAATTGTTTAATCCCTCCATCATACTTAAATGATAATCATGCTGGATATAATATTCTTGGTTTGAGGTCCTTCTGTTTCATTATGTTAAATATATCATGCCATTCTCTTCTAGCCTGTAAGGTTTCTGTTGAGAAGTCTGATGATAGCCTGATGGGTTTTCCTTTGTAGGTGATCTTTTTTCTCTCTCTAGCTGCCTTTAATACTCTGTCTTGTCTTTGATCTTTGCCATTTTAATTATTATGTGTCTTGGTGTTGTCTTCCTTGGGTCCCTTGTGTGGGAGATCTGTGGGCTTCCATGGACTGTGAGACTATTTCCTTCCCCAGCATGGGGAAGTTTTCAGCAATTATTTCTTCAAAGATTTTCCCTTTTTCTCTCTCTTCTTCCTCTGGTACTCCTATAATGTGACTATTGTTCCATTTGGATTGGTCACACAGTTCTCTTAATATTCTTTCATTCCTAGAGATCCTTTTATCTCTCTCTGCCTTAGTTGCTCTGTATTCCTGTTCTCTTATTTCTATTCCATTAACAGTCTCTTGCATCTTGTCCAGTCTGCTGCTAAGCCCATCAGTCGCTTGTCTCAATTCTGCATTGTCTTTCCTCACTTCCCTCACTTCCTCCCTCAGCTCTTGCATATTTCTCTGTAGATCCATCATTATGATTATAACTTTTATTTTGAATTCTTTTTCAGGAAGATTGTGCTTTTCCATCCCTTCAGACACCCTTTCTGGTGTCTGGGTCTGGATAAGCTTTGTTTGTACCATATTCCTCTGTCTTTTCATGACGATAGAAATGGTCGTTGGTAGGTGCCACATATGTCAGCTATGCTCTTTAAGACTTAAGAAAAAGGAGAAAAAAAAGAAAGAAGAAAAAGAAAAGAAAACAAAAAAAACAAAAAATCAGCAACAAAAATAAAAACAAAACAAAAAGACGCCCGCCGGGAGTAGATTCTGTGAGGATGCTGTAGGTGGTGCTGTTGCTCCACTATTCCCCAGCTGTGGCCGCACCACTCTGCAGGGCCCTTTGTAGCTCTGGTCTGGGCGGGAACGAATGGGAGGCTGCTGATCTCTGTGTGAAGTCTCAGTGCGGCTACTTTTTCCCAGTCGCCAGCCAAGGGGTCCGAAATTCCCCAGGACTCCCAGCCTGCTGGGCTGAGTTTGCTGGGATGATCCTGCTCCTCCGTTGGTCCCCTGTCTCTTTAAGACCACTAAATAAAGCATGCGCTTTTCTTTTGTCCTGGGGAGCTGGCTGCGAGGACCCAAGGACCAGATCCTGCACCCTCTGTCTCTCCAATCTCCGATGCATCACGTGATGTGTGTCAGTGCTCCGGGCGCAGATCACCAGAGCTGGTTATTTCATGAGCCTGTACTTCCACTCCTTCCCGGTTCTGAATCCTCTCCTCCCGCCAGTGTGCTGGGATGGAGGATTACTCGGGGTCCTGCTGGGATGCGGCTCCGTATCTTACCCGCCTTGCGGGGTGCCGAGTCCTCTCAGGTGTAGATGCAGGCTGGGTGCTGTCCTATATCTTCTGGCCTCTCTTTTAGGAATAGTTGTATCTGTTGTATTTTCATAAATACATATGGTTTTGGGAGGAGATTTCTGCCTCCCTGCTCACACTGCCATCTTCCCGGAACTCTCCATGGGGTTTAATTCTTGAGGATTTATAAATAATGGAAAAATCCAACCCACCCCAAAAAGCTAGGATCTGTGCTACATTTTATGAATGTTTGAATAGATGGTGAGGAAGGAAATATTTATTAAGTGCTTAATATGAACCAAGACTAAGGTACGTAATTTACATATATTATCACTTTAAACCCAAATAATAAACTTGACCAAGATTTTATGATTGTCGTTTTATAGATAAGGAACATAGAAGTGAATAACTTGACTAGGTTCACCTAATTAGTAAGACTCAGGTTTGAACTCCTGTTCTTCTTGAGTCAAAGCACACGCTCTTTACATTCTTCCATGCTGTCTTCCCAAATGGGTGCTTTTTCATTTTTCTGAAATATACAGAAAATGCCAAGGAGTGAGAAACTGTTTTCATGCCAATGGATTCTTGTGCAGGTCAGCCGTCTGTTGACATGGAGGACTTTCTCCATAAGGCTCAGTGTGTCCTTTCAGATGGCTTTGCACTTTGTTTCCCCTTAAAAATCCACTCAGGGTGAACTTCCGGGAATATGGCATCTTGAACGGACTAGCAGAAAAATTCCTCCCAACATTATATTTATTCACGAAAATACAGCAAATACAACTATCCCTAAAAGAGAGACCAGAATACACAGGAAAGTGCTCAGCGTACAGCTACACCTGTGAGAACTTGGCAGCCGGTGAGGCGGACGGGCGGCGATCCGGTGGGACCGAGCGCTCCCCCCCCCAGAGCTCCAGCGGCCAGACACGCCGCACCCGGCGAGGCGGGACGGAAACACGATCCAGCGAGACGAGAGCGCCCCTGCACCCCAGCACTCCGGCGGGAGTCTCGGCAAGGCGGGTAAGGTACGGAGCCGCGAGCAGACCGAGCGCTCCTCTCCCCCAGCGCTCCGGCGGGAGGAGAGGATTCAGAGCCGGGAGCCGGGGGAAGTCTGGGCCCGGAGCGCCCCTCCACCCCAGCACTCCGGCGGGAGTTCCGGCAAGGCGGGTAAGGTACGGAGCCGCGAGCGGACCGAGCGCCCCTCTCCCCCAGCGCTCCGGTGGTGGAGATCTGCGGTGTAGCGGAGATTGGAGGGACAGAGGGCACAGGGTCCCAGCCGGGAACGTGCAAGTTGCCCGCGGCAGGCTCCGGGAAGGAAAAAGAAAGGAGAAAAAGGGGAAGAAAAGCGCGCGCTCTACCCCAGCGGTCTTAGAGAGACAGGAGCTCAGTGGAGGGGCCGGATAGCCCCGCGAACTGAGCCCAGCAAGCTGGGAGTCCTGGGGAGCTTTGGACCCCGTAGCTGGCGACTGGGAAAGAGTGCCCGCCATTGAGACCCTCACGGAGATCAACAGCTTCCCATTGTTTCCAACCCAGCTAGAACTATAGTGGCGCTGGAATAGTGGAGCAACAGCGCCACCTACAGCACTCGCGCAGAACCCACGCCCGGTGGCTTTTTTTTTGTTTTTTGTTTTTGTTTTTGTTTTTTCTCCCCTTTCTTTTCTTTTTTTTCTTTCCCTCTCTTTCAACAGCCTCCCATCCATTCTCACCCGGCCACAGATTTAAAGGGCCGTGTGGAGCGACGTGGCCGCTGCTCTGGAATAGCGGAGCAATAGCGCCACCTACAGCATTCGCACAGAAACCACCCCGGTGGGCTTTTTGGTGTTTTTTTTTTGTTTTGTTTTGTTTTGTTTTGTTTTGTCTTGTTTTGTTTTGTTTTGTTGTTGTTCTTGCTGTTTTCTTTTAGGTGTTGCTGCCTTTTCTTTTTCTTTCTTTTCTTTTCCCTTCTCTCTCTCTCTCCTTATACTTTTATATTATTAGTAGAAATCTCTTTTTTT
>JAQQAC010022866.1:42757525-42810351 GCA_029783875.1 Phataginus tricuspis | reverse complement strand
CCTGAGCTGCCAGGTCACTTAAGTGAGCTCCAAGGCAAGAAATTAAGAAGAACAAAGGCCCGACCTTGGAAGCGCGTGAGTAAACAAAGGAGCCTGTGAGGTCCACCTGCGACCTCCAGTAAGTCTTTTTGCCTAAACCACTAACCTGCTCTCTTGGCTGGGTCGGTTGGAAAAGCCTGAAGTGATGTGAAGGCAGACTTTCTCTGAGCTATTTGCTGGTCACTGGGACAGAAATGACAAAGGATTCTGTCCATTAGGTTTTCAATACAGAACTCAATAGGAGGAAGAAATTGACGGTGTGACTGGAGCAGCGCGCCGAGGGAGCTTATGATGCGGACAACAGCACTTCCGATAAAAGGGCTTTTGATTTTCTATGTGTCAACCTGTTTTAATATTAGGGCATTTCTAGGTCAATGAAGGGTTAATGTAGCGCCATAAATCATATCTAAACAAGAACCCTGAGCTTGGTCCCCATAGAAAGCAATGTGTTAAGGTCAAAAAAGCATTAAAAAAATATTTAAAGTCACAAAATGGTAGGTCGCTAAAGCACCACAGAAACCACATTTATTTCACTGCCCCAAACAGACATCGACATAGCATGCTAAAGAGAGTGAAAAATAGGTGAATTAGAAATTAATGATTCTCTGCTATGTAAATGGCAATTAAAGGGCATGGCCCGCTGCAGGCTTGGTCCGAAAATCGTCTCCATTTGTTTGGACGGAAATTCAGGGCATATGTAAATGTTGCAGTGAGCCCTGCTCTGTCTTTATTGGAAGCTACCGTCTTCTCTCCAGTATGACCCCTTCACCCCACCCCAAGTAAGCTTGAAGTCCCACCTTATTCATCTACCTTTGTGATAGAATTTCAGCAATTATATTGTGTGGTTAATCTTTGGGTATGAATAAATGATGACCGCTCAAACAAGCCGCGGCCCCATGCATGATACCCTCAGTGTGACGCCGAAGCAGAGCTCAATGGTGTACATTGATCCCACCCCTACGTCCACAGGCTGCCAACACAGCCCTGTTTCTGTTATTTCTAAGCTCTTTGTCTGAAGAGCTCCAGAGGAGTTATTCTGTGAGAGGGGGTTAAATTGTTAAGTTTTTAGCTCATTAAAAAAAATCCTTTCACCGCCATTAGCGGTCAGTGCAATTAAAAAAGATGACAAATTCAATAAGATTTAATGAAAAACAGAGGAATGCAATGAAACTACACACTTCCCATTTTGTTTGTGCTTTTAGTCTAAACTAGCCACATATATTACGCCTTGCACAGAGATTGTTTTCGGGGGTACAGAGTCTTTTGAATAGACTTCCAGGAGGAGAAAGATCGCACGGTGTGAAGGTGCAACAGGACCGTTTGCGCCCAGTGGGAAACACGGGCCCCCGTCTGCCGTGGGTGATCCCCTCTTGTTGGAAGTCACACAAAACAAAACCCAAAGAAGCCAAACAAACACAACTCCCAGAGCAACGCAAACTCGGGCACAATTTGTCACTTAAAATCTGCAAACCCCTGCAATATCCAGTGCTCGCATGTGAAACAAATGGGCTTCTGGGAGGGCAGGCGGCATTGACAATCCCAGCAAAGAGCAATTTTCTGTCGTTTAATGAAGGATGGAGAAAGTGCCTGATAAAGCACCCGCTCATTACAAGTTTGTTTTTGTGTGTGTGTGTGTCTGGATGGCTGACACAGAAAATGTGCGTGTGTTGATGAAAAGGTAATCTGCCCGGTTCAATCTTCTCAGACAAGTTAGTATTGTTAAGAGCAATCTTATTTTATTGTGAATTCATTTGGACAGTGCTGAACAAAGAGTCAATCAAGCTAGCAGCCTGTTGGTTATTTCCTTTTAGCTGAAATAACACAAAAATATTGTATATAGGTTTTTAGGTTTGCTTTTAACGCTATATATGACATAAAAATTATACAATCTGTATGCGTGCATAAAATTTTAGGATGATTTATAAAGGAACTAAGTAATTTAAGCTCTCTCCAGTCATAAACACATATGAGATGTGTTTAACAGCTACAGAACTTTTATTCTAATAGTCTATATGAAACTATGTAATGCAATAATGGGTTATATTATCCCAATGACTAGTATATTTATATTGTGTCATTAATTTAAAAATTAATTTGGACCATGAAACTAATAACCCACTCACCAAATTCAGACATATAAAGAAATAAATTTGTGCACTTTTTAGTTAGATCAGAGATTTTGATCAATTAGATGAAATAAAAGTATTAAATAATTTATAAGAGTTAAATACAAAATTCTTTTGGTTTAGTTCATCTGAACCCATGGAAAAGGATCAGACATTTTTTCTTCTTTTTGGCTAAAATGTTAAGGAAGCAGGATAACAAGGTCCTGAGCAAACCACTGTTAGGTTCTTTTTTATACCTGAGAGATGTCTTCTCACCAAGTAATTGATAAGGTCATCTAGAAGATTTATTCTCACACACACACACACACACACACAGATTCTGGGAAAACCAGGTGGCACCTGCAAAGTCTAAATAACATTCTGGCTTGTAAAGCCCTTCTTCCTACAACAAGGAGAGCCCCTTCCTATAACCTGTAACCAGGAGAAGTGCAGGTTCCCCTTGTAGACACTCTCGGTCTAGAGCAAGTTACTGTCTCCTCCACATTCCCCAGGAAAAGCCTCCATCTGCGACTGCTTCAAGTTTAGCCCTTTTCTATATTCTGCTTTTTCCTTTAATGTGAATGTTCTTGTGTTCCTGCTCTCATTCTTCAACAATGAATCAACATCTCCAACAGCAGCCCGTGTCTCCCAGCAGGGTGGAGGGAAAGCTGCCGGTGTGCAGCTCTGTCCCATTAAGGACCTGTCAGGGTCACGCAGCGCTGCAGTGCACACAGCTTATATGGCTGCAGTGGGAGTTCTGATGGGTGCTTCTAACCCAGGTCACACACCCAGGGCCTTCCAGCCCGTGCCGGTCCGGAGGGCGTGTAGGGCCTTTGCTGGGGTGAACTGCACATTCTACCACTTGGTTTTCCAGTGCCTTAACTTTCACAGGGGGCAGTTATGGTTCCATTTCCAGGACACAGTGGTGACAACAGGTCTGGGCAGGACTGAGTCCAGGGGACGGGTGTTCTTGGGAAAAACAAGCAGCCTGCTCCCTCCCAGCAAGTGTCTGTGTATCTATTTTGTGAATCTCAATTTGTTTATGATTTGCACATGTATGATTTTACAGATAATTTCTGTCATTTTATGGATGCCATGCATTTTGTTGTTTCTTCGTGGGTTTCTTTTTGTAGAAAGAATAAAAAAGTGTCACTGTGACTTACCATGACCTTCGTCAAAAGACTTTTGCTTTCAGACTAACTTGGGTCTCCCAGAAATGTTTACTTGATTTTTTTAAATGTGAAATTTTTTCAGTCAAAGAAATTTACAAACAATGTAGATTTTTAGAGAGAATGTTTTATTTCCAGCACTTATAAGAATAATACATAAAATGAAATGAGAGAAGAGTGAAATTTATAGTAGAATTTATAGTAAAATACCAGCTCCCCTGAGGGTAAGGACCCAGCTTTTCTTTTCTGTAACTCTCCCGGTCTTATTTACTGCAGAAGTTCAGAAACATAGTAGCTGTTTTGTTACTGAATCCTAATAGTACTATATGGCTGGAAAGATAGTTTCCATCAGGAAACAGAAGCTTATGTACTATTTACACTTGGGAAATCATTTTTGTTTAAAAGTTATATATATGTTTTATTTTAATCATGAAACAAATGATGAATGTGTTTATAAAATGAGCCAAAACCACACTAGAGAGGCTGGTTGCCCCCAGCCCGGTCTCAGGTACTCGTAGAAAGACCTGTCCAGCCCCTGTCCATCCCAGAACCAGGCCAGGCCACTGCACAGAGGGATCCCAGCCCTGCCTCCCCCTGTGAGTGGCACTGGGGACCCCCCGTAGCCGCCCATTCCCTGCCTCTCAGAAGACTTTACTCGGAAATATGGATGACGCCTTTAACAGCTGGAGATGGAGACAGGCCAGGGGACCCAGAGAGCACCCTCACTAGAATCTGGGCCCAGGTGTGCCTGGGCACATGACGTTCTCACAGACAGAAGCACGTGGAACCTGTGCTGGGGAGATGGATGGGGAGAGAGGAGAAAAGGAGGCTTTCCTCTGATGCTTTTTAACAGGGACCCTATTCTGTGTCACACTGTGGCAGTTTCTCCACCTCAAGATGAAGGGGGGCACAGTTGTCTGTTCACTTGCCTCCCACCCAGGGGCAGGACCTGACACTAGCCAGTCCCTCAGGTCTACAGGACCTCGGTATGTCTCAGGAGGAGAGCCAGTGATGAACCAGCGTGGACAAGAGCCCGGTATAGTGAGTGGGGGCGCTGGCGGGGCCGGGGTGCTGGCGGGCCGGGGTGCTGGCGGGGCCGGGGTGCTGGCGGGGCCGGGGCGCTGGCGGGGCCGGGGCGCTGGCGGGGCCGGGGCGCTGGCGGGGCCGGGGCGCTGGCGGGGCCGGGGTCAGGGCTGACTTCCCCGAGGATGTGACTTCTGGGCACAGAGCTGAGAAAAGGCAGGGAACAATGGGTGGGGGACCAGTGTTCCAGGCTGAGGGAGCAGGGGTGGGGCAGAGGACCCGGTGCGGCCAACAGAGTACCATCGAGGGCTGCAGAGCCAGGTCACCCTGATGGCGCCAGAGCAGGCAGGGCTGCCTGCGATGGTACCGTGCTCCCCGCATCCTTATCCTGCGTCCGTGGAAATACTAAGTGGCTCGGGAAGAAGAGAGGTGAAGGGAGCAGAGGGAGGGAACATGACAGAGCAGGATGCTGAACGGCCAGGAAGACAGCCGGCCGAGGGACCCCCGGGACACGCTCACATTCCAGGTGATGCCAGGCAGGGGCCTCCCGGCCTTGCAGCCCTGGCTGAGTGAACAGCAGGGAGAACCCAGCCCTGCAGGGGCTTCAGGTCCCACACATGTCGTCCACCCTCTGCAGAGAGTCAAAAGGATAGGGCTCCGCAACAAGTATCAGCTAGATTTGCTAAATGCTAAAGAAGTGCCCCAAATCTCCACCACTGATCCAGCCAGGGGCCACCCCCACAGCTCTGGGGGCTTAACAGGCTGCAGAGCTGGTAGGCACCCACTTCTGCCTTGGGAGGGACTTTCCAGCTCTCTAGAAAGCCCAGCCCATGTCCAGGAGGTGCGTGGAGGACAGCGGAGCCCCCAATTCCCATGTTCACAGTGGGATCGCTGGGCGCGTGTCCCCACCTGGTGCTCCTCTGAGCTGAGGACCCTGCTCCCTGCCGGTCAGGACTCTGATGACCTTCTTCAGTGCTATTTGGTTTTGCAAAAACCACCATCCTTATTTCTAACTCTTAAGAAAGGAAATAAGCATAAAAGTAAAACAGTTTTCAACATCAACTAAGCAAGGTTTCTTTCCTATGATATCTGGGGGACTGAGACAACCGTTTTCAGTGAGGGCAGATCCTGCTATTTCTTCCATACTAATTCATCATTTCTGACCCCCACAGGTCCCTAGGAGATGTGTCACAGCTACAGACACATCACACTGAGACTGAGCTCTTAGCACCAACAGCCTCAATATAGATGGACTTTTCAGAATTTTCTTAGTGAATCTGCCATTACATCCTGTGCCTACAGGTTGCCCGTTTTTGCGGTTTCCCAGCTACACATATAGACACCGTGTGCCTTCTCTGTGTAATCAAGCTCATTTAAAATATGAAAATGAGAACATTCTATGATATTTTCTGAGAGGTATTTTCCACGAGATTTTCTGGCCATTTTGCCAGTTTCTGAATCAGCCGGTACGTCCCTGATGAAGTGATCGCACAGACAGATGATACGACATCCTCTACCCGTCCTCCTCCCCGCAAATACAATAACAAAGAAAACAACTCCCATCATATGATTTGTGCAGGAGACTAAGGGCCCTGGATCCTGCCGTGGTGGCTGGAAGGCGCCCCACGACCGTGGCTTTCCTGCTGTAAATACCAGTCTGATCAGAATATGATATAGTATTGGATTCCTAATTTTCTGTGAGAAGACCAGGCAAGCTGTCACAGAGGAGGTCAATGTGCACACCCTGACTTAACGCACAGCGAGGGTTGCCAAGGATACGCCGCCGAGGGAGCAGGGTCAGGAGTCAAACTGACCAATATTGAGCAAATTGCATTGGTTTGAATGATTCCCCCTGAGCTAGTAATGATATGGCAAGCACACGGTTAGGTCTGCAGATAGATAAATACTGCGTGTGAAGATGAAGAGAGAGCCGCATCTGGCAGTGGGGATATCTGTGTGTGCTTACGTGGTCTGGGTGAGAAATGCACAAAAATACACACACAGAGGTGACCAGGACGGTCAGTCGAGTACACAGTAAGTCTATACAGCTGCGACAAGGGCTTGTAGCTAGCTGTCTGCACGTGTTTTCAGAAACTGAACTGGTGCCCCAAACCAGGCTATACAAGAATGACTATTACACGTGTATTACTGAAAACATTCTTGGCGGTATTTTTTGTTTTGACTTTCATAGCCATGATTTTTTTTTTTTGCCTCAAGGCATATCATGATTTTCAGACTACAGCAAAACTAGAGAAATATCACCTGAAGGGTCATTATTTTACACCGTGCCTTCACCAACTGCCTCAAATATATGACATACACAAAGGGAATCACCGGATATCACAAACAACATAAAACGTAAAGAAAGATTAGGAAGCTCAGCAATAGTCTTTTTAACAAACATTCTTCTAAGCTCTGAAATTAATACTTTTTTTCTAAGCAATCAATGCCCCAATCCATATTGCAGCCTTTCTGTTATGAAGCGGGCTAATTAAGAGGTGGACACATTTTCCAAGCCTTAGCTTTTTCCTTTTATTTGCCTTCAACATTATCAGGTCTTTTCAGAGTTAGTCATGGCGTCCATCATGACTCAAAAATTAAAGGTCGTATCCCAGCTAACAACAGGAAATGACCTGGCACGTCAAGAGATGGAAAGCGCACCAGCCCGGCTCTCTAATTCAGAGGAGGGGGAAGAGAATGGCACCCCCGGGTTTCTGAGCCAGCACCGAGTTCTCTGGCTCTTACCTGACGGCTCACCTTGACCCTCTGCTCCACGTCCACATGAATCAACATAGACGCTACTCAACACAAAATCTGCCCGCACACACAGCCAGCCTGAAATGAATAAAAAAGGCTGCTATAGATCATTTTCCAACAAACTGGCTTTTCTTTTCTTTAGATTACAAGCAACATGGTTTAAAGTCTAAGATTCTACCAACTTTAATTCAAAGTTGGGCAAAGAAGTCAGGGAATGCAGACCAAACAGCAGTAAAAGCTAAATTCTGCTGGATCCCTTCTCTTCCCACATGGGGTTTAAGACCATTTGAAAATACTGTAAAATAGTAGATTTAAAATCTTATAGAAAATGGGTTTCCTCCTCTTTAAATATCACTTCTCATGAATGTTTTCCAGAGAAAACTTTGATCACATTTTCTGTACCTTGTTAAGATTTATACCCTTGACCTGAAGAATGTTCTCACCCCTCTATATTATGACACACACATGGGGCGTGCTCACGTATGAATGCACCTGCTCAACATTACAGAGCATTCTGCAACATTTTGATATACAGCTGAGTGAGTGGCCTATACTATTTAATTTATTTCTTTAAAAATTTCTTTGTTTCCATTTTTCAAGTTGGAAAAAAAAGTCAAAATTGGCTGCTTTAAAAAAAGTGAAGGTATGGAGATTTACATTTGAATGAGAGCGGTGTATCTCTTTCTAAATCTAAAGAAAAAATGGCCCTTATGTTTCTAGATAGATGGTCAAGGAAAGAGTACTCCTAGGTCTGGAGCAGTACATTTATAAAAATGCTGAGTTTTGTCTCTGTTCAATGGGGATACTCACCAGAGGAAGGCAGGAGGCGAGATAATTAAGTTCTCTTACTAATTTAGTTCTTGGGGCCTCTCCCAGCAATCTTTCTCCATGCCGGCTGCCCAGTGGTGTCACCTTTTATGTGGAACTGTCTTCCAAGGTGAGAGACGCTGTCCTGGACACCCTCCGTGGGGGCTCCCTCCGCTGCTTGCTGGAAGTATCCTGCCAAGATATTGTAAATGGGCTTGTTTTAGTCCACCCATGTCCTGCAATCTACACTAATTACATTGTGATTTCAGGATTTGTTTCAATTGAGAGGTGATTTATGAAGAAGATGCTAGAGAAAGTCTATAGCAAATAATAGAAAGGAAAATTAATAAATCACAGCTCTTTTCACATGAAGAAAGAAAATTCTTTGTAAGGTGAACTGTTTAAAACACAATTAGCTCATTCATGTCTTGGCAGCAGGAAATACTGTTTTTCAGGCTGGAGTGGGCTCGCTCTTGGCAAAGACTTCAGCGGACAGCGGGAGGAGGGTGGTGTGTAGCCTGCTTTTCAGCAAACTCTGTGCTTACCTTGTGCTCAGTTCACTTCTCAAGAGCCTGCCTCCCCCTGGTGTGCTCTGAGCACAGGATGTTCATGCAGTTTCCATGCACTGCTCCAGGTCCTGAGAACTGAGGAGTATTAATAAGCAGGAGAGAGCTGTGACTCAAGCATGTCTCTAAAGTACTATTTTTTGGAAATCAGTGCATCTAATAGTATTAAAAACGCCTTTGGGGAAAATCCCATGTAGGTAAATATTCTAAGCCTGAAAATGCTTGACCAAATGACCTTCTCTTTGGTTCCTGTCCCCTATAGGTCCTTACAAGCTGTTGCTCTGGTTTGACCCTGAAGTCGCCTCCCCATCCAGCAGCATCTCAGTGCGTAGCATCACCTTGGCTGGCTCTGGCTCTGACCAGCACCTACAGCCTGACATCCCTAAACCTGCCTTTCCAGCCCAGGCTTGTCAGCGACCTTTGCGCTGAGAAGGCGATGCTGATGGGTGCTCTCCACAGGGTGGTGCCTGCCTCCGCCTCCGCCTCTGCCTTAGTTCCACTCTTCCCAGCACAGGGCGCGTCTCCCAGGGCCTTCTGCTCTCCCACTCTCGATCCATACACCTCGGTCCAGATAACCAGCCATTCTTCAGGCCACCCTGAGCTCTTTCCAGAAAAAAAAGGCAGCGATGGGAAGATTAGGTATATGAAATGCAGACTCAGCCCGCCGGCCTTTCTGGATAGCCCTCCAGGTGAGTAGTAAGCTCAGTGAGTACAGACTCTTTTCAATTTCTACTAAAGAAAACATCATACATGCACCAAAGCTTCCTCCATAAAACAGCTACCATAATTATAATGACAAAAATTAGAAACAACTTAAAATTTCCAGGAATAAAGAATGATTAAAAATTATAGTAAACATGTATTTTAGAATATTATGGGACTAAATGAATATATAGGAGAATATATTAACTGGCATAAAAAAATGTTGCTATATTTTTAGGTCATACTTCTGTGTGTGTGTATATATATATATCATATATATTTAGATGATATATATAAAATATATATAATTATATATATATATTTCCTTTGCATAAATTTAGATAATATATATAATTGTATAATCATAATTGTATATGTACAACTGCATAATTATATATATGATTGTAATTGCACAATTAGATGTTACATATATACCATATATTATCTAAATTTCTGCAAAAGCAATTTACTTACAGCTAAAGTTACTTGGTTGCTTTTAGGGGTCAGGACCATGTTATACAGTTCCTACATAGAAAATTACATCTGCAACAAACAGATACATAATATTTGATACTCACTGAACATATTAGAAGTGGCAAAAGCCAGTGGTATCTCTTAGAGGCTAGTCATGGTCGTTTTATAAGTGTCTTGTTTCTGCTTTCTATATGTTGTAGATCACTTAAAATGTGTGTCAGTTGTATAATCAGAAACAAAGATGTAGAGTTAACTCACGCCTGCCTCCTGACCCGGCTCCTCCCCGGTCACTGCTGAATGGTGCGGTGGCAAGGCCAGGGAGACCCCGCCGCCTGCTGCGCCCGCCGTGAGGCCTGCCTCCGCTTGGCCGTGAGTCCCTCCTCCTCATGGGAAGCGTCCCTCCTGCCCGAGTGCCACTTGGGCTCCGTGTCTCATTCTGTGCAATTCTGGTCGCTCTGACTGGTGCCCCCTCCATCCATCCTGTGGTCTCATTGCTGGGTGGTCCCTTCTGGAGGAAGAATTCCATCTTTTTGCCTGAAAATCCTTCTTGCCTACAAAATGTGGTTTTTTAGGCCTTCCACAAGCTTCCCAGCCATGTCGCTTTCTGCTTCTTTCAGTCACTCACAGGTGCTCTGTTATCACCCTCAGCTAGAGGAGTTTCCTCCAAGACCTCCATGCTCTCCTCTACCTGAAAGGGCACCTTCTCCGTCCCCGCCCTTAGTCCCCCACACGAAGATAAGTCAACTCCATTCAGAGTAGCGCCCTCTCCTCTGGCACATCAACTCTGTGGTCAGGAACGTGCACGTGGGATTCTCCTTTATTTAGGGGTGAGCTGTTAAGCCTTGGAATCTTGCCATGCTTTACTTTGTAGAAGGGCTAAAACCTGCCCAAGGTTTTCAGTTGGTGGCTGTCGTCCTTTTCCCTGCGCAGATTCACTCTGCACACTCATGCCCAGACAGGTTGGCTGGGTGGGCTCCGTCTGAGACTAATGGGCCCCCAAGCAGGATTCAGATGGGGACCCAGAGGGAGGAGGGCAAAGTCAGGGCCCTCTTCCCAGCTCCCACTGTGGAAACCAATGCAGCTGCCCACCATCCCCGGGCACCACAGCCCAGGGCCTGCCCATCCCTGTGACCTGCATAGGGCCAAGGCACTTCCTTCACAGGCCTTTACAGTCCTGGACGTGGCAGCTGCTCCCCGTCCTGTTGCCCAGCACTCCTGCGGGCCCACGCCTGTGCAGACCCTCCCACTCCAAAGTGCCCCGGTGGGATGGGCCATGCATTTCTGGCAGGAACCGTAACTTAGAAGTCCCAGGGTATCCTAAGAGCTGGTCCTTTCTGCCAGCTGAGGAGAGAAGGGAGGTGAGACAGGGCTCAGAGACCAGAGCATCTGCAGTGCTTTTCAGAGGGGCATCTGTAGGAGGTGTCATCATCACTTTCCTTCAAAGACTCTGGACTTCGGGGTGTCATATATATCGATACTCAAATGTAAAGGCAAGAATTCCAGTCTTCCATGGATCAATAGTAATTATTTTAGAATAGTCAGATACATTGATTTATCCGCATCTCTGACCCCTTCCACTAACACAAATGAGCAGGAACCACACGTGTGCATGGTTACATCCATGCCCGGCATTTCCCTCCGGGCTTGAGCAGCGCCCTGATAGAGTCATTTGTCTGATAACGGTTCTTTGCGGTAGAGGGTTTGATCCCCTCCCTGTTACTCATATCCACTCTGCTGAACATTTAGAGGGAAGGCAGGGTAGACGGCAGGTTAGCCGTGTGGAGCTTATGGTGTTAGGACATCAAGACCACCTGCTCTGTCACCTTTTCATGTGTCAAATCTGTAGCCATCTAAAATAATTGTTCACAAGCCTTCCAAAACTTCCAAATCCTTGCTTGGTGGTAGCTTGGAAGGAGAGGGACAGTGGGCATCTGTGGCCCACAGGTAGGAGTGGGACCATTTAGCCTGAGAAGAGAAGCAGCTTGCTTAATAAAAGGTATACTAATTAAGCAGGGTTTCTTATGTGGATACAGGTCAGTGTCCAGTAAGAACAAATTCCCACAGTGGGTGCGGCTAGATTGTGGAGGATTATTGAAGGGGTGAGGGGGTGGCCGTGTGGACCTACGGCAGAAGGCGGTGCAAGCCACAGGTCCCAGGCGGCGGAGGGTCAGGCAGAGGGATTTCTTTAAGCGAGGAGTGAGGCAGGCCAGGAAGAAGCTGCTGGGAGGCCAGGGGAGCAGGAGCCCAGCCCGGTCATGGGGCCGGTGAGCTCTCCGGAGGGTCTCTGCTGCCTCGGCATGACGGCTTCCCAGGTTCAGGGGCTGTGGGAGGAGAGAGTCTGGACCAGAGTCTGGGTAACAAGTGTTTTGTTTTATAAATCAGTGGAGGCCCCACAGTTCAGACAGTCATTGATGAAGGACAGAATGGGATTTTGAGGGTCTGTATTTAACCTGCTCTTTCAAACATAAGGCAAAACCTTCTTTTTTTTCCTGAGTAAGATAGTTGATAATTTTGGAAGAGATAATGGAGAAATATAATGAAATCTCAATTGCACAAGGTCTCAAAAGAATAGATAAACTCCTATTTCCCTACAATTGTTCACATTGTAATCACTTAGATGAAAAATAATGCCTTTTGGAGGCTTCTATTAAACTGAGGCCTTTACTCTGGAGTCAGGCCGACCCGAGTCAGATCTCACCGGATCCCAATGAGAGTGTGTCCATGGACCGGCTGCTGTCCTTCAGGCATCCTATTTGTTCATCTGTGAAAAGGGAATAATTGCAGCCACTGTGTCAACAGGTGACTGGAAAGAGGTAGTTTATGGAAATGTTTGTCACCGTGTCTGATTCATATTTAGAAATGTTCAATAAATAGGAAATACTGACATTCTTAATAATAGCAACAATAATAAAAGGGCAAGATTCCTTTTATTGCAAAGTTAAGAGACAGTACCTTGAAATCGTAAAATATGATAAAAATCACAAAAATACGAATTATTATATAAATTATTGTTAATGCCTATGTCATTTGAAAGATCTAGAACTGCTATTTCTTACAGTCATGCTTTGAGGTGAAATTATTATATCACTAAATGAAATAAATCCTTCACGTAGGTATCTTCCTGTTACGTGTTCTCCCAGGACAGTGGGATCGAGGATATGCTGCAGTCAAGGGAAATAAAACAAGCCACACGTGCAAGAAACAGCAGAGGGTTTTTTTCATATAATTTGCATGTCTAATTTCAGAGAAGAAACGCAGCATTCAGGTTGAAAAGTCCGTTAGTGCACTTCCACTCCTATTACGATTAGAAATGAAACATTGGAAACATTTTAGAAAACTCATGATTCGAAAGGCATCTTCCTCATTAACTGTGCACTGGCTCTTAAGTACAGTACAGAGAGTGCTATGAATGTAACTGTATCCTTATTACAGGAGGTAATGAGGCCTTAAATTGGGGAAAATTTAAAGACTATAGTATTTTATTGGTATAACTTTCCAAAATGATTGCTTACGAAGCTATTAAATGGATAATTCATCAGAACAACAGAATATAGAAACTGTGGGATTAAGAATAACCCTTGTCCCTAAAGGTCACCTTGGCCTCTTCTACACCTGCAGGCTGGGCTTCGCGGCCCCCACCTCCCATCTCTCAGTCCCAAGACCCCTGTGTCTCTTCCCCAGTTTGGGTGCAGTTTCATGACTTCACATCTTGTTACACGCCATCCTCTCCTGACTGAGGGCCTTTCCCTCCACGGTGCCGCCAGCCCATTGTCACTGTCCTCACGGCTTCCTGAGAAGCCTGACCCAGCCTGGGAGCTGGATGAAGCACCCACAGCAGCGGGTGGTGTCCTGGGCATGCCCTCCCTGAGCCCAGGCAGAGCTCACCAGCCCCCACCTGTCTCCTACACTCTGTGCCTGACAGGACATGCTCGTGTCTCTCCGACTTTAGCATTGCACCCCCTGTGCAGGAGGGAATCTGTAAATGTCTGTTGCAGTAAATTCATTTCAACATTTTTGATGATAAAACGTCAAACTCTAGACCATAAGTCAAAAATCAAAGCCAGAGGACACACAGCTTTATGTGAAGGGAGACCAGCGCTCCCTTAGAAATATCCTCAGGGGCTCCTGCCGTAGCAAGGAAGGCCAGCTCAGCTGCCACGTGGAGCAGGAGGGGTTCGGCATCTGGGAGCCAGGCCCAGTGAAGTGGGGGGCACAGGATCAAGCTCACCGTCCACTGCTGGGATATAATGTGACCTGAAAGACCGCAGGGCTCACCTCGGGGATTTTACGTGTGCTTTGGATGTGATAGAATGGGAGGAGGGCTGATGCTTTTCGTGGAAGTTAGGGGGACAAACGAGGAAAGATGGGAGATCGCAGAAGGGTTCTCCACGGTTATGAGGTGGCTGTCACTGAAACGGGGAGGAAAGAGCCTGGAAAGGTGCAGGGACCAAGAAAATGTGCCTCTGAGATAATTAGCATTAACTGTTGCATTTTGTCACACACTGAATGTTGGGTGGGTGGGAGGATGGCCTCCTCTGCTCACACTGACACTGAGAAGAACAATTTCTTTAAACGATTTAGTAAATCATGTAAAATGAAACAAGTGTTTTCACCATCAGTTTGCATGAAAATAGAAAGTTCAAGACTTCATGACCACTTTTAGATACTAAGAGATTTAAAATGTGAATAAAATAAGGGGACAGATGAAGAGATAGTGTCACACTGGAGATCTTCTAATTGTTGACTTGCTGGGGCAAAGGCCTCTGAGCTCTAAGTTGGAACTGCAGAATCTGGGGGACACGGCTGTGCCTTACTTTCGTAAGCTGTGAAAGTGTCCTCCAGTAACAGGCCCTTGTTTACTAGGTCTGAATTATTTATGATAAAAGTTGACCTTGGACATGAGGTGACTTAATTTACTTGTGGCGGAGGTGCCCAGCGCCCTCCCTTCCAAATGCTGCTCAGACAGGGCAACAGGGGCGGAGGCAGGGCCCGGGCAGGTGCCTGGGGGAGCTGGGGCCACAGCTGCCTCCTCTTTTCCGTGTGACATGTTGCTGGGGATCCAGGACAACCTTGCCTCTTGCAGACCCAGCCTAGATTCTATTTTTAGTTTCTAATCCTTTAATACTCTTTCCTAGGGCTCTGCATTCAATGGCCTTGAAACACCTTAATTTCCATCACCTGAAATGAATGGCTGCAAAATATGTTGTTAGAAATATAATAACCAAAATCAGCAAGTTAGACTTCATGGCCGCTATTCCAATTTTTCCTCTTTTATAGCGCTTCATCGGTCTGCTCGTGTTGTTCCCATGTTCCTTAATGATGACTTGTTTTTAAAGAGTAAGACCCTCTTCAGACATGCATGGCTGCGTACAGTCTCCCCAAGAGGCCACTGCTGAGCCCCCACGCGGGCATCCAGCGCTGAACGTGGAGATGTGGGTATTGACAGCCCCCAGACCAGGATGTGTTATAAATAGTAATAAAAATGGCTGGATGTTTTCTTACGTGGTCATGTAAACTGGTGCTAGTTTTTTTAGGGGAAAGGGACACTGCCGTGGTGACAGAGGTGTGCTTCAGTAGCAAACAAAATGAATACTCGCTTTAAAAAAATGTCAAAATGTGGATGTGCCTCCAATCATTTAAAAAATAGAAGGTGATAAGTTGAAAATGTCAGGTAATTGGCAGACAGATAGAAAGTTAAACTGTGTCCTCAGTGAAGAAAATTAACCAGCAGCTGCCAGCAGGGACCCCAAGGTCATGTGAATGCCAGAACCAAGCAGAGCCCAATCATTCAGAAGGGGTTCTCGGCGACACTCCCCTCCCTGGTCATTTCCAGATCTCTTAGGAGCTGCCCTGAACTACTGCCAACATGTGTTCATTTCTAAAAATTACATAGATTGTGATTTATTACCCATCACACTACAAAAATCCACTGTGAATTAAATCAGCCCTTTGTTTAAATTGGTCCTCGGAACTACGCATCATATCGTCATAAATGACATTGAAGTTATAATCTGCAGTCCCCGGCCTCAGCCACTGATAAGACTCCACCGTGGGATGATCAATACTTACTATTCATTTTTGAAATTATCTTCACATTGATCCCTGAACAAGCACCAGCAACACAGAGGCACAGTGCCTTTAATACAATAATTATATAAAGGTTTACAGGCTCATCCTCCCGGCCAATAAAAGCTGTCAACTAGCAGGGACAGTTACAATCCCATAATCCATCAAAACCCTGTTCTCTGACCTATGGGCTTCTGGGCTTTCAGGAGACCACGATAAACAAGCTCACGGAGAAGAGGACAGTGCGAGGGCTGGCTGAACAAAGGCTGCACGTGGATATGACTGATTAACCAACCGGAAATCCTCCAAGTAGTCTGCATCCTGTTTTATTATTATTATAGGAACAATGAAGGGTCATCTATTCATCTATTTGCTAATTGTAATGCACCACGGAAGAATACAGCTAGCCACTTCCCTGCTTTTACTTTTTGGTCTTTAATTTATCATGTTTGACTTTGTACCAGATGATTTATAGTGGTGAGGTAAGCCATGGAAATCACGGTGAGGCAGGTATCTAGCAAAGGAGCACGTGAGGGTCTGAGAGCAGAGAAGGGAGACAGACTGATGGACATGGACTTGGGCTGAGAGCTGGCTCTCACAAACACACACACACACAGACAAGTAGGCACACACACAGGCACACAGAGAAACACACAGACACACAGATATAAGCAGGCACAGACAGGCACCCGGAGAAACACATGCACATACACACATACACACACACACACACATGGAATTATACTAAAAAGCTACCCAGCGAAGTTTGAATGCACATTGTAAACTTATTAAAGAAATTCTGGATCTGTTCTATACCTGTGTCTGTATTGCCATTAATTATAACAAAGTCATTTACTGAATCCATTTAATGTGCCATTAAATTTAACCTTGCTTAGGGAAATGGAGTGAAAACAAATATACCTTGCATTTCCTATTAATTTTAAACTGTTCTCAAGAATAAAATACCTAGGAATAAACCTAACCAAGGAAGTGAAAGACCTGTACTCTGAAAACTGCAAGACACTCCTAGGAGAAATTAAAGAGGACACTAACAAATGGAAATGCATCCCATGCTCTTGGCTAGGAAGAATAAATATTGTCAAAATGGCTATACTACCTAAAGCAATCTACAGATTCAATGCAATCCCTATCAAACTACCAACAGCTTTCTTCAATGAACTGGAACAAATAACTCTAAAATTCATATGGAACCAGAAAAGACCCCGAATAACCAAAGCAATTCTGAGAAGGAGGAATCAAACAGGGGGAATTACGCTCTCTGACTTCAAACTCTACTACAAAGCCACAGTAATCAAGACAATTTGGTACTGGCACAAAAACAGACCCACAGACCAGTGGAACAGAATAGAAAATCCAAACATTAACCCAAACATTTACAGCCAATTAATATTTGATAAAGGAGCCTTGTATATACAATGGGGAGAGGACAGCCTCTTCAGCAGCTGGTGTTGGAAAAACTGGACAGCTACATGTAAGAGAATGAAACTGGACTACTGTCTAGCCCCATACACAAAGGTAAAATCAAGGTGGATCAAGGACCTGAATGTAAGTCATGAAACCATAAAACTCTTAGAAAAAAACATAGGCAAAAATCTCTTGGACATAAACATGAGTGACTTCTTCATGAACATATCCCCCAGGCAAGGGAAACAAAAGCAAAAATGAACAAGTGGGACTATATCAAGCTGAAAAGCTTCTGTACAGCAAGGGACACCATCAGTAGAGAAGAAAGCTATCCTACAGTATGGGAGAATATATTCATAAATGATGTATCTGATAAGGGGTTGACATCCAAAATATATAGGGGGCTCACACACCTTAACAAACAAAAAGCAAATAATCCAATTAAGAAATGGGCAGAGGACGTGAATAGACACTTCTCTAAAGAAGAAATTCAGATGGCCAACAGGTACATGAAAAGATGCTCCACATCGCTGGTCATCAGAGAAATGCAAATTAAAACCACAATCAGATATCACCTCACACCAGTGAGGATGGCCAACATCCAAAACACAAACAACAAATGTTGGTGAGGATGTGGAGAAAAGGGAACCCTCCTACACTGCTGGTGGGAATGCAAATTAGTTCAACCATTGTGGAAAGCAGTATGGAGGTTCCTCAAAAAACTCAAAATAGAAATACCATTCGACCCAGGAATCCCACTCCTAGGAATTTACCCTAAGAATGCAGCAGCCCAGTTTCAAAAAGACAGATGCACCCCTATGTTTATTGCAGCACTATTTACAATAACCAAGAAATGGAAGCAACCTAAGTGTCCATCAGTAGATGAATGGATAAAGATGTGGTACATGTACACAATGGAATATTATTCAGCCATAGGAAGAAAACAAATCCTACCATTTGCAACAACATGGATGGAGTTAGAGGGTATTATGCTCAGTGAAATAAGCCAAGCCAAAAAGGACAAGTATCAAATGATTTCACTCATAGGTGGAGTACAGGAACAAAGAAAAAAACGGAAGGAACAAAACAGCAGCAGACTCACAGAACCCAAGAACGGACTAATAGTTACCAAAGGGAAAGGGACTGGGGAAGATGGGTGGGAAGGGAGGGATAAGAGGGTAAAAGGGGCATTACGATTAGCAGACATAAGGTGGGGGGGCATGGGGAGGGCTGTACAACTCAGAGAAAACAAGTAGTGACTCTATAGCATCTCACTACACTGATGGACAGTGACTGTAATGGGGTTGGTGGGGGGGACCTGATGAAGGGGGTAGTTTAATCACCATAATATTGCACATGTAATTGTAGGTTAATGATACCAAAATAAATTGTAAAAAAAAAAAAAAAAGCAAGAGGACAAAAAAAAAAAAAGAAATGAAGTATTCAAATAATTACACATAAGAGATATTGTGACACAGCAAGGTGGTGTCACTGCTGCAGCGGAAGTGACCGCCAGCTGGAAGCACCACCACAAAATGGCCTGAAATGGTCCTCAGGCAGTTTATGTTCAAAAGTCTACTTAGGGATAGAAAAGGTTTGTTTGGGATGTGTTTATGAAAGTGTGAGTTGTATCAAAGTTCAAAGTTATAAACATGACATCTTCATATAATCAGTATGGCTGAGACTATTAAAAACATGGTTTGGAATTAAAAATAAAAATTGATTGCTGAGATTAGACCACTAATTATCAGGAAAGAAAGGGGGATACAGCTCTTCCTCATTACCTCACAAACAAAAATTGGAAAGTGGTTTTCTGACAGTCTGTGAATTTAGTTCAAAGTAGTAGAAGTGTAAAATGAGGAGAGCAGTGAATAAGAATACTTATTTGCAGAGAGTTAAATTGCTTTCATGCAGTTAAATTACAAGGATCTTTAAACAAGGCTTAATAACTTATAAATGTAGATAACCAAGCATCCAAACACTCCCTATGAAAAAAGAAATCTTATGAATGCGGAAAACAATTCTAGAAATATTAGAAGATAACTTTGTGAAAATTTAAAAGCATTTCTTAGGACATTTCCATGAATGTGTGATGATCTCTGACTAAAGTATCTGTTTGGAGGGTGTAGCAGAACAAGAAGATATGTTTCCAGATAGGCTCCTTCCTTCATTTTTTTTATATGCGGTGCTCCAGTCCAACCAGATGAGTAGCTGTTCCTGAAACACTGCTCCCACTGTTTACACCTCTAGGCCTTTACTCCTGCTACATCTGTCTGAAATCAGCTTTCCACCTTTTTCATGTGCTAAACTCCAACCCAGTGCTGAAAACCTAGCTGATCTGGAGCAGGTGAAGCAAGAAATGGTAACAGTCCTTCACCTGCCTTTTCTCTCTTTCCTGTCCTCTATCACCAGCCAAACACAATCAACAAAATCATCTTCTCTCTGAATTTCTATAACACGTCTTACTTCTTTGTTACATTCTAGCTTGTTCAGCAATTACTGTACATTTGGATCTCCCTACCAAACTGTGGGGAGCGGGATATATAACAGCCATAGTAACTTCATCTTGGGCTCTCGGACTTCATCTTAGAGACTGAGTTTCGAAAGTACTCAAATGGTTTCAGTTTCACATTCCGAGAAATGTGTTTAGGTTTCGGTTTCGATTGCCTTTGCGCCAGAGTGTTCTCACTCAGGCCCGCTGCTTAGGTCAGAGACAACTGCGCATGCACACAGCTCGGTGCGTAATTGGAGTTTGTAGGTCGCTTCATTAGCATAAAGGGCAACCAATCAGAAGAAACCTCACCCCATGAATGCTATATATGCTTTGCTGTTTCCGCAAATAAACGAGACTTGATCAGGAATCTGCCTTGTCTCCATTCTTCCTGTCTCTTGTCTCCATCCAAATTCCCACTCCCCCTCTCCAGGTCCTAGTTGATGTCCCGCGGGCCGGGACACCCAAATATGACCTCATCAAGGAAGAAAAAAACTTGTCTTATTCATTTGCTTATCCATTGTGCCTTCTCTGCCTTACCCCTCCTTGCTTTTCACTGTACCTTGTGCGTATCATATATTCAAACAAGTATTTCTCTTGATAAATTTCATCATTGGAGTGGTACATGGCATGTACCACTTAAAACTCTTTGAAAAGGGAAGTTAAAAAAAAAGGTAAAAGAGTCAAGAGACTTTGTTTTGAAAGTCTCTTAAACCAAAATAATGAGAGTAGTGTGTATCTAGTAGAATAGTACAAGGGCTCTTACTTGGCTGTCTTACGTCAGATTCCCTGGAAACACGCTGACATGGAGGTTTGTGTGCGCGAAATTTATTGGCGAGTGTCACCGGGACGGGGCGGCCCCTGTGGGAGGGAGGCGGGAAGAGGAGGCAGAATCGGGCAGCTCTGACGTGATGGTCCCGGAGGAGCTCTGGAACTGGAAGTCAGGTCAGACTTTTTCCGTCTTGAGTCCAGAGGGCTGGGTCTTATACCACCATGGTGGCCATTACTGGAAAAGGGTTGGTGACCTTGGGTTGGGTGGCATGCTCTGGTTGGCCGTCACTAGAGAGTGATTCAGCTGAAACCCCTGGCAGCTGGGAGAGGGAGTGCCTCGGTGCTGAAGAGGGCACCTGGGGGGCGCCCCACAGTGTCTGCTACTATTACACTAACATGGTCGGGATCCTGGTTGGTTAATTTAAAACACAGGTAAGGAGGAGAATCATAAAACACAGTACAAAAAAATTTTTTTAACTGTTTTCAATCATGATTTGAAAAATGACCTTATGCTGCCAGAGGACAGGCAGGCGGGAGGAGGGCGTGGTTCGGGGACAGCGAGGCCTGGCGGGGGCTTCCGCGGGCTGGGGTGCGAGGGGGCCGCTCCGCTCCACCAGCGCCTTGAGAGGGAGGACGGCGGAGGCCCCTCCGGGCCGGCCTGGCTCCTGCAGGCGGTCTCAGCCTCTCTGCCCAGCCAGCTCCCCTACCCCCCAGTCCACGTACCCCTTTCCTAAGGGAGTTTTCAGCAGTTTCAAAAATGACAAATTGCTGGCTTTTAGAAGAATTCTTAGAAAGTTTGTTATTATTTTGAATTGTCAATATTAAAACGTTCCTGAGAAGTGGCCGCCTGGCATGGAGAGGGCCTGTCTTCAGGGCGCTGTGCCGGCTGTGGTGTCACACTGTCTGAGCACTTGAATGAGGGTTTAGCTAAGGTTGCCTCAGGCAGCTGGAAGCTGAGGGAGGGTCCCTGTCGGGGTCCTGAGCGAGCCGTTCGCAGGGCTGCACGTGCTAGGACAGGATGCTGAATCCCTCAGTCATTAGGAATGTAATGGGTGTGAGCATTTGTAAAAAAAATTACCACTAGGTCTGGGGAGTCATCAGAATTTGTGCCAGGCCTTGAGAGCTCCTGACTCATTACTACTTTTTTATGTTTTGAAACCCACATAGCACGTGCACAAAGGGCCTGAGCTCCCGGAGAGGGCGTGCAGGGCACCCTCCAAGGGAAGCCAGGGGTGGGCAGGCCTCCCCAGTGACAGAAAGCCAGTGGCCATGTGAGAACCCCAGTGGGAGTCAGAGTGGAAGCTATCACATCCAAGCAGCTGTTTGGTGACCAGGAACAGCCAGCTTCTCATTGCAAACCCAAGAACGTGTCTCAGCAACGGCTATAGTGGCCCTCCAGGGCGCCCCACGCTTGCCCCAGTGCACCTGGGCACCCGTGGACCCCGCGCCCTCCAGCCTGCATGCCCATAGCCCTCCTTGTCTTCCAGTGGGAGTTTGGGGCTGCACACTATCAGCTGCTCCTACATCTGGGACATCAGTGCATGAATGGACATCCCTGGGGTAGATGCAGCAGACGTAAGGCTAGGAAAGTCATCCATGAAGAAGACTGGACACAGGGCTCCTGAGCCAGGGTTGTTCGCTGTGCTAAGGAAATGGGTCTCTTACAAGATGTACATATGATGGAAACACAGTGCCGCTCCTTAAGGGAAATGGATAATGAGATGTGCATAATGTGCTGTGTGGAAGTGTGAGAAGCCTACAGAAGCACAGAAACATTATATAGGGTGAGCTGCACTTGAGGCCAGGTCATTCCATTGAGGATAGAGGGGTCATAGGTCAATTGTTCAGATTTCTTTCACAAAGCTCCCGCGTGTTTGCTCTGCCGTGAGATGGGTCTTCTCACAAGAGGACTTCCCCAGTCTGAAGCGCCTATGACCCCACATCCCACTGCAAGACCTGATATACCCAGGTCCTCCTCTTAGTAGCTCTTACCGCAGTGAAGTTAAGTGAGTGGGTGATGTTTCCTCTTCTGTCTTCTTACTGGGCCGAAGGTTCCCACAGACATAAGCAAGACTCTTTCAGTTGGTAATAATATCCCTAGGGTGGAACACAGTGACCTCAACCTGTTGTCACATCACAGATATTTGCTGAATGATTCAAAGTGATTGAGCCCCAGTGGTTATTTTGGCCACAGTGTTAGGCTCATAACTAATGTGCTAGGGACCCTCGATATCCTAGGTCATTAATATCAAATGAAGAACTTTTTTTCTGTGGCAGAAAACAAGTAACATAAAACTTACCCTCTTAATCATTTTGAAGCGTACACTTGGGTGGTGTTAGATATATTCCCATTGTTGTGAAACAGATCTCCCTAAAATTTTCAACTTGTAAATCTGAACATATGTGCACATTAGACCGTCTCCCTGTCCTCTCCCCCTAATCGCTGGGGCCCCAGCTCTGTACTTGGTCTCCATGGGTTTGATGGCTCCACAACCCTGTGTAAGTAGAGTCATGTGGTGCTTGTCTTTGTGCCTGGGTTATCTCATTCAGCGTGATGTGCTCAAGGTTCATCCCTGCAGCCCGGGACAAGATTTCTGTAGCTTCCAAGGCTGAATGACGTTCCGCCGTATGGATTCGCCACTGGTGTTCATTCACCGTCAATGGGCACTCGGTCGGTCTACACCTTCGGCTGCTGTGAACATGGATATGCAAATACCTCTTCCAGACCCTGCTTTCAATTCTTTTGGGTATAGACCCAGAAGTGGAATTGCTGGATCACATTGTAATTCCACTCTTGAGTTTTTGAGGAACTGCAACGTGGCTTTTCAGAGTGGAAACAACATTTCATATTCCACCCCAGAGCACAGCATTCCCGTGTCTCCACATCCTCGCCAGCATTTGCCATTTTCTGATCATTTCTTCCTAATAGCAGCCATCCTAATGGGTTTGAAGTGATATGTCATCATAGTTTTGATATGAATTTCTCTGATGATTAGTGAGGTTGAAAATCTTTTAGTTGTTTTTGAATTGGACCCCAGTGAGATGAGTGTTTGAACAACACAACGCCTCCAAGGCTTTAAACATCTTTCTGCTTCTAATCTAACCAGGGTCGCCACGCATGCTGCCATCCTCCTGCTTTGAGTTACCTGACTCTCCATCAGTGACTCCTGGCCTTCCAGACCCCAGACGTCCCGCCCGGGTGCCTCTGCGTGTGCTCTGCTGCCTGTATCAGTCGCTTCCACCCCCTCCGAATGCCCACACGCTCCTCTTTCAAGTACACGCTTCCTCTTCTCCAAGCCTCTCTGGGTCAGTTTCAAGTGATATCTTGTGTTCTCCCTGATATTTCAGGCTCAGTCAGGGTTTTGCAGTCTCAGCTCTGTTGACATTTTGGGCCAAATAATTATTTGCTTCAGATTTTTAGCTGCATCTCTTACCACTACCCACTATCCAGCACTTTCCCCCACTTGTGACAGCAAAATGCTTCCAGGTCCCCAGAGCGGGTGGTTGAGAGCCACTGTGGTCATCTTTCCCCTTGTTAAAATGCTGTGCCCACCTCCTACTCCTCATAAGGGGCAGCCCCTCTGGCGTGAGGAGCCTAATTTTCATCTGAAACTCACCAGAAAGCTGCCAGCACCTTGGACGTGTGGGTTGCTCACCTGTCCGCTCATGGCCACCGAGTTTTCTCACCAATCTAGTTATTCGATATCCTGCTGTTTCATTTATTCTAAGCTGTTTGGCCCTAAGCAACTGGGAAGGAATGTGGGAGAAGATGATCCGGAGAGTTGGTGCTAACAAGGTTTCTTTGAAACATTCACGTCAAGGACTGGCACCTACGGGAGGCAGGGCTCGGTCAGGCTTTGGGAACTGAATCACGGCTCCTGCTGAGGCCGGTGAGGGAGTGTCTGCATATCAGCTCTGGCAGGTGGGAGCCCCATGCCCACGCACGTGTGGTCCTTCCAGTCCCCGGCTTTGCTAAGACAGGTATGTCATGCATGTTCCACCTCAGCGCAGCATTTATGTGTGTGTACAGCTGAATGTATTCCTCCCCAGCATCCAAGTGTAGATAATTTCACTTGGAATAGTTTACATTTTTCCTCACATTGCAAATTCTGCTTTATAAAATCAAATCTAGGAGAAACCCCACATATCCCATGTTATCACAAAATGAATATGCAAAATAATCTTAAAAAATAATTTAAGTCATAGCATTTTACACTGTTGTGACCCGTGAGACCCAGGTGAGGAAGCCTCATTGATGTGAATGTGGCAAATGCTGTGTATCATTATAATGTGAAATAGGAGGGAATTCCTTGAAACAGGAATCAAATCTTTAAGAAGACATATGAGTAAGTGGCATAGTTTAATGGCTTGGTTTTCAAAGCTGGAGAAGAAAGGAAGAGTGGGATAGAGCAGTTAAGGATCCAGGAGGTCCGAGTCACGTGAGGGGAAAGGCCGCAGGCGAGGCAGTGCCATCAGGTGAGGACTGGGCTTTAATGAGAGCGAGAATCTGACGAGGACCCAGAGGGGCCTCAGCAAACACGACACTGTGCATTCAAAGTGCAGGTGACCGGCGGTCTAGGGCTGCAGCATGGGACCCAGAGCCAGAGGGATGGTATCCAGGGAGTGAGGAAGCCTGGGGAGAATGGGCTGCCTGTGGGTCTAGTGGGCACCTAGACCAGTCCTGGCGTCTGTGTGTCAGCCAACTGCTGCTGCATAACAAGCCGCCCCCTGACAGAGCGTCCGGAAACCACAGTGCACGTCCATGGTCTCCCTCAGCCTCTGTGGCTCATGGGCTCAGCAGCAGCTGAGCAGATGACGGAGCAAGGCTGCTTCGCTGGGCTGCAGAGAGCTGAGGGCTTCCCTCGGCCTGCCGATTGCCTCCCGCCTGGCCCACTCACATGGCGCCCGGCTGCTTGAAGCTTCTCACAGCATGGGGCCCCGGAACAGAGCCATCTGAGACACAAGGCAGGGGCTGGGCAACTGTAGGACCCATCTCAGAAGTCATGCTCTCTGACCTCTGCAGCAACCTATGGGTCACCATGAGCTGCCTTCCCTGTGGGGGAGATGTGCACCGATGTGGTGCCCTGGGGCGGGACCCCTGCACAGGGACATGGGCGGTACAGGGTGGAATCCTGGGCACACTTTCGGGGGCTGGTGCCCAGAGTGGACTTAGGAGCGAGTCTGGGAGCTATCGATGGTGGGGACTGGGGTGAGTATGGCTTCATACTGATCAGGCTATTCAGCGCTCCTGCGTGGATGTGCATAGTGGGGAGTTCAGGAAAGACCCCCGGAGCTGTGGACCTGCTGTGGACTGCAGGCAGAGTATCCCCTCAGGGACCAGAGGGGCGAGCTGAGGATGCAGTGGGCCTCAGCAGAGCAGGTTCAGCTCTTCTCTGTGGCTGCAATGTTGCTGAGCTGGAGGGGATCACGCTCACCGGGACCAAGTCGAGCGTTCAGAAGGAGGGGGATGCAGAGACCAGCCACAGGAGCAGTAGGTTCTGAACCGGATGCCGCACCCCCGGGGGTGACAGAAATGGGGCCACGGGGCAGGGATCCAGAAAGGACAGGAGCCCTGGGCATTTGAGCTCTCTTCTGGAGACCTGCTCCCCACGAGCAAGGGGCTTGCAATCAACTGGTAGACTTGAGGAAAACTGGGCTCTGGGCTGGCCAGGGAGAAACTGGGTCAGTAGAGGAAGAATTCTTTTTACTCCATCTGAAGGAAGATGCCAGCTGTGAGAAAACAGGGAAATTAGGGAATTCCTTGGTTCAACAGAAGAGGCATGCAGTGGCACGCCATCCTGTCTGAGTTACATACTTGTCCAAATGTCAGTTTCAAAAGACATGTCCATGTAAATATGTCCTAATACATATGACATTATGACAATTTTCCCAAATTATTAACTGATCCCTGCCACTGGGGCAGCCATTAAAAAGATTGAACAATGCACTATATTTTTACCACTTTTTTTCTAGGATGGGCTTACCAAATATTAATTGAACTTAGGTGCCGATGGGGAAGCACCAAATGGAGCGAACCAGCCACGGCACAGCACAAGAGGCCCACGAAGAATCCCAGTGAGAAGTTTTGAATATGTGACTAGCATTTTTTTTCGAGGCCACGTTACAGATTCCTCTTCCAGAATCTTCACTGACACCTCATGTCTCCCATAATCCAGATTCTTGCTGTACTTTCTGGTTCTTGATCTTCCCCCAGGAGTCACACATATTAGTGCTAAAATACGGGCATGCAAAAATACATATGAAATTCTCAGGATCGTTGAGATACTTTAACTTGTATTTTTATTTAATTGCTTTCGACTTATAACAATAGGGAAGTAGCGAGCTGTGTACGAACAGCAGTAGCCCGAGCAGCGAACGATGTATCTATTATCTCGCATGCACGAAGGTCATCGACCTATGACAGTTGGAGTAGCAGAAACATTAGAAATCATGTGCAATTTAATCTTTACACAAATAAAGGAAAAGTATCACAATGCCTGAATAATGAAGACTCTCTCAGAGAAAAAGAGAAGCCTGTCCCTGAGGAGAGTGTTCATTCTCTCTGGCACTGTTCCGATGCGCACGTCCTGAGATCCACGCTCCGGGCTGACACTCGTATTAATAGAATTTTGGCTGGGAGAGAGTCGATGCTTGAGGTGATTGCACGGTGCAGCTGTGACTCAGGGCGCCACACTCACTCATTACTGCCCCGCGTCAACTCTAGGAGACCATTGTTCCCCGAGAAACTGTCATCAGGATTGAAATTAACCATTTTCCCTCCTGTTTCAAGAAAGAAAGTTTCACATCCCTCACTTTTCAGAAAACGCCTGCTGCATCCTAAGGGAGTGCTAGTTCTAAGCCAACGCCAGATGAATGAAAACGCACCTCTAAAAATTGCAAATTGGGGATTTTTGAGGCAGAAATAAAATGTCTAGGGGCCATGGTTGCAACCAGAAATGACTACCGTTTTGGTGGGAACTGCCTGCAAAGGTCTGATTCAGCAGAGGAGCCCTGGTTATGCCCACAGACCCTCCTCTGTGCTCCGCCACCAGACCCACGCACCCAGGGACGGTGATCTCGGAAGCACTGCTCCTTCAGCTGCAGAGAAAGGACCAGGGAAGGCTCGGACCCTCTGCCACCAGTCCTTCACATGGCTTAGGGTGCAGGAGGAGGAAGCGACCTCCTTCCACACAGGCAGCCGTTATTACCAGGAAGTTCCAGACGCCTGCCAAAGGGGAAAATAATAGGTGCCCACAGAACCAGGGATACGCGGATCACAGCAACCGGACACAGGAGGCCTGATCTCCGAGAACAGAGAGCCCCTTTTTGGCTTCACCTTCTTTTATGCAAGCCATTTTTCTAAACTGTAGACCTAAAACAACGTCACAACAGAGTTCCTGCCTGTGCCCCTCAGTCTCCCCTGGTGTGGACCTCCATCACGCCTGGCCACACTGGGTGTCACTGAGGAGGCAGCGTCGACACTCCACGACTAACTGCACCCTATCCTTGTTGGGCGTTCACCGCCCTTCCTCTCCTGCCTGTCCTGAGCCGGGCCCCCCCCCCCACCCCACCACCCCCCAGGGCAGCAGGCTGCGCTTCGTCATCGTGCGTCCTCAGGCTGCTCTGAGCTGAGAGTGCTTCCAGCCCGTCCTGCTCTCTGAGGGCAGCCTGAGGTGGACTGGGCAGCTGCGGTGCAGGATGCCCTCAATTGGAATTTGTCTGGTGCTTTTCTCATGCTTAGGATTTATGGCTTCGGGGAGGAAAACCGCAAAGGCAGAGCACATGCTCGAAGGTGCAGCCAGCTACACCCACTTGCTGCCTGCGCCCCGGCTGACGCGGGCCTGGACCATCTGGGCTGCGCTCCTTGGGAACAACTTCGCAGGCACAGGACACGCTTCGGGTGGGGAGCTGTGCTCCACCTGCTTGAGGGAGGCTACTGTCCCTTCTCCCCCGTTTATGTATGCAGTTGTTTCCGTGTCTGTCGTGGACTCACGGACATTTATGCTGTGATTTGGGTTATAATCAGGACGGTTTCGTTGACTTTTGCGCAAACCGTTCCCTCCTGGCCACTGGGGGCTCTTCAGCTGACCCCTACCTCCCTTTTGGCATATGCCCTGTGGTGGGGGCTTTTCTTGTTTTCCTTTTTCTCTTTCAGTTAACATTTTCATGCTTTCTGTTGCCACATGATGCTACAAGCTTTTTATGTAGCCTTAAGTGAGGTTCCACACTTGCTTGTAGCTTCTGGTATCGCTTCTGGGCCCTTTCAGCAGGCAGAGCACGGTGGTACATTGTGCAAGCTGACCATGTGCAAGCACATCTCTCCTGCATCCACCCACCCCCATCTACTGATCCATATCTCTCCATCTATCAACCATCATTCTACCATCCATCTACTCACCTGTCCATCATCTATCAATTACTTTATTATCTATACTCTGTCATTGTATCTATGCATCCACCATCCATCCGTCTATCTATCTAGCATCACCCATCGACCCTTTCCTGTAACCTTCTTAACAGTGAGAGACCTGGCTCTCACCATCCACCGTCTATTTTTCTATTTGTTTAATTTTTGTATACAAATGCAGGATTTTCACGAGAAACAACTTTACCAACAAAAGCTTTAGAGGAGTGGCTTTACGGACCTTTGGCTTCACCACTTGCTCACAAACAGCCTGAGCAGGAAGCTTTCACCCCAGGGCATGGCAGGCTCTCAGGGCACTGGGACGGGCTCTAGATGTGCATCACTTACCATTTCTGGGAGGAGAGCCAGGCACTGATGTCTCTGTCAGGCATGAAAAGCAGGTAGGGAATGCTTCGCTGCCCACCTGGGAGCAGCCCCTGAGCCCAGAGGGCTCCCGCTCATGGACGTGCTGGCCCTGCTCCTCACAAGCTATCCCATCCAACTTGATCCCACACAGCACTATGCTGTCCACATACAGCCCTGTAGAAAACCGTTTTCAGTCCTTTTTCAGAAATTAGTAATAATAATCATGTTTATTTAAATTTCAGCTGACCAACACTCTAAAACTATTTTAAGCTTCTTTTTTTCCCCCTTTGTTTTCATGTGTGTGGACTAGAAATTACCTTTTCCTAGAAACCAAACTTGAATTTAGGGACTCATTTACCAAATAAAAAGTGTTTTCTGTATTTGTTCAGTCTTGCTTCTATGAAGTAGACATTTCCCTCCTGTGCTGGGCAACAGGAAATTAAATTGCGGTGTGCATAGCTGGGAGATAAATGCAGAGTCCTCTGACAGGAAGGGTTCAGGCTTGCACGAAGAATTTCACGATGGCGACTTTCCATGACAGTGTATCAGTCACAGAGCAGGTCGCTTCTTCAGCGCACACGCCTCCCTCCCTCCGCCTTCGGAGGCCTGTGGTTGTATTAGATGTGAGCAGCTAGTTCTACCTAAAATGGCTCTCAAGCATGAGAGGATGACATTGCAAACAATGAATAGCTTTGCAGGCAGCTTACTGTACCAGAATTGTTATTTGTGTTTGTTTCCATGTAAATTCTATTTAAGCAACGCTTCTCAAGATAGTATCTTGACATCAGCCCTGGTTTTGTCCTGACTTATGAATATGCATAAAGTATATTGCTGCAAAGGTCAATCAATGTAATCTTCATAAAAAGTAATAAGTTTGCACATTTGCCATATCAAAGGCCATTTGGATCAGCTCTAAATATCAGAATCCTTTATGCACATGTGAAGGGTCTTCCTATGTATGTGCTCCATGCCCTGCGAGGGTCACAGGCGCCAAACATGCATGTCAGTCGTGAATCTGGTGGCGAAAGCTGACCCTGGACGTTGGGCTCCATTAGCGAGGGGAACGTTGTTCTCTAATAGATTATTCTTGAAGGAAAAAACTTCTGAAGAGTACCTCCTCATTAGGATGGGAAGGAAGGCTGGGAGGCTGAGCTGCACGCCCACTTCCACAAGGTGTGACGTCAAAACCCAAGTCTAAAGTGATTATTTATAGGATAGAGTCAGAGCATATCTTTGTTGCAAGAGCAGTGGTTAAGTCACAGCAGCACATTCTGGCATTGAGGCATTCTGGGCTCCAAAACAAAGCAATGTACATGAGACGAAAATTATAAGAACTCAGAGACACATCTGCTCAGGGACCAAAAGTGGTAAAGAAACGCACATCCCTGAGCATGGCCTCGGCCACAGGGACACCCAGGGCATCAGCTCGTGGGGGAAACAGAGCCCACAGAGGCTCCCCCAGGGACGTGCATGACTGGAGACCAGGGTCACACTCAGCAGCAAAATGGGTGCAAAGCAAAGCAAAACAAAACTGCAGAATAATACAGTGTCTGTAACCAAAGAGTAGGCACCTGGGTCTCTGGCAGACGCCTGGTCCTCCCTGGCCAGGCCGGGCGGGAGGGCCCCAGCATTCGATGTGGGGAAGACACAACCAGTGGGGAACAAGAGCAAAGCCGATCCTTTGGCCAAAGCGGCCACACAGACTGAAATCCTGACCCCAGCAACACATTAGAAAGCCAGTGCCGGAGGAAAGGGCATCTGGTCGAATTCTGGAACTAGGCGGAAGGGGTGGAAAGGGAAGAAAAATGTGTCCCAGACCTCAAGGGGTTTCTCATCGTATTTCCACTTCCTAAAGAAATGGCTCTGCCTCTCCCGAAAGCCTCCTTTGCCTTCTCCACCCTCAAGGTCAGTGAAACACTAGACACAAAGCTACACTCAGCTCATCATTCTCTCTAATAAGCCGCCAATGTCGCATTTGTTTACATGGCCTCCTAACTGAACTGTAAGCTGGAGTTACATTTTTCGTTTCTCTTCTCCTCCCAACTGAACCTGGTGACCATCTCAGCCAATCGTACTGTAAGCTCTTCATGGATTTCAAATGCCAACTTAGGGTGAAGGAGGCTTGATATTAAGGCGTGGTCATCAAATCACTCAAAGTCCTGCACTTGCTCTATTCTCTGCCACTGCCTGTAAACGCCCACAAAGCACGCACGGTGTCCCCTAAAACACAGACATGTTTCTGGAACATGTTCACTCAGATTTCTGAGGGTGGTCTGATCACCCAAATTCCATTTTCATTTGGAATTTCTACTTCACTGGGCTAAGGAGTGCTGCTTTCTAATCCTGTGTTCTAGAATCTGTCATAAAGAGACTTCTGATTATTTGATATGAAATTCACATTTAATCATGCCTGTTTCAATATAAAACATCCACAGAAAAACACAGAGAGTGGCTCATTAGAGCTGCTTGTCCTCTTGTTTCTGATGCCAAAGTGCCCATTGAAGGGGACATTTCCAAATATAAACCCTAGGTTCCAGGACTGAATTCAAGATCTGATCCTGTTAGCTGGGATGTAACCCAACTTACCAGGCACCAAATGGGCTTTTGTGTTTCTGCTCCCACAATTTGGCAGAATCTCTTTTATCTTTTGCTCCCTTCACATTCAAGTCCTTTTTGTTTTCCTAAATGGAACTGCGGTGCGGGCTGAGCCAAGGACAGGAAGGGAGGCTGCAGGGTCGCATTGTGACTAAGTCAACTGCTATCCAATCATGTCCTTGGCTTCCCAAATAGAAATTTCCAGCAGCAAATCGCCAGGCATGCTTTAAATACATAACTATGTGCTCTGCCTGCTGCATTCCCCACGCAACATTGTTTCTCCTTGACACATCTCAAGCTTCAAATCAATGCTGATAGACACAGAACCCCGCTGGCTTCCCTGGTAATCTAGCATTTCGTGTGAGATTACTTCCTACCCTAATTACTCTTCTTTGTGTAAAATATATGTGGTTTGGTTAAGCTCACCCTAATCTTGCCAAGCGGCTGCGCTTAGAAAAAATAAGCAAGTGTTCAGTTTTTCGAATCTCTAAGCATGACTTTACACATGAAATTTAGACTAACACAGTCTCAGGAAAGCAAAAATGAAGCACGGCGATCTCGACCCAGAGATGCTTTTAGAGCAAAGTGCTTGCAGATCTACAGCCGAGACCACAGTGTGTGCACCGGGACAGGGTGGAGGGGAGGATGCTGGGCCCGTGGGGCCATGAAGCCCTCGGGGCACGGAGCGCTCAGCACATTTCCACACCCATAGTCCCTCTCCCCACCCGTGGGTGTGCGGGCCACGTGCACACACCACCCACTGGACTGCGGGCAGTGGGGACCCCATCCCTTTCCTTTCTCATGGGACCCCAGTGGGGAGTGGCCAGTGCAGGTAATAAGTCACCACCTGGAAACTGCAGGGTTGGCTGTCAGCATAGACGAGGTGGCGGCACCTGTGATGTCCAGGCCGTGTCACCCGCGTGGTGGATGTCCTGAGCAGACCTGCGCTTCCAGAGCCTGGCGGTGTGATGCAATCGCTGAAACAGGATGAAAACGAGGCCCCATGGTGCCCAGTGGTTTCCACCAGGATCTGTCTCTGTTGTTGCCAAGGGCAGAAAGCACCTCCTGCTAATTCAAATGGAAAACAACTTATTACAAAAGTCTGGCTAAGAGTCAAAAGGTCGGACAACAGGGAGGCTGCCACCCAGGACCACTCCTTGGAGTCAAGACACTGTGTCCCCAACCACGGCGCTGTGGCCCGTCCCTCTGCCCAGGCCGTCGCTGGGGACCCAGGCACTGTGGCCTCTCTCACCAGCTTAGAGATACAGGCCTGCTGAGTCCTTTGGAGAGCAGAGGCCACTCCACGTGGCGGCACCAAGGGAGGAAGGACGGGGTCACCAGCTTCGTGGAGCAGGCTGGCACGCTGCGTCCACACGCGAAGGCCGCACAGAGGGGCTGGGCCATGGGCCACCTCCCCCAGCACACAGCTCACTTGGCAGTCCAACCCCGGTGCAGGTATATGCATCCCAGGTCTAGGCCCTGGAGTAGCAGGGCTGCTGGCTGGACAGTTGGGCTGGGGCTCTGCCCACAGCTCAAATCCAGGCCTGGAAGGATTTGTCCTGGCCACGTCCTCACAGGGCTTTTCTTCATGCATGAGCATCCCCGTGTCTAGATGTCCTCTCCTTATAAGGACACAGCCAGGTTGGCATAGAGCCTGCCCTACGGATCTGGTTTTAAGTTAATTGCCCTTTTGAAGGCCCCGTCCCCAAGGACAATCACATCCTGGACACCGAGTTGGGGGCATTCCCCTGTGGCCAGAACACCAGCACTCCTGTCCCCACCTCGGGTCCCACACGGCAGCTGTGGCCCGACACGGGGTGCCCAGCAGATGTCACAGGCTCGCCCTTCCTCTGCTGTCAGAACCACCAGGGCCACGGCCGTGGAAACACGCAAAGTGCTGCCCCCGTGACACGCATTTCCCATCGTCACGCGCTGCTGGACCCATGAGTGTGCCAGTGAGTGGGTGCGGTAAGCGTGTCCACAAGCTCTGGATAGAAGGGGCCAAGCCTGCCCTGGCAGTGTGGCTATGATGTATTGAAGGACTAAGGCCACAGGGCTGCCTCTGTAGGAGCTGTGGCAGGCCACACACACCTGCCACAGAGTGAACGAGTGGATTTGTATGAGAATCATTAAGGGTTAAGGATGTATGGAAATCTGAGATGCACCACACTGAAGAATAGTTTCTGGACTAATAACTACCAGCGTATTCACAGCCGAACGCAACTCCCTGACACGTGGGGGTCAAGCCCACAAGGTGCCTTTATCGGGAGACCTGCCAAGGGCAAAGGATGTTGGGTGTGAGCACGCAGGGCAAGCGAGGCCTTAAGCGCCATCCCCACCTCTCCCAGCTCCCTCCTCCTGCTCTGGAGAGGGCCGAGGGCTTTCCCAGGGCAGCCCCCCAGCAGGGCCCGGGGAACCCCTGAGATGGGTAAGGTTGTGTCTCATGCTCCATCCCTGGGGTGGATGGCACAGCAGCTACCTCAGCCCAGCCCCGCTAAGCAGCACTGACTTCAGTCCCAAGCCCCAGCTCCTCTGTCATGAGAGTGTTTATTTTTATTAAAAGCTCTGCCATAAAGTTTCTACAACAGAAGTGGGTGGGTCTGTCCACTCTCTCTCCCTCCTGCCTCCCTCTCTCTGCCAGGAACAGAAGGGTCTTAAGAAGGACGAGAGTATTTGTGCCTCACTCCCTGATTTTTGACTCTCAAAGTCCGCTCTGAAAAAGATGGCACGTAGAAGGGAGACTCAGCTACCTCATCTGTTAGAGAGATAATTTTAACAAACCGCGTCGTCTTCGGGAAGTGTGTTCTCGACGTCATTCCTGTTCTCTCGTGATATAAGTTAAGCAGGCTTACTTCTGAAATCTGAGAATACCTACAGGTCTTTGTCTTTATATTAAAAATGGGAATATTGCAATAACAGTTCATAGAATAAGCCCAAGTAGATAGACAATCTTTCTCCATCCTAACCAAATTCAATGATTTCAAACAGAACTTATAAGAAATTGGCTTTGCCTCCACTTTTCCTTAATTTTTTCACATAAAGGTGAAATTACTCTAAAAGATAAACATCTTTTATTTCCTTGGCTTTCATAAGGTTTCATTTTTAAAAATTTAAATATGGAGTTAAATTTGATAGTAGCACTGGAGGTCAGTACCAGTCTTTGACCCTATTCGCTAGCTGAATTCCTCTGTAGTCTGTCTATTCAGACCTCGGCGCGTGCATCATCCCTGCGTATGCATCCCCTATATATTTCTGGGCTATAGTAATGTGGAAAAGAATTCTGGTTGTTTCTAACTTTATCCAGACCAAGCCTCCTTTTTATCCCTATAGTCAATGGCTGAAATTATAGATTACAGATCCTTTAACTCTGTTAACGGACTTTTAGATAGCAGGAGCCAGACTTGATAGCCCAAAAACTATACTGCCATCGACAGTCTGCTTTTACTTTTATATGACTCAGGAGCCTGGCCGAGGGATCACTATCCAGTCCTGATGAGACACCGCATTTCCCGTCTGACTCTGTGCCCGGCTCTTGATGGCATATTGTACCATGTGCGGCATCCCTCATGAAAATAGTAACAACTACACATTTCCTTTCGACCACTCCCCTCCCTTTAGCTGACATATCATCTCTTTTCTAAGATGCTCTTTACCAGGAGGCTTTGAAATGGAGCCTGAACCTGCTGTCTCTGAAGCCTCGCCCCCTCAGAGCTCCACAGGACACCATCACCCCGTAGTCGACAGTAAGGAAAATAACTCACACCGTTTGTTATATATACACTTCCTCTTCAGCATCAAAGACCATCTTTTTGTCATAAATCAAAGATCAAATTATCTCTTTTATTTTCCACTTGACGTCATATCACGAATATCCTATGTGTATTCAGCCCTCTTAAACACAGATGTCAATGCCTGTACATTAAAGTACTGCTCATAGCCTATGTACTTTGTTCCTTTTTTAAATCTAGAATAACAGGTGCTACTGAGATTGGAATCACTGGAGATAAATATTTACAATGTTTTTACAAGTGGGATTGTTGTGCTAAAGAGTATGCATATTTTGAAGGTTTTGATATATACATACATAAAACCAGGTAGCTCTCTAAGTATCCTGCTATCAATTCATACAGTAGCTTCACCAGCAGCGGGAGTTTCTGCACACCTTTCATAATACTATATATTTCCTGAAAAATAACTTCATTAAAAACTTAAGCCATTAAAAAATCAACCTTTTAGTTAAATTTGGATTTCTTTTACTATAGTAAAGGTTGAACATTTAAAATATAGATATGACTTTCTTCCTTTGTGAGAGCCTGGGGGGAGCCTGGGGGTCAGCGTCCAGGGAAGTCCTGTGCAGAATGAATTTTGACCCAAGACCCCACCCCTTGCTGCGTGCCACCAGCCTCCAAGCTCCAGGGTTTTCAATGCCCATTCCGAGGGTTCACATGGAACATCTGGGACGTGACTTGCTGTCTGACATCAGCCTCCTGGGAAAGGGACTGGGTAAAAAAGGCCCGTGCCGGAGTGGTGACAGGTCACCCAGCCAGACCTGCTCGCCCACATTCCTCGGGCAGCCCTGATCCAGTGGCAGGGTCTTGTACCCCACTGCAGGGAAGTCAGAAGGTCCCTCCTGCACCTGCCAATCCTCACTCTCTTCAGCTGGAAACAGACACTCAGATGCCTTACCTGAACGTCCCAGAGACACCTGTGCCAAACCCTTTTCCCTTCCTCTCCACACCACCTGAGCCCACTGCATCAACCGTGCTCTCTAACCTGGCCCTGACGGGGGCCGCCTCCCAGCGTGTTCCCCTGACTGTGCTGCATGCACACCCGCCCAGCACGCCTGGACCCCTCCCCTCGGAACAGCACTGGCTGCCGCTGTAAAACAGCCACGGTGTGTCCTGCCTAAGCAGCTGGTGTGCACATCCCAGCAGAGCCCTGTGAGTGTTCGGAGGGCAGAGTCCACATGTTAGCATAGCAGATACACGACCAGTGGAGATGGGGGCCTTGTGACACACAGAACGCCTGGGGCCTGAGAACTGGGCGGCACCTTGGAGGTGGTTCAGCTCTGCAGGCCCCGTGGTGGGGGTCAAGGCACATCAGGCCCCGTGCAGTGTGTTTGAGTTCTGAGGGACACAGGATGGCGCCCGGCACCCGCCGCACACCACGTAGGCTCCAGGCAAGTCCGAGTGTCCACGTCACGTGGTGCTTCATCCCTTTCCACGACACGTGCTTTGGGGAAGCTGGGGGTTGGTGTTTTTTGTGTTGGGGAATCGGTGTAAGTAGAGAGGAGGGTGGGGGAGTCTGGGCTGATGCTAATGTTTGAGAAGCTGTATGGTGCATAATGGGTGCAAAATTCCTGTCTGCTAGTGTTTGCTGTTTGTTGGAGAAAAGAATAAAATTCTGATTTTTTTTTCCATTATGCTTATTGTATTTTCAAGCAGGTACAAAGTTGTTAGAATGTAAATACTGATGGTGTCGTTTGGTTTGGATCTACTTACTGCCCCCAAACGAACAGATTTCTTTTGGCCTAGGGGCACTTTGACAAAAATCGCTGAGGCATTCAGGACCCCAAACTGGGGAATTTCGGGGTCCCTTGCAATGGGAGAACCAGTGGTCCTTAGTCGGGTGATTTTGCGGCTCAGGGGACATGCGCAGTTTACGGACGCCAAGTCAGGATTCCACCAGCCAATAAAACTCTAGTGACCGATTTGCACACCGTGAGGCCTCCACTGCTTTTTGACACTTACTATCTGTGTACGATCTATGGAGTCTATTTATCAACAAACACGTGGACGAGCGGGGTATGACGAGCCAGGGGCTCGCAAGGCATCGCGAGAGACGGGCCTCTGCACGGCCGCTCGCCGCCCGCCGCTGGGCGGGGCAAATGCTGCGTGTGCCGAACCCCAGGGCGTGATTTCACGTATAAATAATAAAAAGCAACATTTCCGGCTCTGAGTTGGCTTATGTCTGATGAAGGTGCAGATAGCAAGTAGAGCTTTTCCTCTGGGCTTCCCTGAGGCATCTTGTCTGTACTTTGCAACAAAGAATGATTTAACCCAACATGCTTTACATGATCCTATGCAGAGCCTTGGGCTGATAAGAAAAGCATTAATCATAAATATGAGAAACTAATACTTTAAGTCCTTGCTCTGAGGATCCCATTAGTCTCCTGTCCCAGGACAAATTATGTACAAAGAGGCTCATTCATGTAAATACGTGTTTTGTCAGTAATGCAAAACATGATCTCCCTCTCGAAACTTTGGCTGTGCTCACACATGCAGAATTTATGTGGGATCAGTGGAAATGGCCAAGCCGAGCATGATTAAGAGGCCGATGGGAACAGGATGGATGGTGCCATTCACCCGGCTTTGCTGTAGTCTTAATTAAAAATAGGAAAATTTCCCAAAGGTGACATGTTTGTGGGATTTTAAAGATAATTATTTCTTCCAAATCACTAAAGTTTCCCACGAAAATAATAAGCATAATAACAATAACCTTAACCCGCGATCATAACCATGTGGTTATTCAGTTCTATTAAGAAAAGTCATTTGGACACGTCACTTGTCCACACGCATTTATCGTGAATACCAAAATTCCTCCTGAGCAGAATCTAAGAGTGCTTGTGTGCGCTGTGTAGCTAAGCAGTGGGGAATAGGGTTGGGGAGGGGGGAAGAGAGGGGTAAAAAGCTGAGCTAAATGTTGAAACATCAGCCTGTGACCCCACCAGGGAGGAAGAATATGTCACACAGAAATCCATGAAGATCTACCTAACTCAACTCCTGTAAGTAGGAAACACGAGAAATGCCAGTGATGGGGTGGGCCCGGTAATGGAGAAGGGTATGATTTCCAGGCTGTACAACTGTATCTCAAGCCACTTACTTTTCTTCATATTGTGATAAAATCCACATAAAATGTAATCCACCATTTTAACCATTTTAAAGAGTCCAAATCAGGGGCATTCAGCGTCTCCACAAGGCTATACAACCATCACCCCTGTCTAGCTCTAGAACATTTTCATCACCAGTAAAGGAAACCCCTTACCATTAATCAAGTTATTTTGTTTAGAATTTTTCTTTTGGTGAATGTGATTTATTTACAAAAAACCTCTAATCCATTAAATGGCAAGCTATGTTATAATTCAGTTCTGTTGTGTTCATTCACTTAGTGATTCTAGATTTTCAAGTTGCACAAGTTGGTTTTAATATTGTACTGAGAAGGTCACTATCAAAAGACATCAGTGATCTTTGTTTTTATGGATTTACATGATGGGGTAAGATAATCTATAACGGACAATAAAGCTTAAATATGTCTGGGAAGCAAACAGCAATACATCAGGCTTAATATACAATATTATAGGCTGCTTTGCAGCCAAACAGGGTTTACACTGAAGAATTGTGGGTGCAATTTCTTTGAAAACAATAAGCAAAAGGATTTAATCTTATATCACCGCTAAAGCTTGTCACAATTGCATGCAGCATTTGGGTAGTACCTAGGGCCAAGAAGATGATCCTGAATTAGCATAGCATACAAATCAGCTTTTCGATTTTTATCAGATTATCTGCATTACTGGCTAATGCTGATGTATTCAGTAACATGCAATAAGCACTCCCAAGCATCATATTTCTGTGGTGTAAAATATCCTTAAAGCACATTTTAATTGTTTTAACAAGATAAAGTATGCTATTTTTGCATGAATAATATTATCAGTATTGCATCAAATCTCTTCATTTATTATCGCTAATGCTACTTAAAAGAGATGTTAATAGAGTAATTCATTCTCATACTATGACCTTGGTCAGGAGTACATGATGGTTCATATTCATTATGCTGAGCTAAGAGAGGGCTTCTGTTATAATATCACTTAATTTATATTCTGAAAAATGCTCCAGGGACAAGTTGCTCTGGTGCATTAGAATTCTTTCTAAATCACAATATTTGAAGACAAGTGGGGATGGCAGATAACTATTAAACAGCTCCTCTGCGCACTCTTGGCTCTTCCAGAGACACAAATGAAAGGGCTAAATCCCAGTGACCCCATCTAAACACACAACTTACCTGTGCAGGTTCAGGATGCATTTTCATGCTATACGCTGGGATTTACCTTAGATTTAAAGGACCGTTTAAGTGGCACAGCACACAGCAGCCACATGGCCCGTCGTGGAGCTACGGCGTGCCTTCCTCCTAACTAGGAAGACATGGACAACAACTGCCATCCAGAAGCTATTGTCCCTGCCTATATCCATCCTTCGTCAGAACACCAGGGGGTGTGTGTGTGGTGCGTGCATGTGTGCCAGCACGGGTTCACTCTAGGGGATGTGTGTGATATGTACTCTAAGAAACAAGTCCTTCTTCTACGCAGAAGAACAATTCCAAATAGATCTACTTTAGTATATCACAAAAATTGGCATATATACAACCCAATAACGGCAATATCAATTATCTTTTACACCAATTCATTGGACTGGCAATTATTTTAATGTATACAATTTTTAGGAGTACTTTAAAAGTACTTTTAAAAGTGCCTGGAGACAGAGTAATGGACTGGATAATTTTAAAATCTCGTCTTCACAGAGCTGAATATATTGTTGGCACATGTGATAAGTACAAATCTTAATTTCAGAGCCAAGAGGGCAGATTCAGTCTCTTTATTTTGCAGAGAAGTAAAGAAAATCCAACAGATTAAGTGACATAGCAAAGTCACTTAACTAAAAGCTAGTGAACATCCACAGTAAATGTACAAAAAATACATTTGCAGCTTGTGAGTTTAGTGTGAAATTTGTAGAGGGAAAGAGAGTATATAGGGGAGAAAATTCATGGCGATGCAGAATGCAGCTCTGGAGTGAGGCCAGGTCCTCCCTCTGCCGCTTAATAGCTCACTGGTGGTGGGAGGTGGGGGGTTGGCACTGCTCGTGCCACCACCACTGGTGTCCATGTTGCCTGTGGTGGATGTAAGAGATTGAGGATGGTGAAAGGAAAAGCGGTCTTTCCATCTCTTTAAGGCGCCACGTCAAAGCTTTGTGGTTTCTGTCTGCATCTCTGCTGAGCACCTGCCTTTCGTCTGTCAGGAGCCAAGCTTCTGCCCCTGGGAAGGCGGTGTGCACAGGGCGGCAGCGGCAATGGGTCGCTGTTTTGTTTTGCGTACCGTCCTCTGAGCCCTCTGTGAGTGACAGAGTGAAGTTATAAAGTCCAAACCCTGCAACTTGCTAAATATTCTGAATTGTATAAAAGTCGTACACATGTGGGATGGAGGACAGTGAGAAAGGAAATATTAATATTACAAATGTGAAATTAATGGACACAGTCTCAAATGTCAATCTAAAACTAACTGCAGTAACTGATAATTCTGTAACATGCAAAGGCAATATTTTAAAGTCAGTATCAAATCCAGTTTTTCTGCTTTTTATAAACAATGCAATATATTTTTGAAGGCATGATACTATGGAGAGTAGAGAAGACCTTTCATACTGAAGTCACACACCCCGGGAACACCTCCTCTACTTCGGCCGCATTTATAAGAAGTGAGAAATGCGATTGTTTTACTCTTTCTTGTCTTTGGAACCAAACATCCTGGATTCCCAATATCACCGTTGACATGTACTGAAGAAAGGTGCACATTACTGACCATTTGGAATCTCCGTTTTCTTATCAGAACAATTAGGAAGAACACTATTCTACTTAAAGGAGATGCAAGAACTCTTGCTAAACAAAATAACATGGATCTGAGCTGTTCACCACAGTTCCTAAAACACAGCATTTGATCAATAAATGCTAATTTGTCTCCCTTTTTCTAATAAGGAACCCATGGTGCACGACCGGCAAACTTCTTCACAGCTACACAGCAAAGTAAAACTAATGTGGGTCTAGAGACAGCATTTTGTTCGGCCTGCCTTCAGGTTGAACATCATTACTTTTTGCTTTAATTTAAAAAAATACAAAATTTATGATTCTTTTAACAAATAAAAGTATAATAAAAATACAGTCAAAATAGATTGATTTTACAGATGGTCATTTAACCACAGGCTTACATCTGCTTTGACAAATGAAAGCAATGCACCAGCCCCCAATATGGAGTTTAGTTTAGCACCTATATAACACCCACTTTAAATTGTGTTGCTGGTCTGGTTTTTAAAATACACGCATATATTTTGCTAGATGATATTCATTAGAAGAAGAAGCCAGTCTTGACACTCTGCATTGAAGAGACTACGTCCCCCTTCCTGTCTTCTAACCGTGCGCTCCTAGCCCACACTCAGCCCCCGGAAGCCGTCGCCCCAGGCTCCCAGGCATCAGAAACACAGTGGGTTCTCAGTCTTAACAAGTCTGTTGAGCTGAATTGAATTCAACTGAATGTGCTAGAGTATTTTATGTTGTGCTGGACATAATATTAATCTTCCCAGAGGCAGGTAAATGTAACTATGTTGTTAGAATAAACCATATTCGCTACCGACGTTATAATAATTAGAAACATGCCTTCTAAAAATTAGTAGAAAACTCCCCAGTCATGATGGCATGATTTGCCATCAATGGGCATAAATCCACACGTGGTCAATAGACAATGGATACTTAATAGTAACACATGGCTGATCACCATTAGGAGGATCGATCCTTGACAGTTCAGGAAAAAAACATATAAATATGATAATGTTCAAGATGATACTGTCTGAAACATCAGTCTTGTCTTGGAAATTCTGACTTTATTTGTGTTACTTATGAGCATAGAGATGGTTAGACAGGAAGGGCAGGTGCTTGTGAAGAGCCAGTGTTTTAGGAGAGTGAAGAGCACACTTATGTTTAAAAGGCATTTCATAAGTTTGGTTTTTAGTGTTTTTAGATCTATTGAGTCACCTGGGGACTATTTGAAAATACATGGAAGTGGAAAATGTAAGCCTAATGGTATTGCAGGGAAGGAGTAAATGGCTCTTTTGAGGGTGGGGAGGATTGACGAGATATATTAACCCTTTCAAGACCCTCGGGCAAATTTCTATCCACGTTAAAATGTTTACTGCCCTAAAACATTTTTAATATATCTCCCAGCATGATCGATGACTCTGTTAAATCCAGTGTCTTGAGAACTAGCTCTGTTTTTCAGTCTGCAAGAAAGCACCTTTTTTCTGTGTTTTCTCCCAAAGAATATAAATATATATACTGGATCCAACCTTTCAACCCTTGAGAATAAATATTTTTATTTTATGCCATTTCTATATTAAACCCTGTTTTTAAAAAATGTTTCATATTCTGATAATGTGCTATTAAGTCAAAGATACTGTTAAGTGAAGGTATTGTTTCGGTCTTATAATTTAATGCTTCCCTGATCTCACAATTTTGAAATATCTGCAACTCTGCATGTTTTACAAGGGAGGGGACCATGAACATAACCGCCAGGGACTGTCACTCCGTCCTGCTGTCTAGTCAGACCAACACCCAACTTTCTGACCTGGGAATCGTTTACAGGCCACATGCCCATATCCTGCATCACCTAATCCAGCTGCCGAGTATGTGGTGGCCTTTCTGCACTGTCTTCTCCCTGCTTCACCCTCACTTGGCCTCAGAGTATTTATTGAACCATCACAATGAGTGGTGGCCAGTCAGTGGTTTATTCCCAGTGGACGTGGGCACAGACAGCCCTGAGGAGCCCTGACATCCGCCCTTTTCTGTTCATCTTGTAATGGAGTCACTCATATCAGCTCAACGCTTGCTGGATTTTCAGCCCAGGAAGTCGGAAACTCTCCTTGAATCATGTCACTCAAGCACTGAGTACATTCCATTCCATTTACAAGTCAAAAGTGCTTTCATGGAGGTACATGCATGGCACCACTGAAGGCTCCAGAAAAGAACTAACCCATTTACAAGTGTTTATTGAGACCTTTTTCTCTCTGTGTGGGTCACTGCTGGAAACTAAAGAGACAAGGATCCAGGTCGTCAGGGGTCTCACGTCCTGGAGGGAGGCAGGCAACAGAGCAGGTGGCGAGCCTGGCGGAGGGGCCTAGCAGGTGACAAACAGGCAGAAAAAGGGGCTTAAGGGTGCCCAGCTTGTTTTTTTGTTAAATAGCATAGATTTACTTCGTAGTAACATATGTTGACCAAATTCTCGTCTGATAGGTACTTCAGGAGCAGCGACAGAGTGTGGATGTGACCATTTTAGGCCACATTACCTCCACGGCACTGAAAGCACACATCGCTCTGTTTGCACTGAAGAAACTTGGCATGCCTTCTGCTTGACAATACCTTTTTCTCGTCACAAATATCTAACGTAAGATTGTGTACAGTTATCATGCAGCCTTCTGAGGTCGCCCCGCAGCACCTAAGGTAACGTGCGCCCTGCCAGGGTTGGCCCCACGTCCTCAGGAAGGGTGGCCAGGTCCTCTGATCATGGCTGTGGCCTCGGTTGCTCTCGTGGGTTGCCTGCCATCCCACACTTTGTGCTTTTCGTTCACTCAGAACCCATCTTGTTCTGGCAGAGCCATCAGAATTTATGCTGCAGGGCCCTCTGCCTTTAGGCTAGACCTGTGCTCTGTCTTTATGTGAAAAATGTCTTTAAAAATGAAATGAAAACACTAAGAAACCATTGCTCCCGTTATCCCCACATTCAACCAATAAGAGCTGAAAATATTTCCCTAACTTCTTTCTTTCACTTCATGGCATATCCTCTAGATTCCAGACACAAAGATGAAACCGGTTTGAGCCTTAGTATTGACTGTAGTTCTGTAATGCACCAACCCAGATAGACCTTTAATTCAGTTACATTTCATGACCATGTGTCCAATCAATCTGCACACTGCATGGAAAATATTTGTGTTCCCCCCTCTGGCCTGTGGAGGCAGTACACAGCACCCTGCTGGTGCATCTTTACCCAGTTGACTAACATGGTGGACTTTTATTGTGCCGTGTGTTGTAGGGAAGGGTCAGCACAGGGAGTCAAGAAAGGGGACAAGAGTATAACAAATATGAATAAATGCTGCAAAGAACCTGGGAAATAAAGGGAAAATGGATAAGGGAAAAGTTAAAATTAGGGCAGGTGGGGAAGTAAAAAGTCAGTGCTAAAGAGGTAGGACAGAGAGAATAAAGGGAGATAAATTCAAATGACTTGTGGCTTGTGGGTCGCTTGCTCTGGGCCACACGATGCACCGAGTTTCTTGTGCACAACCCGCATCGGCCCTCCCCAAGGCTCCCCATGCTGAGCTCCCCCTGCACGGAGGGCCTGAGGGCGGGGCACTCACCCCGACCAGCATCGGCCCCCCAGGAAGTGCAGACTTGAGCCGTGAACCCAAGTTTGTCGAACCCCAAAGGCCAGGCTCTTAATAGTTAGCGCAATCAATACAAATTATGCTTGCATAAGTGAACTTTTGCAAGGAAAAACGTGATACTATCACATAAAGCTTTCTTTCTTTCAGATCAATTTATCTTCCTATCTATCAATCATCTATCATCCATCTATATACCCTCTGTCTCTCTCTGTCCAGTTTACTTTCTGCCTGATACAATGGACTAAGAGAGCAGAGGCCCTGTCTGCTTTCCTTACAAAATTCCTGGCCCCTAAAAGAGTGCTTGGCACATAGTAGGTACTCAATACACACTAGTGGAAGGAGTGGGTGGTTAGCAGCTTCTCTCCTTGTAGAGCATAGAGACTTTTGCTCAAATACTGTGAAACAGGCCCATGGATCCTGGTTGCCCCGTCGGCATGCATTCTCTCTCCAGCCACACTGTGAACCAGCAGAGACACTCTTCTGGCCTTGGGCGTGTGGCCTGCCCAGGCGAGGAGGAAAGGCCAGGGGGCTGAAGGAGGCCAGGCAGCACAGACACAGTGTTTAATTGGCACCAAGACAGCCCCCCCTCCAAGATGGCCGGGCCCCAGCTCTCTTCTGCCTTCTGGTCCTGAGAAGTCCCTTCTCGCCAAATTCCAAATGTGCGATGTCCGTGGTGATGCCCACCTCCCTTCCTCTGGCCCTGCTCAGTTTCTTACTCTCCAACAATCTCCCAGTTTCTCTGATTAGAGTCCCAGCTTCCCTTTTCTGGAGAGCATCATGGGAACTGGGTCCCCTCCTGCCTCCTAATGTGTGGGAGTAAGGGAGCTGAGCCAGAGCCCTAAGACGAGACATCCAGGAGCTGCACACCAAGGTCAGGGTCACCTGGCATTGACCTTCTTTGTTGCCTCACTAAATACCTCATGAAAAAAATGCCAGAATTATGCAGAAAATGGTAGTTTTCTACTTCTACTTTGCTATGCGGCCTGGTAACTGATGTAAATATTCAGAATGGGTAGTTTAAGGAATGGAGAAATATGCAAGTGGTGGTTGGGTAGGTTGGAGAACATGTGGCTGGAGGCTTATTGGTGTGGAAATTATCTATCAAGGTCCCGAGTGTAAGGGCCATGGTGTAAGCGATATGGCATAAGCGACAGGGCGCCCCGTGTAGGGATGCTGTGTACTTACATGTGACAGCAATACTTCTCTGTATTTTATGCCAAATACTTTTCATTGCAAGCTTTACTTCTTCTCTGACCATTTTCATTTTTTGGAATCCAAAGTTGTATGCCTGGTGACAGGTACAGATACACACACATAGATGCGGATCTCTACATCCGTCTAGAGATAAAGTGCAGTGTGTACGTGGAAAGAGTCTTTGCCCACCTAAGGGGTGTTTTAAATAGTCGTGAAGTCCAGGTTCCCAACATGTACAAGTCTGATTGATACGCTATGATTTATCGCGATGCGGCTGACTCTCCAGAAGATGTGATTTAGTGACCACCAGTTATTTCAATTTACTCTTTTTGCGTTTTTAATTAGGAAATGAATCCCTCATGGTCAAGTGATTAATTGCACAATAATTCAAGGCAGTACCTTCCTTTCCCATTTGTGCAGAGTGCAGACCATAGAGGAAGCGTTTGGAGTACAGGGTGACGTCATCAGCGAGAGCGGGGCATTCACGGGGCTTTCGTTCAGGTGCTGTCAGGACTTTCATCACAAACTCCTGTTTTCAAGTTGCTTAAAACGAAGCTGGGAAAATTCATTTTAAGATGGTAGCTGATGGGGAGGATGCCCACCAGGGAGCAATGGTTTTAAACCAAATCTGAGAATTCACTTGGCCATTGTTAAAACTGCCAGGCAGATAAAGTTAGCAGTGTCCCTTTCTCAACTGATTCTATAAAATACAATGAAAAGGAAATGAAACTGCTTTTAGTGGTCTAAGGTGAACCCTAAAATGATGCAGATTTTGGGGGTAGTCCATTTTTGTTTCTTGTTTGTCTTTGATAGACTTTACTTTTTTAGAAAAGTATTAGATTTAAAGAAAAATTCAGAAGATAATAGAGTCCCCACAAATCCCACAGTCTTCCCTATTATTAACACTGTAATTTAACATGGCATATTTGTTACTATTAGTAAACCAGTATTAACACAGTTATTAACTAAAGTACATACTTTTCTTCATTTTTCCTCAGTTTTTTTCCCGAAAGCGCTTGCTGTGTCCCAGGGTCCCAGCCAGGACGCCACAGGACATTTAGTCCCTGTGTCTCCTGAGCATCCTCTCTGCTGAGGCAGTTTGTCAGACTTCCCTGTTTCTGGTGACCTGAGAGCCTTGAGGAATGCTGGTCGCTACAGGATGGGGTGTCCCTCTCACGGAATTTGTCTCATGGGTCATCCCAGGGGTAGCATTTCTGGGCTTTTGGGAGGAAGAGCGTAGCATCAAGTGTCATTTCATCACGTCATATCAAAGCGCATCCTATCAGCCTGCCTTGTCCCTGCCAGTGTTGACCTCGGCCTCCCTAGGAGGGGCTGTTTGCCATGTCCCTCCGCGCGAGGGTACCCACTTCCTCTTCTTCTCATCCTGTGGTGTTGAGGAGGAAGTCAGTGCGCATAGCCCCCGCCCAGCGAGTGGGATTTAATATATTCGGGATTCTTCTGCAGGGGATATTTGCCTCTTCTCCCCCATTTATTAATTTATTCGATCATTTATTTACACCAGGATAGGCCATGAATATTTATTTTATACCCTGGGTTATAATCCAATATAATGTTATTTATTTTGTTACTCCAATTTTTCCAGCTTTACCTGTTTCTTTTTTTAATTGTCACATTATGCAGGTATGAGAGCGTATACCCTCTCAAATTGTCTAAAACAGGATTTGTTCCTCGTGATTCAATACACCTCCCCAATGCACGCCTGACTAAAGTTGCAGTGATAAAGGGCACACCTCCAGGGCCCCACTGGTGATAAAGTGTGACACTGCTCCTGCCACACACGCCTCTCCGGCCGCTGGAACAGCACGCCTGTAGCCTGATGTCCTCTGCAACTTTTGAGACATACTAGACTGGAAAAAAGAAAAAAATGACAGTGAGGCCAGTCAATTAAAGTGTGGCTATTTATCTTTTTTAAATTATTATTATTTTAATCAAGGTACATACAATAAAATGTACGACTCAGTATACATTTGGCTGAATTTTGACATGTGTATAGGCTCACGTAACCATCGTCCAGATCAACATATCAAACATTCTCACTAATTTCCCCTTCACCTGTTTCATCCATCCCCCCACCCCCTCCCCATGACAATCACCAGTCTGTTCTCTGTGTCTAATGCGTCTATTACTGTTTTATTTGCTTGTTTGTTTGCTTTATTTTTTAGGTTCTACAGATAAGTGAAATCATATGACATTTATGTTTCTCTCTCTGACTTATTCCACTTAATATATAGGTCCACTTATTTTGTTGCAAATAGCAAGAGGTTGTTCTTTTTAATGGCTGCATAATATTCCATAGTGTGTACATACCACATCGTCTTTATCCAATCATCTATTGATGGACACTTAAGTTGCTTCCATATTTTGGCTATTGTAAATAATGTTGCAACAAACATAAGGTGCATATATCTTTTCAAATTAGTGATTTTGTTTTCTTTGGGTAAATTCCTGGAAGTGGAATTGCTGGTCCTATGCTTTTTCTGTTTTTAGTTTCTTGAGAATATCCATACTGCTTCCCGTAGTGGCTGCACCAATTTACAATAACGTGTGGTCATCTAATGCTGTGATGAATGGTATCATCTCCCTTTCAAGCTCACAGGCTCTGGAGTACAAACTCTATGGTCTCAAATCTTGCCTTGGCAATCCATGTGTGACCTGGGCAATTTATTTCAGGATTTAATGCCTCTTCATTGATGAACAGTGATATTAATAGGGCCTAGCTCACGGAGTTGTTATAAGCATTAAGTGAGGTCCCCTATGGGCTATAAACCAGTGTTACTCCTCTTGCATGCTCGAGACCTGCCCCTGCACAGTGGGCAGGATGCTCTGCCAGGTCTGGGCAGTGGGCTGAGGCCTCAGGTGGTCATGCAGGCAGAAGGAGACAAGAGGTGTGTGTTGCAGTAAGAGACTCAAATTCCCCCAGGATACATTTCCAGGCAACATACAGGACATGCAGGTTTTTCCAAAGCAGAAATCAGTGAACAGTCAGCAGATGCAGGCAGCCCCAGTGGAATCATGCCTGAGGAACAACATTTCATGCCTCTTTCCCAAAACTCCCCACTCACTCTTCAGTGCGTCCTGGACACCCTCAGCACGTAGAGCCCTTTTGGGGGGAACCACGCTCCAGGGTCGTCCCTCAGAATGAACACTGGCACCACGATTGCTCGAGAGCAGAACTACTAGTGGCCCTGGATGCTTCCCGTCTCACGCGGTTCCTTTGCCTTCTTTCTGGACTCTGCCCTGTTGTTCAGCCTCCCACCTTTGACTTGCTAATCCTCCCAGTTATCTAAGGCTGAGCCTCTTGGGATTTTCAGTCAGTTCCCTGCCCTTCCAGAACATCTCACTACATCATACCTGAGCATCATTCCTACAAAAAAATTAGGGTTATATATATTTTTAATTTAAATAATCATTAAAAATAATTTAAAATTTTTAAATATAGAATATTTTAAACATACAGAAAATTCAAATTCTGTTTTTGCTTGAGTCATTTTCTTAATGTCCATTTTTCCTAAAATGTATATATATATTGGTATATGAAATTGATGCTTTACACATAAATGTTATATAATGTTTTATATGTGTAAAGTTCCATATATAATATATAAAGTGCTTTATATACATGAAGTTTATATGTAGTAAAACTTTATATATATATATATGTAAGGAACTTTATAGACAAAATATATACATTTCTTTGTATATAATTAATGGCATAGAGTTATCATTTCTTAATCATTTTTAAAACTTCCCACTGTTATGTGTTATGTACCCCCTTTATAATCCACATATGTATATAGTGTGTGTGTATTTATATATATATATATATATATATATATTTGTGTGTGTGTGTGTGTGCGTGTGTGTTAGGGGGTCTTTTCTCAATTTTCCTAACCAAGCTTTCCCGTGTTATTCCTCATTTTAAAGAAGCCGGTTTCGATTAGGTCGATCCTCTCAGTATTATCTTTGTAGCCTATTATTTCCTGTTCCTCGGTAAATTATTTCTTATTTTTATCCTTTTAGACTTACTCCGTTATTTCAATTTTTTAAACTACTTCATACTATTTCTTTTATTCTAATATTTGTATTTAAGTCTGTATGTTTGTTATAATTACTGTTTACCTACAACCTAGAAACTTTGATATGTCATGTGATTGTTGTCATCAGTTTCTCCACGCAATTCTGTCTGCATTTCATGCTGCAGTTGGGCTCTGTGCTTGGAACAAAGCTGACCACACTGATGCATCTTACTAAATCATCACGTACAGAGCCCTGTCGGTCCCCTACACGCCTTCTTCCAGCCCATGCTGTGTTAGTTATATACTTCCCACAAATCATTTACACATTTTTCCTTCTCTTCTAAATTTTTTGGATCATTACGTTTTATTTATGTCTCATAAATACCATATAGGTGAACTTTTACAAGATGTGACCTGAGAGTGGATATTACCCTGGTGACTGAGCCCACGGACAGAGGGTGCCTCCAGCTCGGACGAGAGCCATTTGATTCCTATAGGTGCTTCTCCTTTGCTCTTCTGCTGTTTGCTTCTTTGCATCGTTTGGGATGATTAAATTAATTCAGTTTTAATTAAGCCACTATTTATCCCTAGAAGTTTTGATTCTTTTCTGCATCTTCTCTGTTCCCTAAAAACTTACTGATTTGTTGACCATTGGTGTCTTCTATCAGAACACACTTATTGAACATTTTTTGAGATGTCATGGACATATAATACAGTGCACATTTCGGACTTACACGATCTGACCGGTTGTGGCAGGTACACAGCCATGAGGTCATCACAGCGACCAGGACGGTGAGTATATGCCCTCCCCACATGCTTCCTCCTTTTACCCTCCCCACTGGCCCACCTATCGTTTTCTGCCCCTCCAGGCTTCTTCGCACTGTCTAGAATTTTATAGAAATGGGTCATACATTTCATTGGCAGCATATTGGCCTCAAGGAAACCCATGATATTCTAAGGCCCAGAGCCTGCGTGTCACCTCGCATGGCGAGGGGGACTCTGTAGGGTGATTAAGTTAAGGACGTTGAGATGAGGAGTTATTCTGGATTATCCTGTGGACCCAGGGCCATCACCAGGGCCCATGTAAGGAAGGAAGGAGGGCCAGAGTCAGAGAAGATGTGAACACAGAAGCAGAGCATGGGGCGATGTGAGGCTGGAAGCTGCAAAAGGCAGGAAAACAGATCCTCTCCTACGGCTCCCAGAAGAAAAGGCCCTGCCCACCCCAGTGAGCGACCCGCTGCAGGTTTTGGACCTTCAGAACTGTAAGGTTAGAACCGTGTCCTGTGTTAAGTCGCTCTGCCTCCCGCTGTTTGTGGAGTAGGAAGCAGGAAGCAGTGCAGTGGGCATTCCTTCCCTGTTGGGCTTCTTTCCCTCACAACAATTTTTCTAAGATTTGCCCATGTTGATATATCAACGGCTGTGGCTTTTATTGTTAAGTGGCAATTGGTTGTACAGATATACTTCCCTTTCACGGACGGCGGGGTGGTCTTCAGCTTGGGGCCCAGCAAACAGAACTGCTATGAGCATTCACGTACCAGGATGTGCGTGTGCACATGCTCTCTTTTCTGTGCGGTTAGTACCTAGGGACAGAGGAGCTGACTCAGATCACAGGTGTCTGCTTACATTCTTAAGAAACTGCCAACCTGTTTTCCAAAGAGGATGTGCCATTCCCGTAATTAGTGTCTGGGAGCTCCTGCGGCCCACGTCCTCACCAACTGTTTGGTGGTCGCTCTTCCCGTTTTGGTCATTCCCATGGGAGCATAGGGGCATCGCCTTGCCGCTTTAATTACATTTAAATAATGGTTAATGACATCAAGCGTTTTTTTCATGTGCTTTTTTGTCCTGTGTTCATCTTTGATGAAATGTCTATGCAGATGTTTCAACGATTTTTACAATTGGGTTTTTGTTTTCCTATTAATAGGTTTTTAGAATTTTTTGTATTTCTAGGTGTAACTTTTTCATCAGATATGTTCTGCAAATATTTTCTCCAAGCCAATGGCTTGATTTTTTAAAATCCTCTTAGCATTTTCTTTCAAAGAGAAGTTATTAATTTTTAGGGAGGCCAATATTACCAATTATTTTCCTTCCATGGGTCACGCTTTTAGTGTAATATCTATACACTATTTGCTTAATCCAAGGTGCAAATATTTTCTCCTGTGTCAATTTTCTAGAAGGTTTAGAATATTAAAATTTGAATTTAGATCTATGATTCATTTAGAGTTACCTTTTTTATATGGTGCAAGTATTCTGTTGATTTTTTGTCTCGACAGAAATATCACACACTTTTGATTAATGTACCTTTTTAATAAGTTAAAATCAGCTGGCATTTCAACACTGTTCTTTTTGAAAGTTTCCTAGGTCCTATGCATTTTTATATGAATCTGAGATTCAGTTTATCAGTTTTTACAGAAAGCCTTGTTGGATTTTGATAGGGAATGTACTGAATCTATAAAACAATCAAGGAGAACCGACATCTTAACTCTACTGAATCTTCTATTGACTGAACATTGTACAATTCTCTATTTACTTAAATCTTATATGACTTATCTCAGCAGATTTTTCAACGCATAGGCATTATACCTCTTTTG
>JAQQAC010022866.1:42687525-42752525 GCA_029783875.1 Phataginus tricuspis | reverse complement strand
GCAGGCCATACAGGCTATGGCGTGGGAGATGCAGAAAGATACTTGAGCCGAGGGCTCAGGACTGGCTCCCAGCTCTACGCCAGCCCTGGGCCACAGGACAGCTGCCTGTGCGGCCACAGCTCAGGAGCCGCCGCCGGGCCAGGACATGCAGAAGCTCAGCCCCGGCCCTGGGGGTGCCTGCTCAGCAGCTGCGCACGTGAGATGCAGGCCGGCACCCGCGGGCCCCTTCCGGCGGGCCTTCCCATCCCGAAAAGAGCAGAAGCCTGGGGGAAGGATGCAGCCGCCTAGGCTCAGATGAGGAGCATGATATGGGCTGACCTGCGTTGACACACGACTAGTTGCTTACAGGGATCTTCAGTGAAATTAAATTGATTTAAAGAAAAAACTAAATTTAAAAAAAGATGAAATGTTTCTCATATGCATGTTTTCAGACTAAGAATTAGACCTTTTATCCAAGGAAGTGTGTGTGTGCGAGTGTGTGCATGTGTGTGTGCATGCATGCATATGTGCACGCGTGCATGTGTGCATGTGTGCATGTGTGCATGCATGCATATGTGTGCATGTGTGCCTGTGCGCATGTGTGCCCGGGTGTGTGTGCGTGCATATGCGTGCACGTGTGCGTGTGTGCATGCGTGCATATGTGTGCACTGTGCTGTGCGTGTGTGCATTCATGTGTGCGCACATGGGTGTGTGTGTGCGTGTGCATGCGTGCATGTGTGTGTGTGTGTGTGCATGATCATGATAAGCACCCAGAAATCTGGGGTGCAATGACAGAGAACATTTGTCTTGAACAAGCAAGTCTGCTTAGAAAGGCAAGCTAAGCTGATTCCTCACGTATGGGACCGAATCTGCCTTGGGACCCAGGGAGAGAATATTCCAGGGGGAACATGAAGGTCTGGACCTGTTCTGCAGACCTAGTTGCTCTCCTCCAGCTCAGGGCTCTCATGGACCAGCAGCTATGGGACTGCAGGGTGCACTCAGGTGCGTTTCTGGACGAAGCTGCCATGGTTTTTTCTGTGCCTCACGGAGGCCACCCCAGAGTCCGGTCATGGCAGACATGTGGGGCAACCGTGCTGGGGCCCTGGACCTTGGACCCGATGTGTCCACCCACTGGGGGAGGGAGCAGGTCACATCAGGGTTCACCATGAAAAGCACATCTCCTGGCAACACCACACTGAACACCTGGGCTTTGCACCTTATGATGTTTAAGACTTGGTCTCCTGCAGGTGTGACCTTGGTTTGCCGCCACCACAGAGGGAGAGCATATGCAGAGCCCCAGTGGGGCTCAGCCTCGCTGATCAACAAACTGACCCCAGTGTATCTGGAGCACACTGCCCACGGGAAGGTAGAGAAGGCCGGGGTCAGATCATTCAGGCCTTAGTAGGCCATGGTAGGAGTTTCAGAATTTATTTGGGATTAATTTTGGTGGTGTTTGTGTCATTAAAAAGATAAATGACATGACCTAATTTGTGTTTTGGAGTGATGGCTTTGCATGCAGTGAGGAGAAAGGTGGTGGAAGGTGGGCCTGAAGAAAGTGAGGAGAAGAGGGAGGAGGCCTTCTGTCTGTCTTTGTAAAATGTGCGGGGGCTGGCTTTGGGAGTAGCAGAGGAGATGGAGAAATACAATTTTGAAATGTTTTTTATAGATAAAAATGGCAAGAATTCTGAGAAAACCTTCTAGGGGCACTCTGGAAGCACAGACTCAGATTTAGATGGACCATATTTAGTATAAAGGATACAAAATCATGAGGCTCATGCAAGGCCTAATGTCAGAATGGAAACCGTCTCACAGAGTGGGGGCTCTGAGAGGACTTCCTCTGGGTTGAACTAGACAAGTGTCAGAAGGTAAATATATCCCTTGAGAATTATTAGCCAATACTGGGAAGTGCACATCCTCTCTGGAGGAATGCAACTGAAACCCAGGCCTGACGTGCTCTCATGGATAATGTTCCCAGGAACATGAGCTTACAGAAAAGCATGCAGAGCACAGCAGGGACAGCCCTGGTGTGAGGAGGGCTGCTGGATAACAAGCAGTCATACCTGCAAAGCCTGCAGACCAGCACCATCCAGGACACTTAAGGTAAGCACGCTCTGTCAACAGAAGCTGTGATGTCGAGGTTAAGAGACAGAAAGAAAAGGATTAATATAACTTCAGTGTCAGAAAGAGTGAATAGAGAGAATTGCACGAAGGTCTTATTCTAAAGCTCACAAATGAGAATTTTCCGGAATTGATAAAACATACAAATCCTCAAACTCAGGAAGTACAACCAATAATAAGCAAGATACACATAAATTGGCTCACATTTGGTTTTCACTGCCTCAGAGAAATTTTGCTGGAGTCTGTGCTGCTCTACCCAGAGCCCCATTCAGGTCTGAAAAGCCCATTCTCCCCACAGACGTGTGAGCTTCTGGTTGGCACCCAGAGCTCTCAGCCTCTCGAGGAATCTCGCTACCAGAGAGAGTTATCCGGTCAAGGTCATGTCCCCTTTCCAAGGACAGCCTGAACCCAAAACTGGGAATCTGGAGGATATGAAGGCCGTCCCTTCAGGACAACTTTAAAAGACCATCTCAGCTTGAGAACTGCCCCTGGGATCAGCTGAGGGCTTTGTCATGCCGACAAACCCAGCCCACCTCATTCCTCTGTCAAACCTGCTTTTCTCCCTTCTCTGATATGAGTTAATCCTCAGACACTCCCTGTAAATCCTCGCTGCTAACCTCCAGGCCAGGTTTTCCTACCCCCACACAGTAATGCTGCAGAAACACTGAGGAAAAACATGATGCCCTTCAAACTCTGTACTGCTTTAAACAAATGGTGCTGTGACCATTGACCATCTATATACAAAAAGTATATGGACCCCTACCTCACACCATACACAAAAAGTAACTTGAAACGCATCACAGACCTAAATAAAAGAGCTAAAAGTATAAAACTCTTAGAAAAAAATAGGAGTAACTCTTCATGACCTTTGTTCAAGTAATGATTCCTTGGATATGACACCAAAGAGCACAAATAATTAAATTAGAAACAGTGGATAAATTTGACTTAAAACTAAAAATCTGTGCTCCAATGGACACCATCAAAAAAGATAAGAAACAACACACAGACTGGGAGAAAATAGTTCACATCACATGTCTGATAATGGACTTGTATTCAGAACATACACTTTTTTTAAATCTTGTAACTCAATATAAAAAGATAAATAACTCAGCTTAAAATGGGCATAGGATTTGAATAGACATTTCTCCAAAGAATATATACAAATGGCCAATCAGCAGATGAAACAATTCTCAACATCATTAGTCTTTAGAGAAACGCAAATAAAGCTGTGATGAGATACCATTTGTCACATACTCTAATGGCTATAATAAAGGAAAGAGAAAATGCCCTGCACTGGAAAGATGCTGAGAGACTGGGGCCCTCTTGCGCTGCTCATGGGAATGTGAGACGATGCAGTCACTTTAGAGAACACTTTGTTACTTTTCTAAAATATGGACTAACCCTATGTCCCAGAAATTTGGTTCCTAGGTATATAGCCAAGAGAAATGAGAATATATAGCCACACAAAAACTGGTTCACAAGTGTTCACAGCAGCATCATTCATGATAAATGAAAAGTGGATCCAGCCCAAGTGCCCACTATCTGGCTAATGGATGAACAAAATGGGACATACCCATGCAATGGGAAATAGCTGGCAATAAAAATATATGAAATACCACATGGATGAACTTCAGAAACACTGTGCTCAGTGAAAGGACCAAGAAATAAAACAGTGCACATGACGGTGCGATTCTATTTATAGGAAATATCCCCAAAGGCAAAAATACATAGAAAGAAGCAGATTAATAATTATCTTGACAGGGTGTAGGAGAGGGCAGTCACTGTGAAGAGGCATACATACATTTTCTTTTAAGGGTGATGCAAAAGTTCTAAAATTAGATTGTTGTAGTGTCTGTACAATTATGTATATAAAAATTTGAGTATACATTAACAAGAGTGAAATGTATGGTAAATCAAAAAAAAGGAGAAAAGAAAAAGGAAAGAACAGATAAATAACCTATGGTGAAATGACAGCTGACTTTCTAAAAGGAGAAAACAGTGAAATATCTTCAAGTTGTTACACAACGTAATCACCTCCTTAGTTTGAGTATGCTATAAAACTGTACTTCAAGTATTATGCATTTTCCAGACTTAACTTTCACACACCCCCCAAAAATTTTTAGTGTTTTTACCAATAGATCTTCATGACAATTGCTCCTAAAAGCAAGTACTTCAAAAGGAAAGAAAAAAAACTTGAAGAGACACCCTTAGTGCAAAGAGGACTGAAGAGCAAAGAAGATACTAAATGTACATCCACGTCTAAAGTGTAGGGTAAAAATGAAACTAGAGTATCGGAAATAATAGCATGTGTCAGTATATGGAGGGGTAATCATAAAACTGGTCGTTTTTAAAATGTGGACTGACTTCTCAGTGCTTCCTGAGAACAAGTCCTTCTCAGGTGTTATGTTTATAAGGGTTTCCTAACAGGCGGCAGAACAAGAGCCAGACATGGAGAAGTTTGAAGTCACCGATATTCTCATCTTTAGAAACTGGAACAGCTGATACTGTCAAGCACATAAGGAAACATCTGTCTCGTCAGCAGTGACGTGGCGTGACTTCTGTGCCAATGAGAAAGGATGCCTGTGGTGGGTGGGCTGGGCTGGAAGGAAAGGTTCTGACTGTGGGGAGGGCAAACCTGGGCGCGGGGCGGGGCCGCACGTCGGCTGGGCTTCTCTGTCTAAGCTGGCTTGGTCTCCAACGTCCTCAGCATCCCTGCTGATGCAGGGAGGCCACCGCCACGGACCTCGGCTGCCGTCCGCGGGGAGAGCAAACAGGTGAACAGCTGGTGGGCTGTTGGTTCAGCAGCGGCAGGAGGCCGGGAGCCAGCGGCGCTCCACAGCCTCGGGGCTGGGACGGACGGCGGAAAGACGGAGAAGACGGCGTGGTTTTGGTCTAATCTGGAGAGCCGACTGCAGGAAGTGCCTTTGAGCGCAAACACACTGGGTTCTGCCTGAGCCAATGAGCAGGCGACTTCCACAACCTGGTCGAGATAAGACCTGTGTTCGTGGTGCCTACTTTTTGTTGTATTTTAAAAAAAAGAGAAAAAACATCCCTGACACAACGGCTTCTTGACAAACAAGGAATTGGCATATTATTAGATGAATTAAAAATACAAAATTCTATATTCCTCCATTAATTCAACATGACTTGAACCTCCCATTTGAATCATCCATTTAGCCAATGAGGTCCTCTTCCTGGTCAAACCTTGATTTCAGTTCAACCTTATGCTGGGTGAATGTTTCCATGGCTCTGTGTCTCTGGGAAAGGCCTTTTGCTTGGGTGACTAAGGCTCATAATCTAGCCTCAGACTTGAAATACTCTCCTAGAAGTATCCAAGACCAGTTGCCTCCTTCCTAATATATACTTTGTGTCATGCCATAATTTGCAAAGTGCATGTCTTTTTCTTATGTAACTGATTTAAAGATGCAAATTATTGTCTGGGTGACTTTTATGAACCATCTACACAACTGAGGAGTCAGTAATCCTGTTTCACCATGTAGATTATTTAAGAACAAACATATCTAGAAATTATAGGAGGTTCTTTTAAAGACAAATATGTTTTTAAATGCACAGGGCAGCTACAGGCCTGAAATCAGACTGCAGCAAAATGCCACAACACATAAACAGCCGCTTTTGTTTTTGTTTTTTTTTATTGTATCTATAAAACCAGCTGATTGATCCCATTGTTGTACAGTTCCAGCTACCTGATTTAGTAAAGACACAGGTGTCAGAAATGATAACAGTTCGTCTGTAGAAACTGACATCAGCGCGATCAAGGACCCTGGGTTTCATCTACGTGCTTGATGTCCAGGGTCCATCGTGTTTGTGTGTGTCAATCAGCAGCTTCTCTCTGAAGACGTCCACACCAGCGTGTGTGAGCACTTCTGAGGCATTTCTCAGATTTCCACACCGGACTGAGGATGTAAGAGGAGAGCTGAGACTTTCACATGCACGCATTCAAAATCAAACATTAATCAACAATGACCCAAGGAGGATAAAGGACGTCGCTGAGCACCGATTCTTGGGAGGCGACTGTGTGGGCTCTGTGCCTGCAGCGAGCGGTGTAGTCAGTCAGCGTTCCGCAATCCAGTCGTTACGGCTTAAAAAGAACCCAGCCCGGGAGGACGTGGGGACTCAGATTAAGTTGTTAGGGAATTTAGTTTTTGATGGTGTGTTAAATGGCCGTATTCCTCCGGGGAGTAGGGCGTTAGACCTGTGGTCGGCTGTGTGTGGGAGTGAGTCCAGCAGTCATGCAGTGTGGTCTGAAATTGGCCCACTTTCTTAAACATATGATTACTTCACTTGGCAGTGACTTGGGGAGTTGTACATGTAGTTTCAGAATCGCTACAGGTGCCATAAGACATTTAAGTCATGTGGAGACTTGAGTGGGACGGCGACACGGTTCAATGCCCTGTGGGTTTCAGGGCACCGTGTCTGTAACTTGCTGTGGGTCCTCCAGTGCATTTCTCACACAGCCAGACCACTGGAGTGGGCCGTTCTCCTATGTATGGGAACCTAAAATCTTGGCCCTTAAGAAAATTAAACAACTGTCAACACACAACCCTCATTTCACAGGTGAGCCTCTGAGATCCTTGAAAGCGGTTTGTCCACAAGGCCCTGCGATAGTCCGCCCGACCCAGACATAACCTTTGCCGACTCTGTGGTCCTGCCTCTTTCTTTCTCTCCCAGGAGCAAAAAGTAGATGCATCTAAATGCTCACTTATTTTTCAAATCTGTTCAAGGACAGAACATGAGCATATTAATGGGAGAAATGATGAGTAAGAGTGTCTGCAGGTGGCAGAGGCCTGTATCTCATCCCAAACTAAGGATCTAAACTAGATAGAAAGAAGAACCAAAGACCCAAACCACAGCATTCCAAAGGATGGACGCCTTTGTTCTTCAGAGGAGCCAGATATGCTTAATCTGGAAACATACTCCGTGACGTGTGTGTGTCAAGAACAGCCTGAGCCCACTTCTCCAAAGGAACGCGATTAAACAGTTAAACTAAGTATTCTGAAGTTCAACATTCTGTCTTATTAAAATACTTGTTTCTCATGTGGGTACTTCTCTGAGCACTGGGGATAAAGATGATAAACAGGTCGTGCAAACTCTTTCCTATGAGGTGTTGTACCTTCAAAGTGCCAAGTTTATGGGAGTCCCGCTTGCTTCAGATGCAGGGGATGAAAGCAGGCTGTTACTGCTGACACCCCTCTAGCTCGGCTGGTCTTCAGAAGATGGGGCTTCATTTTCCTAGATGTTTGGTGTTTTCACAGGCATGAAATCCCGACTATGTGTGTATATGAGATGATTAAATGCTGTACTAAAATACCCTCTCTGGCAGTTAGGAGCAAGTAGGAGAGATCTATTATCTGAAGTGCTTGGTGTAAATGAGCTTCTCTTGTTCATGTTACAGAGGAAATGAAATCAAGACTCAGTGGGAGAGGTGAAGCTTCAGTGAGGTGTATTTGGAAATTAGTCCTATGTAGATAAATCATCAATCACACTTGAGATCTGGCATTTCACATCTTTCAGGAAATACTGGTTGGATACAAAGGTAACAGAATGGATCATGAAACATGAGCCTGTAACTGACACCTCCCATTGCCGACATGACACGTAGGTCATTGTCAGGAAAATCAATCTCACCCCCCAAGCCCTTTCTTTGAAGCCACCAACTTGGAAAACAGGTATCATCTTATTATGCCAAAAATCTCCTTCTCTTGTTTACTAATGAATAGTATTTGACAAGCTGATTAGAATTTTTATTATATGCCATCTAATTCCAGTAACACAACTGACATTTATGTGTGACTATATATGTATATACGACATATATGCCAATATATATATATGAATTCTTCCTAAGGAGAAAAGGCAGTGAAAGTCAACTGTTGCCAAGTATGTTATTTATTTGCAAAATGTAATACTAAACGAGGTCACTGCATACATTTTAGCAAGTGCACTTCTTTAATATAAAGGGACTATCTAAAGAAATCGTTAAATAAAACACCCCAAGCTATTTTATCTGTATTCTAAGGAACATCATGCTCAGGGAGGGGATGGTGGCGACAGCCCCACACGTGTGCGTGTGCCAGGCACCCACACGCATCTCAGGTAGTCTCAGGACAACCTGTGGTGGGTGCGCAGGCCTCGCTCCCTAGCTGAGGGGAGGAGGTTCGGAGAGGTCAGTCTGCCACGCCAGTGCACCAGCCGCCTCCCGGGTCACTGGTTCCGCAGACCTGGCCTCCCTTTGCCTCCCTGCCTGCTGTTTCCCTTTCTTTATGGTGCCTAGAATAACAAGATAAGTTGGTATGGTGTGCCATTTTGTAAATGATACAGATTTCTTGAAAAACAATCTATTTTAGGATCAGCAGAAACAGTTCTTTATTACATTCTTCATTAACTTTTATTAAGTAAAGAGTTCTTTATTAACCTCAGAGAAATTCTCATATCTTTGAATATATTTTCTTAATCACATTTTGGTGTCTGTGTTCAGAAACCACAATTACCCTTTGTTAGGTGTTCTTTGTTTCCAATACCTATTTTCTTGTCTATTTGATTTAATCTCTATCATGTTCACCTTCATTTACTGGAGTTATGTAATTTTAGTTATGTTTATTCTGTTTGTTTATGTAATAGTATTTATTACTTCTATAATTTTATTAGTTCTATAATTATATTGCCTTGGTGTTCACTTGTTTTTTAGACCTAAAATTTCCCTTTTCATCTCTTTATCTTTCTAAATCACCTTGTATTTGAATCTTTATTCTATTGATTCTAGGATACACATTCTAATCAAGTTTTCTATGAAGCAATCTTAAGGCATTTGGTTCTATTCTATTTCTTGTGTTTTCTTCTAAAGTAAACATTTTGCCCATCTCTTTTACTTATAAACATTTTGAATATTGCTGTCATGGTATTTCTTTTCACCTTGCTGAAGCGTAGAATATTCTGTCCCGGCATTTTATTTCAACACAGTATGGATGCCGCTTTGACAAGGAACCTCTTCCCCTGTTATTTCTGAGTTCAGGTCTTATTTTGTATTCATTTTTCCCTCCTCTGAGCTGCAGGGCGAGAGCTGGAATTTCAGTTCCATCTCTGATCTATGAGCTTCATGAACTTGTATATCCAAATCTTTCCCAAATCTGGGAAGTTATCAGCCATCGTTTCTTTTAAACAAGCTTTCTGCCCCCTTCTCCCACCTTTTGCTTCTGGGACTCCAATAATTCATGGATCATTTCTTTTGATGGTTGTTGCAGACAATGTCAACTTTGTTCACTCTCTTTCACTCTTTTATCTTGCTTTCCTTTAAGAGGATAATTTCAAAGTTCCTGTCTTCTGGTTCACACATTCTTTCTTCTGCTTGACCCATTCTGACCTTCTCTGTCCATCTCTGGCTACTATCTGCACACAAGACCTTCAGCTAGGACTGTCCTGCTCAGACACTCCTAAATTTGGATTTTTGGAAATCATGAGATACAATAAATAACTGAAATTGTTGAATCCATTATGTATATTATTGCTATTGTTTATTTGTTTATTTGGGGGGCAGCAGTAGATAGTTGAACACACGTGATTGATTAACCAACACCACATATTTATGACTGCAGTCTTAGGACACCATCTTCAACTGTCCAGAGCTACTCAGGGGGAGACAGCTGGCTGACTCCTCGTGAGGTTGTCACATGGATCTGGGGCCAGATATCAAAGACATGCATGATTTAGCTGGAATACACACATAAAGAGTACTGTCCTTGAGTTCTTAGTTGATCAAAGTGGACTGCAAACTGGCAAAGCCCCAAGCCCCCAGCAGCCAGGCCCCTGGGCAGCTCCTTGACAACTTCAGGCTTCAGACTGACACCTTCCAGTTTACTGTGGTGTTTCTTATTAGGAAAATAGGATGACCATATTTGTTAACTCATGCAAATTTCTAAGTGTGCCATACCATAAATTATATATATGTGTACCAGTGTGTCCAAACTTCTACTTTATACATACATTTTACTATAAATATATATATACACATATATATTATTGATATAATCACTGAGATAGATGTATAATATCAGTGGCAAAGATCACACCACAGTTTGTTTAGCCCCTATGTATTCATTCCAGGAGTTTTAAACAATTCATAAGCCTAATTATGAGATCTTTCAAAATATCTGATCTAATTACATACTGGTTAGTTGAGATTCATTACTGCCCCCCATTAAAAAACATAAAATCCAAGAAACTTCACATTTTATATAGATAGAGACTCATCAAAAGAAAAAGTAAAAAATAAACACAAAGGTCGGCCCAGTTGATATTACCTGTCAGGAGTATGTATTTTATTTTGTTTTGTTTATTTTTCCTTTTAGTCCCAGTAAACTAAAAACCTCCCCAGTAAGAAACTGTTCTGAATTTTCCCTAAACTATTATTGTTATCAACTGGAAAAAATACTGCAGAACAAACTCTTATCTGATAAAACAGCGGAAAATTCCTGGAAGGGACTTTACAATCACCTTTAGGGCCACTCAGCGAGAAGGAAAAGCATGGTCAGAATTTAGCTGGAGCAAGAGGTTCAGCAATTTTACTTCAAAAGAACATGTTTTCTTGCGAATGACAGCTCCCGGGTGTGCGGCTGTCCCCTGCTCAGTGAACAAGCCCGTCACAGCAATGGGCGCACGCCATTGCAGGTAATAGAAGCAGACGAGCATTTTTAGGGTCCACAAGTTGGTCACTTAGAGAAGCACAGCAACTTCATCCATCCAAAAGCAGTTAATGTTCTTAAGAATTGATTGGTTTCATACTACCATTATCCATTTGCTTCCACACCACTGTGCTGCGCATACAGACAGATGGGGATGCATTTCAGTGTTAGTTACAATTATTAATAAACTATTTGGCTATTAAATATTCACACTCTAGTAGCTTTTCAAGTGTGCATCCAGGACTGTCTATTAAACGTGTCACCAAGTCTTAGCATGCAACTAGAAAGGAGGACAGCCTTTTAATGATGTTGCACTTACAAAGAGGCAGGACAACGGGAGAGGGTTCTGGATCTGACTGCCTCTGTGTCCCCGGAGCAGGGTGTCTGCCGGGCCCACTGACCAGCCAGGCTCATGGACTCACAGATCCTCAGCAGCGCTTAGGACCTTTTTCACCACATTAACTGTTGAAATGATGTGCTATGACAGCTCTTTGCAAAACACACAAGGACTCCAAATAGCTCCAATTAAGGCCTTTGGAAGAGCAGGTGCCTCCATGCAGGAGCAGATGCTGATCCAGGGAGAGGGAAGGAAGGCTAAGAAAACCAATAATAGTCCAGACACAGAGCCATCCCCGCGCTGGGCTGGGGACGTGTACCTCACTGCCGCTGGACCTCCCGTAATCCTCAGCACAGGGTCTTTGTTTTGATAGGCATGACATTACATCAAGGTCATTTTTTAATAATTGTCAAAAGCTTTTCTTAAAAGTGAGTGGCAGTCACTTTTATTGACACCTACACCAAGGAGCTCGGGGAGCTGTAAGGAGCACACGTCACCCAGCCTGGGAGCACTGGTCCACTGGGAAACAGATCATTATTGATATTAGTAAATTAGTATTGATAGAAGTTTGATGATATGGCGCATCTCCCACGTTCCAACAAGCCTCAGAGGTGAGAGCAGACGTGTGGCCCCTTGTCTGTTCACCGTTCACCTGTTCCTTTACTGCTTCTGTTATTTTCCCCAAGGGACCACATGAGAGACAAACCTTTGTTTTAAATGACTATTGCTAAGCACCCCCACTTCCTGGGAGCCAGGCGAAGTGGCCTCCACTTTCAGTTTTGTTTTTTTTTCCCCTATTAGAAGAAAAATTCCTTCCTCTGTACTTTATACTCCATCAATCTCTGAAATTTTACATTTTCCAAGAGGCTGCTTGGATGGAAATGTACTTACAGATAAATAGTATCTTTTACTAGAAAGGCAGAGGGACCCTTAAGAGTCAAGCAGTTTTCTCGGGGGGCTCAGGGCCGGCATCTCTTTTTTTGAAATCCTTTACAGACCAGACAAGGTCTCAGTGTCTCAGACCATGGACAGGCCAAATTTCTTTTCAGGGTGGGTGGGACCAAATTTCAGTGGAACACGTTAGAAACAGACAAGACAGTTTGACAGAGGAACACAGGCAAGCTGGTGATATGGGAAAACTCATGATGTAACAGCTCTAGGGAAACCCCAAACCAACAGGAGAGATTAACCACTGGTTTCTGAGCTAAAGAGAGTAAAGGTCTGGAAAAGACAACAGTTGTATGGAAAATCAGGCCGCAAGTTCAGGAAAAATAGAGTAATAGCCGAAATGGCATGAAAGTCATTTAGGGTGCCATATATAGGAGATGTCCAGCATACGCAGATCCATAAGCACAGAAAATAGATTAGGAGCGGCTGGAGCTGGGCAGGCTGCTAAGGGGAATGGGGCTTATTTTGTGGGTGATGAAAATGTCTTCTTTTTTATTGTAGTGATGGTTCCACAGCTCAGCGACTATACAAAAACTGAACTGTACTTGGTAAATGGGTGAATTCTACGATATGTGGACTATACCTCAACAAAAAGATGATGATGAAAATAGAAACCTGGAGAAGTGCCCGCAGTAACGGAAGTGAAACAATGAGCTGGGGGCGAGGAAGCACCCTATTCATCGTGATGCTCACGTGGAGATTCAGTGAATCAGGGAATCGGCGTTCTCGCCATATGCCTTGTATTTCTAATTCTGTAAATTCGGAGCAAGATAAGATAAGGGGGTGAAAAAGTGCTTGCACTCCGTGCCACTGTGGGAGCGCCGGCCACGCGCAGAGGGCCGCTGCTCCGACCCACGCCCCACGCCGGGGCATCTGGCCAGGCATTCAGCGGGTGCTCACTGAGCTCGGGAGCCGACGATGGCATTTTCGGCTCTGAAACTATTATTTCAGCCGAGCCCTCTGGGAGCAGCACGGGTGTCGCCCGGGGCCGCCCCTCCCGGAGGCCTGCGGCCTGCTGCTCAGGTCTGTCTCCTTCACGGCATCTTCCTGGGTTCTGCGCACCGCTACCCCACCTTCTAGTCCGAATTACTCCCCAATGATGATAATTCTGCCTGTAAACTCAGTGGTCTAAGAGGTTTTAGGTGGGATTACCTGGAAACACCTATTTTTAAAAATGTTTCCCCTGGAAAATGTACAGAACAGATGAAAAGCTCCCCAGGAGGGGTGTGCTTCCTGCAGGTGGCCCCACCTGCTCGTGGCCTCAGAAAGAGGCACAGAACCACCCAGTTAGGGCCGCACAGGTGTGGGGCGGCCACAACACATAGGCAACACCTGGCCTAATCCTCCATTTGAAAATGACGCAAAGGCCAAGACAAGTGGTTTATTTGTAGAAGGCAATATGCAAATTCAGGTATTCTAAGAGAGAAAACCAAGAGCAGAAAAATGTTCAGGTTACAGAGGAAATGAGGACCGTGCCTCTGGTTGAGGAAAACAATGTGGTTTCAGCCTGGGTGAAGTTTCAATCCTCTGACATCACGGCTTGGAATCCTGGTCCTGTGTCACCTCCTCAGACGTGGGACCCCCTGCAGACAAGTCCAGCCCTGACCTACAGCACGCCTTCACCTGCAGACGGAACCAGATGAAGAGAGATAACTGTAAAAATTCAAAGTCCGAATCAAAGTCCCACAGACTTTTGCACAAATATCGAAGAAACAGACCATGGATGCTACTGTGCACAGGTGAACTGGGGCTGTCAACTCAACCTGAATTTTCTGAGTTCTTACAAATATGCCCACTGGGAAGCAGAACTGCCCAGCTCCTGGCGATGTCAGGATGGTGAGCAGAGCTGACCTTCCTGCAGCGCCCCCTGTAGACAGCAGGCTGATCATCACGGGCAAGCAGGTGCTCACGGGGAGGGTGTCCCTGGTTCTTTGTCCTATCATAGGAAGTATAATATTTCTGGGAAAGTATAATGTTTCAAATATCTTTACTTAATGAAGAAAATTCTCATGTTTCCTGAAACCGTCCACTAGTAGGATTTCATTAGAACTATACAAACTGAGAAAGTGGTTAAACCTAAGATAGATGTATGCTAACAACTTCAGCATAATGGTAGTTTACCATTAGAACAAAGAGTAAAGAAGAAGGTGGTAAAAATAAAGAAAAAAATAAATAAATATCTAATGCAACTAAACATCTAATGCCAATTCTCCAAGGTAGGTTCCACCCTATGGAATATGAAAATAGTTTGTTTTGCCATCACAGCACATTCCTCATTAAAAAGAGAATATCTTGAATAATAAATTTCAAATTATTTCCTCATATATGTCCATATGCATAATACATGGGCATTTTAGTTCCTATCTAATTATCTAGATTGGTGCAGAATTTTTTTTTAAAAAATGCCAGTTTTAATTGCAAAAGTGCTGCCGGCTTAAGATTTTAATTGCAATTCACAAATGGTTGGACTAACAGTGCTTCATTACACAGAAAAAAATCATTTTAATAGCAGAAGTACTGCCTTGCTGCAGATTTCAATTTCATTTTACAAGATACTGGGTCATTCGGCATCATTACAAGCATAGAAAGGCTGACGTGAACCTCCAAGCTGTGGGCGGGGGCACAGACCCCCTCGGGGGATCCCAGATTCCTCTCAGAGGCCACCCAGAATGGGGCTCTTGACTGCACCCCAGGAGCTGCAGCTGAGCAACCCTGAGAGCCTAGGGGTGCTCACGCCCCGGCTGCGCCTGGAGGGACCACCGGCTCTCTCAGGGACTGTTTGCTCCATCTCCCTTCTCTAGGGCTCCATAGATTGGTGTGACTGACTTCAGGTTTTGTAGTCTTTAGAATACAGTCATTTTCAAGGAAATGCTTCCGCCTCAGACTTCCGCTCCTTGTGCTGAGCCCGCACCTGTGACCTCAGGTGGGCCGTGCTGTTCTCGCACAAGATGCTGCGTGCACGCAGGTGAAAGGCGCTGTGGCTTTACCATGTCATTTGGCAGGTGTAGGTGCTAAGGCGTGACACATGTGCGTGACTGAGTGCCCTGGAGATCCAGGCATCCCCATTGGCCAGGTCACCCGTCTGTAAAGTCACAGATGCTGAACACACTTGAACAGACATGGGGGGTGACGGGAAGGGGCTTTCGTCCTTTGTGGCCAACTGGGATCTGGACCTGGGGCTACGCGGCTGAAAGCAGGGCTACCTTCCCTTCCAGCCCCCACCCGCCTGACTCATGGCTCACCTGCAAGACCGCCTGTGTTCAGAGCGGCACCTGCCCAGACGGTGCGGCGCTGACCCCCAAGCGCCCACACTGGGGCCAGGTGTGCACGGCGCGCGCCACTCTCTGACAAGCCAACGGAACTCGAAGTGTGCCATCCAAAGGACAATGTACTGGATGATTCAGGTCCATTCCACGGGGACTAAGGTGTCATTCCTGGAGCTCTGAAGAAATACAACCCATACAGAGCTAGAATTATTTTTTTTAAGATTTTACTTTTTCAGTTATAGGCTCAGAGCAAAATTGAGAGGAAGTCGCAGAGATGTCCCATGCACCGGCACAGGTCCCCTCCTACCAACAACCCCATAAGACGGGACACTTATCGCTGTTGATGGACCAGCACGGAGGCGTCGCCCTCACCCAGAGCCCGTCGTTCACGCTAGGGTCCGCCTTGGTGTGGCGCATTCTGTCAGTCTGGACGCGTGTATGATGACATGTGTCCCCGACTGAAGTGTCAGAGGGCCTCCACGGCCCTAAACACCCGCAGAGCTCTGTCTGCTCGTCCCCCCCCCACCCCTCGCCCCTCACAAACACTGATTTTTTTTATGGTCTCCATAGTTTTGCCTTAAGTTAATTTTTAAATCTCTGTTTTTAGGATTATATCAAAAATTTTTCAATACACATTAATTTTTACTAATTGGTAATACTAAATTATAAATAAAATGATATATACCACATTGTACAAAGCCATATATGTGCATATTATTTATATATATAAAATATTGTATGTTATGTATGTATATTATTTATGCTTGTATATTATATATGTACATTAGTTATATGTATTTTTATATATACACAAAACATGTACTACATCAGTACATAGCACTTTGCAGTTAAAATAATTATAGGGATGTAATGATAATTTTTTTATAATGTTAGTAAACTCCTTTGACATTGAAAATCTAGTAAAACTTTTATGATTTCTTAATGAGGCAGAAGATAAAGGTTAACTTTCTGTGCTGTTACCAGCTTCTCTTCTCATTTTAAATGAATGAGTGTTTTATGACTCGGAAGCATGACACTCATTCCCAGAACGTGGCCCATTTTGCAAATGTATAACTATGGATAGAGATAAGCGTGTGTGAGCACACAGACTCTGCCCAGCCTTTCCGACGCTCGTTGTCCTAGTGGCTCTGGATGTCTCTGTGTCAGCGAAGCACTATCACTATCCATCATGTATGACAGTGATGTTATATTTGAAGTGTATTTTTCTTAAGTTCATCTCAAGGCACTATTAAAACAAACTTAACAGTTAAATGGTTGCTATTTTGTGCATACAAAGTAAGACAGAATTGCATCTCCCATCTATTTCTGCAAATATTTTTTGAGTGTATCTGTGCAGCATTATTCTCATTCCAGAGTTTTACAGCCAGAAGGACCCACACAGAGTTCAACTGAGAACAGAGGCTTCCGTGTGTCTGATGCCCAGCTCAGTGCTGTTCCCACCAGCAGTGATACCATCTCAGCAAGGGGAGTTCAGGGCTGACTGCTTATCCAAATGAAAAATTTCAAGGGGCTACATGCCTCCTGTGAAAACAATTCTATTGCATAACATAAAATTCTAAAATTCCACAATACAATGTTTACAACTTCTCAGATTTGGCATCTTTCAAGGCAACAGGAGCCATGGAGTTTACAGCTCAGTAGCCACAGCCAGAAGCACACTGCAGCCTCTAAAAGGATTTCTACAGCTGCTAATATGACTCAATAAATGTCTAACCTTTCTGCCCAGCATGGACCTGACTCTGGGGAAAACAGTCCATTGCATTCTGAAAGTCTGCCATGGACATTAAAGAAAGGAAGAGAAGAAACATAAATTGTTGCAAGAAAGCCACAGCCTGTAAATCTGAGCATGATTTACTTGGAGAACAGCAACTAGAATAAAACACATGCTAAAAGCTTCTCCTTGAGGTGAGTATAAAAGGGGGTGCAGGACCAGAGATAGGGTAAGGATGTAGTCACCCGAAGTCCCTGTAGTAACATCATTCCCCCTGCAGGATGGAAGCTGAATCTTAATACATTTCCGTCTTTGTGTATTTGTGTATGTGTGTTCACATGTGTGTGAGGCTGCCCAGGAGGGTTTACAACATGAGGACCAAAATATCCTGAGATCAGGTGTGCAGGGAGAGGAAGTATTCATTAGAAGAAATGTCCTACTGCTGGGAAGCACAGGCCGGCCCACAGGCCCATGTGCTCACCTGTAAGGTGCGTGCCGCTTGCTGAAACAAACTGGGCACAGCCCAGTCACCATTCCCCTGGTGCAAGCCTCAGAGCTTCCTGCTGCGAGCACCCTGCCTTCCCAGGGGCCCTGCAGGGCTGCTGATGTGTGAGCCTGCCCCCTCTGCAGGGGAGCTGTGTCCCTGCACTTGGGACGCACACACCGGCCTGAAGGGGTGACAGGCAGGCCTGAACAGCAGGAGGTGTCATGACCAGAGACCAAAAGAGCCGACAACGTGCCCGAGACGGCGACAGAGGTGCGTGGGGCGCAGACATGGGTCTGCAGGAGGGGCAAGCCCTGACGTCAGAGCCCAGCCTCCTCCAAGGTGAAGTGCAGCCAGGGCTGGAGGGCGGGCGGGCGGGTGGCCCCCGGCACCACACTGAGGCTGAGGGACCCAGGGGCAGAAATCACCCTGATGATGAAAAAGCAGCAAGAGCCCCAGTTCTAGGCCAGATGACAGCTCCTCTACCTCGGGGGGACATGTCCACTCAGGCCCCTGCGATGCCCCGTAAGGGAGAACCTGCTCCCAATGCCACCAGTGGAGGACGAAGTGGGGGCCCTCAGGGGTCTTTCTTCCTCAGTTAAGAACCATCTCCACACGGTGTTCCTTGCAGGGCAAGGTGACTCTGTAGCTCTGGCAGCTCCCAGCCGCTTCCCAGCTGTGCGAGTGGGACCACTCACCGATTCTGTTTTGCATCCATGGCCTTATGTGCTCAGTGGGGGGCAAGGGAGTGGGTCCCTCAGGGAAGGTGTGAGGACCCAGTGGGTGATGCTCGGGGCAGTGGCCTGGGGCACAGCCATGCATCAGCTTCCCCACCAAGGTCACCGTCACCCCACATGCCACGGCCAGCACAGGTTGTAAGGAGGCCCAGGGGTTGGAGGTGACTCCTGGCCAGCACACCTGGGGGATGCCAACCAGTTTACCTGTCCCAGCAACGATGTGGCCACTGTGCTTGGAAGACCCTGACAGGCGAGCCATCTCTGTGTACATTTGAGCCCACTGGTGCCTTGAAGCCAGACCATGGCAGGCCCACGTCCCCTGAGCAGCCACCCTCCTATAGCTGTATCAGGTTAATGAGCTTTACATGTTCCATTAGAATATATTTCTTGCCCTCAAGGAACTTTCAACCTACAAAGAGGTCTCCCTCAGTTTCCTAAGCATAATATTCAGATGATTGTGCCCATCCCCCAGCAGCAATTGGTTCATTGTCATAGGTCACAAAGTGCTTTATAAGTGCTATTACTTCAGTATATTATTTTCACATTTTTTCCCCAAAAGAGTGAAATAAAACAGCATAAGCAGAAAAACATAAAACGCAAGAATTGTTTTATGGGCCCCTGGCTGAGATTTCTGAACTTGAACATTATACGCAGGGAAACATTAGATGCAGTAATTATAGAATGATGTCTCACTGTATAACTATTATCTTCCTTATTGTCACTTCTTCCTTTAGAGGGCTGGAAGGATTAACCCTATGCATTCTCCCCTTAGAGGGGCTTTCTACACCCTGTGTGTTTCTGAAACCCATCCATGGATATTAGGAAACCCATCCACCCATGGACATCCAGAAACTCATCCGTGGACATCTAAAAACCCATCCACTTGTGGACACCCAGAAATCCATCCGTGGACGCCCAGAAACCCACCCACTCGTGGACACCCAGAAACCCAACCATGGACACCCAGGTGTTGCCCAGCCAGAAACGGGATCTGCAGATTCTAAAATCACTGCTAAACTTTATCAACTATTTTAGAAATTAAGAGAATGGTATTAAGGCATCAAAACAGATGTAGGCTAATGAAATTAGTGAGTATGTACTTAGGTGTCTGTGCATTTGAAAGGGAATGAAGTAAATTAGTTGTACGTGGTTCTTGTGCTATTTCTCATTTAACAGCACTTGAAATCGGCCGCGCTTCACAATGAGGGCTCAGGAACGGTGACGAGCTGGTGTGAGGGGGCCGCGCGGTGCAGAAAGCCGTTTCGCTCAAGTGCTTTGGGGCGCAGTGTGACCTGGAGCGACTGCAGGAGCGAAGACACTGCAGCGTGTGCTGTGTCCCAGCGGACCGGCCCGCGGAGGCATGGGCGGCGTGGGAGCGTACGGGACGCTATGTGCAGCCCGAGCAGGGAATTTCCAGAGACTGAGAAGCAAACTGACAGCTTGGCGAAGGAGGGCCACTGTTTTAAACACCAAATGAAGTGTATGAAGTTAATGAAGAAAGAAGCGTCCGTCTTTGAGAACTCGGCTCGGGATGGAGAAAGTGGCACCAGCGAGACTCCCGGGTACGCAGGGCACACGCCGCTGTTCAGGCTCGGGTGACGCCTCTGGAACTCCAGCAGCCCTGGGGGACCACAGCGCTCCGGCGCACCTGGAGAGACTGGCCGGCAGGGGTGTGCACGTGTGTGCGTGCGTGCATGTGCGTGTGCATGCGAATGCAAGCACCCACTCTAATTTTATGGGCATTAATGACTTCCATAGATAACATTATTGTGTCCATTTAAAATTGAGCTTTACTGGATAATATATATGTATATGTGTAGATATACAGTTTTATGTATTATATATTATTTATACACACATATCTAGTAAATTTCATGTGTGTGATATACACACGTAAGTATATGTATGAGTGTGTGTGTATATCTTACATACACGAAATTTGCCAGATTTAACACATATTTAAGCTACTTTTTCCCATCTGGGTTTGCAAACATTTTACACCAATATCGGTGTCCATGTTGATACTAGTGTCATAAATGACACACATATTTCACATGACACCAGTAGCACTAGTGGGAAAAAGGCAGCGTGGGGAACACAGCTGAGCACGTGCTGCGGCCAGAAGAAATAATCAGCTAACTGATCAGATTAAAGGCAATCAGGGTTTTAAATATGCGTGTACGGTGAGCGCTGACACCCAGTGAAGAGAAACACAAATTCTCCTGTTCATTAGGCGTTTTCCCCATGTGCACATGGCATGCTTCTGTGTGAATAGAAAGCAATTATGTTTTTAATACACTTATATTCTACCCATCTCGTCATTGTTCCAGTATAATGAGTCACTAGGAAAGAGAGAAATATAATATTCAGCAGTACAGCTTATGGTTTAGTAGGAATCATCACATCTGCCGAGTATGAGTACCTGCCAGTTGGGAAGTCCCGGAGAGCAGCGGGTCCTGTCTGGGCTCTCGGCCCCCGACCGAGCAGGCCCCGGGCCGGCATTCACCTTCCCCAAGGCGCTCAGCCCTTACATCAGCCGTCGGCGCCAGGTTCAGCCAGTGAGACCGAAGTCCCTGAGGAGCGGCTGCCTCTGGCCCAGGTCCGCACTGTCTGAAGGCCACGTCGATCGGGTGGATGAAACGGTAAAAGCAGCCGATCGCAGCTCGCATTATGCACATTTGTTATTTGTATTTCATGGACAGTCGTGGATTTCACAGATTGCCCGACGGGCATCGCCAGCATTCCGGGCAGGCGGAAGCGAGGGAGGGCAGAGGGCTGAGGGACGGGACGGATGTCAGGGCTGTGGTGCTCACTACAGAGGCCTCAGTTATCTCCGAGCAAGCTGCTTGTGCAAAGGGAGCTTTGGGAGAATCCCAGAGGCCAAGGGGACATGTTGGCAAAGGCTAAGCAATTGCTCTTTGGAGCCTCTGTCCTCACCCGCAGAACCTCAGGAGATAAGCCCGGTGCAGATCCCGGCAGGCTTAGGGGACAAGGCGGGTCACCCTATGGGAGGTGCATCTCTTACTTCACGTACATCTCTGAACTTGTGTCTGGATGACCTACAAACTACAGACTGCCATGCACATCAGTCAGTAATTTGTACATGTATGTAAACCAAAATGGGTATTTTCCATTGAAAGATCAAAAAATTTTCACTTGCCCTAAGTATCCATAATCTAAACATCAGGGCGATCTATTTGGTGGTAGAAACTGGAAGGTTGAAAAAGTTAAGGAAAGCACTATTCAGGACATCCTAGCAAAGGTTTGGATAAAAACATTTTTATGAATAGCTGAAATATGAAAGTAAAAATTGTGCTATTTTATGCTTTAACTAAGAAACTCCAAAGAGATTCTCAACAGGACATGAGCAGTGGGCAATAGATAGACATGTTTGTATGAACACACAGATGTGCACACTTGCATGCACACACAGATGTGTTTACATTTTGTTTTATGCAAAAACAAATGGGGCTTCCTTTGTTTGGAGGAAATCCGGGCCTGGAATACTGAAAACAGTACGAACCAGAGCAAGGAACGCCATTCACACGATCAAGGTTTGGCTCATGATTTTCTACATGCATTTTTCATGGATATAAAAAATAAGATGAGGTCATCTTATATTTTTAAACAAATAGTAGACGATAACATATATATTATGCAATTTATGTTTTTGAGGCAGAATGATTGTACCAACTAATATAATTGCTCAAGTCAAAGACTCCAATAGGGCCAATTAGGTGGCAATTTAATCAATGGTTTTCATGCATCAAAAGCCTTTTGTGAATCCTGGCTGCATGAAGCATGGAAAGTGAAAGGTTTAACAGACTCTATTAATAATGAAAGTGTTTTAGGTTCTTGGATCACATGCATGGTAAACTGCAATTTTGTATTTTGCATAAAGTTGAATTATACTCAGTCCTCCACTATTTCATTAAGTACCATATTCATTACACAGAACTTTACAATATTATTACACTACGCAAACAACCACGAACTTGGTGAATTTCTTAGTGAGATTGGCAGGGAATAGGGAGTGTAGCACTGTGTATTTTTCATACAGTTATTAGAGTTGAATATTTGCAACTTAAGCATGGTTTTGATGAAATTTTAACAATTTTCTTTTAAAAGTCATCAAAGGGTAGAATACTTAATAATGTGATGCACTGAGGTTTCATTGCTAAGTTTCTAAGACGGTATTGCAGTAAAGAAATACTTAGCACATATTTACTAAATGTAATATACCAACACTTCAATTTTTAAATCCATTTGCTAATGAATTTTTCATTATGCTATCAAGAAAATATTAGTAAATTTAATTAAGTTACGCATATACATATATAATATGTATTATATATGAAATAAATATGTGGATTGTGTATGTGTGTATCACCCATTTGTCTAACCCTATGCTTTGGAGAAAAAGAAATACAGTACAAGTTTCTCAAATCATTTTACGTAAAATAGTTTTTTATCTTAACAGGTGTTTTTCAGAAGTAAATTCAGAGAATAAATAGTCAAAGGCTCCCAATAAAAATCCAGCTGTAATCCTCTCCTGCCAAATAAAAGCAATTAACTATTTCAAAGCCATGTCACTGGCTGTGCAGTGGTCCTGAAGGAGAAATTGCAAACTTTTGTGTGACTAGCACATGATTATTCTTGAATGAGATACCATATTATTTGAAAGAGCTCTTCCCCAAAGGAATTGTATTTTAATTTACTTTAAGTGACTAAAACATAGGCTCCACTCATTTGAGATTTGGAAGTAAAAACAAATCCTGTGGCTTCTGCTGAGGCGCCTGGGCCCCATGTGCATGCAGAGAGCGGAGACGCTGAAAGCCTGCGGAGCCATCAGCCCGAGGAGCCCCATGGAACCCTGGCACACTCTGCTCCCAGTGACAGCGCCTGGCCTGGGCGTCCTTCCCGGCCAGACGGGCCTGCTGGATGCCAGGGGGTTGGACTGCCATCTAGTGGCCGCAGCAGCTGCAACCCGCCCAGCAGCTGGGCTTCTGACACTCCCCACCCACGGGTTCTTTGCAAAACCTGCAGGGCCTTAGCCTGCAAGAAGTGGCAGCTCCAGGCAGCCCCGGACCTTTGGCAGGGAATGTCTGTGCCCTGGCCTGCCTCTCACCCAGGGCAGCCTCAACACACACCTGCTTTGTTTGGGATCCAGGCACCAAGAAGCAGCCTTTCCCTGTGGCCAGAACAGCACACCCCGACCTGGTGGAGGAAACAGGGGGAGGGAAGCGCCCGGGGACATGTGGTGTGCAGCGATGGGGCCACCGACTCGCACCAGTTACACGGCCCCCAAGCACAAGCGAGATGCTTTTTGGACCTGAAAATGGCAGAAAGTAAAGAGACGGTCAGGTGCTTGAAGTTGCAAAATTTAAAAGGAGAGGGAATTAGCCACTCAGAGGTTGTCACTGAAAAACAAGCATTCAAATGTGCCCAGTGACTGTGAAAAATGTTCTGGGAAACAAAATATTAATGAACAAAACTCGCCTGCTTTAAACATTGATTTCTATTGGTTTGTTTCAAGTATGAAACATATATGGAAAGACCTTTTTTGTCCATATAGACTAATAAGTAATATTTCACAGGTTTTCCCCAGCAGTTTAAAATATGTGGTCATGATGGGGTTGATACCAATATGCAAAAGCCAAATAAAAATATCCAAACTAATCCAAAACTCTGTACTTTGCAAGTGGTAAAAAAAGGAAAAAAAAATATCGGAAGTGATTTTCCCAATTTCAAATCCATGAAGTTGTTTTAGGGTCATCCTCGATTAGTGAAAAGGCTTCAAACAGAATTGCCCTTTTTTTAAACATTTAAAAAAATTCTCAAAATCTCTTTAACAGACCTAAAGAATTAGCATTTGGTATATTGGTCAACATACATACACACAAGCAAAGCATATAAATGTTCATTAGTATTTATATAAATATAAATCTATTGCAAAGAAACCACAAACCACTTACTCTTTAATGACTATTTTAAATATCTTTTAAAAATATAGCTTATTCTTTTTCCCTTAAACCAGACTACATCGAGTCTGAGGGAATATTGAACCAATTTTCAAAACTACACCAATAAATTTTTATATGTAGCAATGGTTTTCATGATGGTGATAGAGAGGACTCCTTACCTATCTCGCTGACCCTTTGATAGCAGTTCTATTGATGGCATTTTGAAATATAGATGCTTAATAAAGATGGCCCATGAGTTACAATGGTTCAATTTAGGATTTTTCTACTTTATGATGGGGCAACGGCAATAGGCTTCAGTAGGAACCACACTTGGAATCATGAACTGTATGTCTACCCAGCATGGCGGCATGTGGCCCTGGTCCCCCACGGTGTGGAGCAGGGCACCGATGCAGTGCCCACTCAACCACACAGCCACCAGGGACACCCATCCTGCCCTCGACATACATCCCAGGGGATGACCAGCTCCGGGCTGCGGGGGTGCTCTGAGCACAGCTAAGGTGGGCAAGGCAGAGTCATCGTTCTCGGTGGGCTAAGTGTATTAAATGCATCTTCAACATGACATTTTCAGCTCAGAGTGGGCTTACCAGGCAGGACCCCACCCTAAACTGAGGAAGGTCAATGATCCCTTGTTTGCTTCCTGCCAAACGACTGTGCGTTTACTAGTTGGGGAATTGTCTTCCTGTCTTCCTTTCTGAACCATTTTCACAAGAGCCACCTGCTTCATGATTTAAAACCAGGGCATCTGCCTTTCTGCTGGTCGCACCCGGTCAGGAACTCCGGGATGAGGGGTTCGGGCAGCTCCAATCCCAGGATCCTTCTCTGGCTTCCTTTGCTTCCCTGACAGCCTGGAAGGGAGGGCCGATTCACTTGAGATAATGAAATAAATGCAAATTAGAGGAAACATCACCTCCACATTCCCCACCTTCCTAGATGTGATTTCTTTGCATTCGAACATATTTAGCGATGTATCTTATGCATATTGAAAACAATAATCAGCCTTGTCCAGGGAAAATTAGAAATTCAATTTGCATTATTGACAATGAAATTTCATATCTATGTATGCCTATAAAGAAGTCAAATCTACACATGCTTAGTAAAAAGTGACATTTTATCTCTGCACTAACAAAACTAAATATTTCTCTTAATTGATTTTCTGTTATTTTCCCAAATTTTTTGTATTTTCTTATCCCTTCTCTTCAAAAGACAAATAAGGTCATTTATATTTTGAAATCACTAAGTGAAGCTTGTTTAATTTTAGATTTCTGTGAAAATTGAACCTGAGATAATAAAGGTCCGGAGCAGAAACATCACGGCTCATGAACACAGAGGAAAACCAGAGTGACTGAAAGAAGGAATCACTCACTGGTGTTTGCGACCAAGAAGTGTATTTTCTAATAAACAGAAGGTGTTTTGAATGCCCTTGCTTTGGTTTTAGCTGTCTGTGTCCCAGGGATACCCTCTATGACCACACAGTGGGCTACGTTTTGATTCTGATAACAACAAAAATAGCAGCCAGTCGCAGACCTCGCTTGCCCGATCAGACAGCACCGAAGGGTTTTCAGCAGAAGTACCAGGAGCAGCAGAGCTGATGAGCACAGTTCACTTCATTCCCTTTGACAGACCCCAACAGAAGTGATCTTTTCAGGTAAAATGAAGCCTGGTGCTCACGTCCCCGCCACACGCCTCGCCCCCTACTCATAGGGGTAGCTTGGCAGGCACTTGACTCTGACACAAGGAGATGGTTGGACAGTCTAACCCAGCCGGCTGACTGCTATGCTTATGTCCTGTCAGGCAGAGAGCCCCAGGTATAGTCAAATTAGTATGTTGAAACAGAGCTGTGTGAATTCTAAAAACCTTGGCTGGCACTCAGCTCAGTCACTAGCTATGGACAAAACACAACCCAGACAAGCCATTAAAAACACATAAATGTAATGATTTGCATACTCATCTTGCATGCTTAGTTAAGAGTAAAAATTCAGCAGACCTCTAGCTACATAAACTCAGTGCAGCATATTCAGATAGCATTTCTGTCCATTTTCGTGTGCCAACTGCCCAAGAACAAGAAAATTAGAATCCTGACGTTCCTCTTATCAAATACATGTACCAAGGACTGTGATTGTTTTCTTTTATATTTCAAAGAACATGAGAATAAACACATGTACAAAGACCCAGCTGATCATGGCTTCGTGTGAGACAAATGGGCTGGAGGCGCCGGACAAGCCATGACCTTCCCCTGGCCTTGTATTTTCATTTAAATATAATGTCATTGGCTTGCCCACTTCAGAAGTTCGTGGTGAGAATTAACAACGAGAGTGTTTGAAAGGTACCTTGTAATATCTCTGGTTCCAGGTGGGGCCTCGGTCACTGGCAGCTAGTGTATCTTTGATGTTGCTGTGCTTATGGAAGAGCTGTTTACTTCCCCGGGTTCCTCATGGCTCACGAGGGTCCACACTCAACACCAGGAATCAGGAAGCTTCTTCCGTAGAGGGTCAGATACTCAATATTTCAGGCTTTACAAGCCATAGAGTCTCTGTCCCAACTACTCAATTCTGCGGTTGTAGAATGAAAATAACCATAGACCATATGCCAGTGAGTAAGCCCAGCCGTGTTCCAATAAACCTTTATTTACAAAAGTAGGCTGTGAGCCAGATTTGGCTTAAGGACCATAGTTTGCCCACCCTGCCGAGAACGACTGATGTCTGCTTGTCAGACCGTGACTCAGCTGGAGTGTCTTGATTCTTGCTTTGGAAAACATCAGGATCATAGAAAAAATGCTCTCCACGGCCACCTTCATTTTCAATTGTTACCGTGAAGCAAATTATTCCACAGAGAGAGGTAAGGAAAACATTTAGCACATAGGTGAGTACAGAAATGGAAATTAGTATTTTTTTAATGTTATGCATGTACAATTTCTTTTCCTTGCTCACATCCTCTCTCTGTATGATAGGTCGAAAATAATCTAGATAAAAGCACGAGAGACCAACTGATCACACTAACAGCAGCGACCACCCTTCCTGTCTGATCGCCCTGGGAAGCACTGATTGGTTGAAGATACCTTGCCTACGACAGGGCTGACCTGGGCTCCTGTAGCAGGTCTGCTCAGGCCATAAAACAGTGATGGGGTTTTAGAAACATTCACATATTTGTCTTTGAAAGGCAACTGTATCTGAACTAGCCCCTTCGTAGGGGAAATTTTGCTTCGAGTGGTCAGGATGTAGACCTGCCACCACCAGGGCCGGTCCCGGACGGGACAGGACAACAGCACTGGGCAGCTGCGGGTGCCTTCCAGCAGGACCGCCCTCACCCAGCTCTGCGTCCGGTCACTCCCTCTCCCTTCTCTCCTGTTTGCAGCCTTCTTTAGTCTTTATGGACATCTGATTAAGAATTCTGTCAGCCCTCTACTAAATGCCATCTCAGGGAATTCTGATTAATACTGAAAATCATCAAGAGTTAGTAAATAACAGTTCGAAAATCATGTCAAAAGGAGGAAAAAGAAGAAAAAAGCCTGTAACGTCCTGTGCAAAAAAAATATATCTTTTCCTTTAATTCCTGGAGGGTATTAATATCCATGTATTTATTGGGTAGATGGGTAGATAGCTAGACACAGGACAGATAGGATACGCAGACATAGATGTAGTATGTCTGAATGTCTGTAATGTGTATATTTGTGTGTATATGTACATTTAAGACAAAGGTATCTGCTCTCCTTATTTTATCTTTAGTTGGAGGCTGTTTTAATGGTTTTCTAAGCATAAGAAAAGTAAACAAGTAAAACAGCAAATAATAAAATGTTTTCCAGGGTCGGCTGTTTTCCTCATTATAGTAGGCACACTACTGTACATTTGGTCGTACTTATTTAATGCTTCTAATTAAGTGAAATGCTTTTGCTAATTCTGAATCTTCATTTGCTGTAATTGTGGACCTAAACACTCCCAGTAGGATTCCTTTTGAGATGGTTTTAAATACCCTGTGATTGTGCACATGGTGACTATAGGAATAACCTGTTTAATTCTTCAGCCATGCAGGCTCATTGCAAAAGTTGATCCATTTCCATCAGTGCTCTCGCTGTCTCTGGAGGCAGCCCTTGACACATCAAATGAACTGTCTTCTTCCACAATAAATACTAAATGATTGCATTTCAGTTCCGGTGTCGCTATACATCTATGCAAACACTACTGTGGGGTTCACTAGGTTTGTGATAGTTGTATCTCTTTTATTGCCCAAGACTAGAAAATAAGCTTCCTGACCTTTCCAAAGTTCCGTGCCTCCTGACGGGGACATGCGTTAGGTGACAGAGGTGTTTTGCTGGAGTTTCCCCATTATTCAACTATTGGTAATCTATCTTTTATGCCCTTGTGTCTAAAGACACTTAATATTTTAAATTTTAATTTACATGCACCGTGTTGCAACTCTTCTCAAGCCTTGAGAGCAAATGGGTCCAGGAACTGACCACTTGAAAGGTAAGAGAAGTCCTTCATAAGGACGGACCAAGGGTCTGCGCTGACCGAACTCCATCCAGCCTGAGAAGTTTCCTCTGTAGAGCACTGGTTACAGAGAACCAAGAGATCATTCAGCAGGAAAATTCCAGGACAGAATGTGTGTGAGTGAAACTCAAGGATCAGCACAGAGTCAGGGATTTCTGCAAACCGGGAGGCTGTGCTGGGAGACCTCACCAGGGACGTCCCTGCAAAAGCCAGGAGGACCTGGGGAGACAGAGGAAAACGGGGAGCCAGGAGGGAAGGTGGTGCAGGAGAGTGGCAGCATGCCAGGGAGAAACGCTCATCACAGATAGAGTGACCCAACTGAAAAGGAAGTAAGTGGAGATAGTTCGTATGTGCAGAAGTGCCTGAAAGGCCCAAACGGAAATGAATGACTGTCTCTTGAGGTCAAGTTTACAGGTAGATTCTAATTTCTTGGTTGCTTCTGTATCTTCTCCGTTTTCTGCAACAAATGCACTCATTTTATCAATTTTATAAAGAGTGTAAAAGTAAGGTAAACTTGCACTACTTAATGTGTATGGGTAACAGAAATCAATAAGAAGGAAATAGACCATCCTGAGTGTGGCCTCATGTTATATAAACAACTGTATGCATAAATTAATTCATAATGCAAAGTCACTGGATAAGGAAGGTGGTTCAAGAGTTATTTCTGATCAAATTGGTTACCTTTGTGCAAAAAAATGGTTAAATATTTACCTCACATCATACTTAAAAAACATTGACCTTGCAGTTTAAAAATTAAGGATAGGAAATAATATTATGCAGAAAGAGAAGGAAATACTTGCTGTGCAGGTGAATAAGGAGATCTGTTGAGATGCACAATGCAGATGAGAGTATAAAAACAAATAATAAATAACCATGTAGAGATAGTCCATTTTTAAATCCTTGTTATGAAAACCGTAAATACAATGTGAAGTTTACAAAAAAATCTTTTTATTTCTGGGATGTTTTCTTCTATCACTGTTGTATAGATTAATTCTTCACTGTTTTTCCTTCCTTTGTAGTTCCTGTTTTTCCATTTCAGCCATGTCCTCTCTGACACTTTTTACTTTTTACCACATTTTGTTTGTTTATCTGCCTCTCTTCAATATTTCTTATTACACTTGTATTTGAATTCATTCTTCTTTGTTACCTTGTAATTTAGCCCTCATTTCTGATATATTTTTGTGCTTTTATTTCTTGAGCTTAATTAATGATTTTTTTCCTTTTTTTCCCTTAACATCCATTTTTTTTTTAATGTTTGAAGTTTTAGTTCATTGTGAAAAATATTGCAACATGTTTTGGAGGATATTTTTTCGAGTTTAGAGTAATTGCATTATCCCTTTTTTTCTTTTTGAGGGGAGAAAGTTGGGAGAGGGAATTTTAATCACCTGAAATGCTTTGATTTTCATTTTCTGTGTTCTGTTTTCCAAATAGTAGGTCTGTTTGGAAGAGGACTGCTTATTAGTGTTTATGTGTATGCATTTTGTGGACAAGCTTTCCATTTATAGTGGTCTCAGAATCCTAGTTCAGGGAGTCCTAGTTCATGTAGCAAAGGACAGGATGGTGAGGATTGCTGGTTTCCCTTTGTCCTGCAGGACCCTGAGATTCCCCTGAGCCACCACGTCTGCAAAGGGGCCTCTCCTCATCTTCTACTTTGTCTCTCCCCAGAGTGGAGCCTGTCCAGGTACAACATGGAAACCTGGCCAATCCCCAGACCCTCTCTGCAGGGCTCGGACTGCCTGGGACCCTTTCTGGGTAATTTCTTTCTCTAGATTCTTAGGGTAGTTTTAGTTCACTGTGAAGTACAGATTTTTACCCAAAAGAGTCCTGTTTTGCAAAGACTGGCCATGGCAGTTCAAGAAAAGTCTGTTTCTAGGTAATGTCTGCTACAGGTAATTTGAAGATTGTAATATCATCTTTTCCTAATTATTCTGTATGGTTCCATTTGTTTTTCTTCTGATCTATACTTTTTTGACAGGCAGGATTAAGTAGCCGCCATCACTGTGGATACCCTGACGTCCCCTGAAATTAATTCTGGATCTAACTCTTGCTTTAGGAACAGTTCCTGTTGTGTTGCTTGGGACAGTCAAGTTTTTCCAAAGTGAGACTGAGAAAAGCTGAGATGAACAATTCTTTAAGAAAGCTTGTCTCCTTTGGCATTATGTGAACATTGATCATGTCAGTGTAATTAGTGATATAGCTGAAATGAAGGTAAGAAAAGCAGATTGTAGGACATGCGTGCATAATGATTTATGACTTTGTATGTGTCTTTTTTTATTCTCCCAAAGATCTCCAGGCGCTAACCAGGCCCGATGGTAATTAAATGTGGCCATTTTTATATTGGGCCTACTCCCATTTTATAAAAATCATAACTTTATTTTTTGTTTTGTTTTGTTTTGTTAAAAGTGTATTTTCCAAGGTACGTGGATAAAGCGCATGTATTTGATGAAACATTAGGTACATTTTTAATTCTTAATTATGTAGACGTATGAAACATTTGTATCTGGCGCTGTGCTCTGCAAATGTGAGGAGGCACCTGAACCCACAGCGACCATATGATTTAGTGCCCTGAGCTGAGTGTTTGTGGGAATGAAGTGAAGGGTGACAAGCAATTATGGAAGGCCAGGCACGTGGGCGTGATGCGAGCTGGCCTGATCTGCCGTCCTGTGAGACATTCCTGTTCCCTGGGCCTTGACACCAGCTTCTCTCTTTCCCTGGAAACAGTTTCTCCACTTTCTTCCTCGCCTGGACGTTCCCTACCCACTCTTCTGGTCCACGTGTCACTTCCTAAAGGAGGCTTATTCTTTAGTGATTGCTATCCTATTGTGCCCTTTTAGGTACACAGCACAGCTGGTGTTAGAGCCTGCCTTCCAGGCTGCAAGCTCAGTGAGGAGGGGACACCGTCCATCCTTCCCATTACTGTCACCACATTACCTGGGACTCAGCAATGCTCAGTCAACACTGTGGAATAAATGGGTGGATGGATGGATGGATGGGTGGATGGGTGGATGGATGGATGGATGGATGGATGGATGGGTGGATGGGTGGATGGATGTCTCTTTCTAGCTCTCAGGGAAGTGTTCTTAGGATTCAGATTGTCTGGGATTTTGTGACCTGATCTGTAGTAGGAAGGAAAAAAAATAGTGCAACCTTTACAAAGTCATTTCAGGATTAGGTAAAATAAGGCATCCAAAGTGATTAATAATAACAGAGGTCAGAAACATTAAATGTTATTGGAATTGACTATTCTATTTTAAGCTCAGAGTTCCTTTCTTCACTGTGCATGTGTCAAACTAACTTTGATTTGGAGGCACAAAGGAGGCAATCATGCAAGCCAGTGGACACATGGGCCCAGGTCAACTTGATCAGACCCCCGAAGCCAGTGTCTGCAGTGGAAAGCTGGGAGTCTACATCATTTTCTGAGCTCTGGCTTCCCAGCAAACATCATGCATCCCCTTTGCATGTCAGACCCGGCCTCCCACCATGCTGAGCATGTCCACTGTGCTCCCTGCTCTGGCACTGAGTCCACCTGCTGATCTCCCAAGCCTGGAGAAAGGCTGCTCCTTCTGTCCCCACCCCACACTGCCCCCCACAGCTGACCTCCTGTCTGCCTCCCCACCTGACCACTCTGCCTTCTGGACCTTGCACATCCCCAGTCTGTGATGATCACTGGATCTCTATTGTCAACAAAGATTTTTACCTCCTGGAGAAGGCCCTTCCTGTCTGGTTGACCCTCAAAGCTGCCTGACGGCTCAGCTCTTCTCCCCGCCTTTCTCTGGGGAGATCTGCTGGGTTACGCGTCCCTCCCCCGGTGCTCTCGGGGGTCGGCTCTGCAGGAGACACGACTCTCCCTCTGCTCGTTCCTGAGACGAGACTTCGGCCACCCCTCCACGTCCCCTCGTTCACTTAATTGGGTCACTCGACGTGCAACACCTCCATTGTTGCGCTTCAATCATTTGTCATTTTAAAGCAGAACAAATTACTGCATCCTGTAAAGTTTTTGGCTTTTTCTGTGTTCATTGGAATAACCACACTGTAGCATTTTGTTGCTGTTATTGTTAAATATTCATAAGATTCTATCTGCTTACAGGATAATTATATTACATTAATATGGTATGAATAAATGAAAGCAGTAATTATGCTTTTATCCTCTTCTATTTTGCAATTTACAGTGTGCTTGTTCAAGAATAAAAGGAAATTTCCACAGTTGAAACAATATCATTTCATTTCTAAACAAGGAAGAACATAAGAACCCACCCAGGGTGGCAGGTTAAAATAGATTCCACTCCAGCCCTTCTTCCTTTAGAAAAGGATTTCCATCTTTGTATCACTCTGCCAATTAGTAAATAGACAAAAGCTAGGGATATTTTTTTAAAGTACAGGAAAATAAGGCATCTCCCAATCAGAAGATAGTATCTCCTGGCTCTTTGATGAGAGCAATGAATACCAAAGGACAGAGACATTTTAAAGTGATTGACTCCAGTCATATCCCAGCTTCCAAATCCAGAGTCATGCTACCCTTTTGAAAATGATTCCTTCCCTTTGATTCTTCTCAAGAAGCATTGACTCTGTCTTGGGATGACCCCCTAGGCTCTGAGGCTGGCCAGCTACTGAGAGTAGACGAGGGGGTAAAAGAGCTCGGAATCCATTTTTATTGATGTTTTAGGCACATGGTAGATGCTCAATGAATGGGCCTCATCGGATGGGCCTAAAGATGTGTTTACATGCTGATTAAAAATGCTTCTATCTTTCTAGGTGGCATTCTTAGCACCGTTAAAACATCTTAAGCTCGCAAATGCATTCTGAAATTCAACTGGAGCTACTATACGTTTGGGTGTGCTTTAAATTTAGATATATTTAAATATTTGTAAAGTGCATTTTTAAACAATGGCAATGAAATGTATGATTCGTTTTCTCAGAAATGGCATTAACTCTTTTACAAACTGTTTATTCATAAAGAGTATCAAAAAGTTTTACCATACTTAAGAAGAAGTGTCCTTCCTTAAGCCACTTAAATCCAGTCCAGTTCTCCATTCTCTCCATGACATTTGTGTTTATTGTACATGACATTCTAATCAACGTATAGGAAAACGATTGCCTCCGTCATAAGCAAGCCAAGGCTTGGAGGCCGCCCTTGAAGCATGGCTGTACCGGTTCAGCAGCAGCCTTAGGGAGCAGGGCACGTGGGGTCCCCCTGAGGGACATCTCGGGTTCAGGGCCGTTTCAGCTCTCATCCCTTTTCTGGGGGGTAGGATTGAAAACACGTTCATTAAGTGAACAGCACACCCAAGCCGGGAGCAGCAGATAACACCACAGAGAATGGGGGCGGATTTAATGACGGCCATGAAATCTGACTCAGTGGTCCGGGGGCATGCAATTCTGAAGAGGGGCATGTTGGCCATCCTATGTGCGTGGTGGGGCGGGGTTTACGACTGTGGTTATCATCCTGGACGCTTGCTGTTTTCACCTGGTGGGTTCTGCAAACATACTGAAGCCCAGGCCACCACCCACATTAATTCAGTCAGGCACCTGGGCAAGCTAGGTGACCACCAGGTGAGTCCTACCTGTGAGCCAGGTGACCTCCAGGTGGGTCTTACCTGTGTCTCAAATTGCAAGCCTCTGTTTTTGGAACTTTGAAATGATAGACTTGTGTTCTGATGGCAAAGGACCTGGACCATATGCTGCAAGGAAAGGGTGCAGGACGGTAGTTTGGGAATTTAAAAAAATGATGGATGGACCTAGTGAGCCTACAGGCCCCATGAGCCAAGCTGTCAAGCCCAGCGCAAGGACTCACAGGGCTCCAGGCGTTGCCTCATGTCCGCGGTTTCAAAGAGTCAGCACCTGTCTGGGTGGGTGGCTCTTGCCCCATCATTACCATCCGTGGGGTTTTCCTCTCTGTCAGGGGAAAGGGCGGCTCTGAGTCACACGCTGGGGGCACACAGGGAGGCTTTTAAACTAACTTGTCTCTGTCGTCAGGGCCACGCTGCCCTTCGACAGGGCCATCACTGCTGCGCCTGGCCATTCAAACTGGGCATGCACCCCTCCGAAGAGATGACAGACCAGGACTTAAGAAGCAGGGAGGGATTCAGCAGAGAGAGGCAGAAACGATTACAGGCTGGGAAGGCAGTGCCCACGGAGGAGGATTAAAGGATCTGGGCTGATTTAGCCTGTAGACGAGAAGCGGACCTAATAGCCATCTCCAAGGCGGTGAAGGGTGATTACAGAGCGGATGGTGGCCAGCTGTCCCCTCTCCACGCTGAGGACAGGGAGGAGGAAATAGGCTTATGCTTCAATAGGGGGGGATTTAGATGAGATATAAAGAGCTTCCTTCTGAGAAGGCCTCACCCGAGGTCGGCTGGTTAAGGGCTCCTCTCTGGGGAGGGCTGCAGGGCGCTGGCCAAGGGCCGCCAGCCGGTGCGGGACGCTCTGCCTCCCTGTCAGCGCGGGCGGCCCCCACGTGCTTTATTCCCGTATCTCTGTCCCGGGCTCTATCCTGGATCCTGTGAGTCACTGTCTCAGGTTTCTGAAAGATGCCACAGATGCTTGTCTGTGTACAGGTCGTGTATTCAAAGGACAGTTCACTGGCAGGGGCGACTGCTGACAGTGACAAGAGGCGGCCAGCTGCTGTTTATTCTCTGCTTTAAAAGATTACTGCGGCAGCCCCATCCAAGGCCTGGCATGCTGTGTGGAAGATGCAAAGAGCCAGAGTCCTCTAGCCTAGGGTTCAAACCTTCTGATGGAAATGACCTTTGAGGTTTTAAAAAATGTTTGCAGAGAGGCTTTTGATTTTTTGTTCATTGGGGGAAAAGGGGAAGAAGGTAGAGGTGGAGGTGATTTTTCCCTAAACATGTGATTTCTGTACTCAGAAACATTTCTCATCTGAACTCATGTGGGGCTTGGCTTAGCCCAAAACACAAATATTTTGAGAATTCTTCGTGATTCCAGTCAAAACTTATTTTCTAAACAAGAGAAAAGGTGAATTACCGGACCACTCTCAGTGAGATGTCACTTCTCAGGGTGTATTTGGGGGCAGTGGGTGTCAGTGTTATTGACCTGCCCCCTCTGCCCCTCCCTCAGGATGACAACAATGTGACCAGCTTGTTAGGGCCACAGAAGGAAACATTCTTGTTCCCCCAGTGGGTTTTCCACAATGCAGCAAATGGGAGGTAGTGAAATCTAAGGCAAATTGTTTTCTTCTTATTTGGGAGTCCAATCTCTAATCACCGCCAGCCCCATCACATAATTCTTTCATAAGGTGCACCTTCACCTGTGCCCGGCTCACCTTTCAGAGTCACCTCTCACTGTATCTCTGTCTGATGCAGCATTTCAGTCTTAGTGAAAGGCTCAGTGCTCCTTGGCTGCACCCCAGCCCGTCCAGGGCCCCTCCATCCTCACTGGATGCTTGTCTTGCAATTACCCGGGGGGTCAATGTGCTGTCACAACACTGACACGGTGTGCTTTAGTGTCCCGTATGCTCGGTGCTTCTCCCATGGAACCATGACCTCCTCAGAGTAGGTCTCCCAACTGCATTCCCATCGCCTTCAACTGCCTGGCACTCAGCAGACCTGAAAATCGGGGATGGTGTGGAGGGGTGGGCATGGAGGGCTGGGTAGCAAGGAGGTGTGGGTGGCATGGAAGGGTGGGTGGCACAGAGGGGTGAACATGGAGGGGCGGGTAGCATGGGAGCTGCGTGTGTAGAGAGGCGCGTAGGCGGCAGAGCTGTTCTCTCTGTGGGGAGTCTTTTGGGTCAGATGTCACATCCTGACCTTGGCTTTATGAACGTCCTGCACTGAGTCACTTACTGAATGACATTAAGCTGTTTTTCTAAAATCATTGCAGCACCATTGTTGAACTCCCTGGAAACCCATTCTGCTTATTTGGGATGAAAATACACTTTCAACCCATTCCACCTTTCCCTCTGCCTCACCACTTCTTACTTCTGACCAATTCTTGCGTCTAACTGTCGGGTCTTCAGAGTGCCAGGAGCCCCCGGCAGCGAGGTGGGGCTCAGTAGCTGGCCAGTCGCAAGGGCCAGAGCAGCGCCCAGACCGCACTCAGGGCCCCCCGGGCACAGTCATGTCGCGTTTCAGCCGGCTGGCAGGGGGGATTCTGGAATGCTTCGTGTTTTTCCCATCATGAATAGAAATCACTGTTTTCACAAATCATAAAGAAAAGAGAAGGCCCTTGTGTCGGGCTTTGTTCTTAAATCCTAGGCAAAGTGGGACGGTTTTGTCCTCGGAATGGATTTTTAGGGAGAAACTCCCTGTATAAGCTTGAAGAAAAGAATCAGAACCATTAAACCACTACCGTCCTCCACGACTGAACGCTGACGCACTTTCCAGAAAGGACGTCAACGTGGGTCCCTTCTACCCGAGGTGTGAGCGGCTCCTCCTCCATCGCCCTCGGCTAATCTTGGTTCCTCAGGGCAGTGAGCTGATTATTAATTTTCATGGAGACCATTTATGAACAAGCACAGCCCTCTGAAATGATAGAGCCTCATCGATGACTTTGGTAGCTACATTAGATAAGGAAAGAGGCTGGATTGATGTTACTTTTTTGAGTCTGCTGAGCACCAGGCAGTTTTAGGTGTTGGGAATGCAGTTGGAAGACGTACTCTGAGGACACCCTGGTTCCACAGGAGATACACAGCAGTCCACATTAGATACCTAATGAAAAGCCATGGTGAATGACTGCCGAGTTCTTTACCGTAATAAAACCACAGTTGCATAGCAATAGTATTTTTAAGACATGTATCCACTGCCAGATAAAAGTTTAAGCCTCTCGAGAAACCAGCCACATGTGCTTGGATCTGACCAAGTGTACCGTTTTTGATGCATTAGACATACACCACCCACAATCTTCCATTTCCCGAAGACCACAGACTACAGTTAAATGTCTTGAGATGTTCAAATAGTTTTTATAAAAAAAACACACATAGCTTTTGAACACAGCTTGCCAGAGATTAAAATAAACAATGCTTCTCAGGTGGGAGCAGGTTTCCGGTTCACCTAAGTCACTAGCTAGGATAAAACGGCAGAATATATTTGAGTGAGACAGTCAATTCCCTGGAAAATAGGCATTTGTGGATTCTACATTATATAAGACACTGAGGATATTTGGAATCAGGTAACAGGAGACAATTGTGTTCATTTTTTGAAGACTATTTTTTTTTGATGATTTAAAAAATAGTAGAAGATACCCAATGAGTCTAAAGGCAGGAAGAATAATTTAACATATCTATGTGAAATAAAAGTTTATTTGTTCTCTCCAGTGAATTAAAAATTAAGATCTCAGCTCAGAGGAGATAGGCCTCCATCTTCCCTGACAGTCACAACCTTGCCTAACTTCGGCCAATTCATCTGCATACTCGGTCTCTGCCTCGCATGGCACGGAGAACAGGAAGTCACCTTAGCCAGCCTTGGTCACTGCCCACCTCCTGTCCTTACTGAACTAAATCTGGAAAGCAAAGTCCATGCTCGTGGCCGTCAAACACATGCATCTCGGGAATCTGCTTCTAACCCATTTCAGCTGCCGCTGGAGTCAAAGGGCCACTCACCAGGGACCAAAGGCTCTCCTGGCCTCCTACTTGGTTGACGCCCCTCCTCCCATCCTCGGGGCGCATCAGACACATTCCTTGGAGGGGAAGGTCCTTACCCCCCCACTGAGGGCCCATTTTGCCATCTTACCATCTTTCTCTTCACTTTCCGCCACGCTTTCCTAGGGTACGGGTGACCTTGTCTTTCAGCACATAATGTCAAGGATACTGAGATCAAATCACCATAGTGTTGGGAAAAGTCTCAGAGCTATTTTGTGAGCACTAACTCACAAAAATTCAGGCTGTCTCACTTTGATAAGGAAATTGAGTACAGTTTTAGTAAATGACTGATAACAGAATTGTATTAAGCTGGGTTGTTCATTGGTAACTAGGGCACACGTGTTTGGGGCCACACAGCGTGCGCTCCAGGCATCATCTGAAGCTCTGGCTGCAGTCTTCCTCCTGCGTTTAAGGAATTCCCCTCTCCAGGTCATTCGCTTTCAGCATCCCAGGGCAAGGCCGTGGGCTTACAGCCAGGGGCAAAATCCCATATCCTTGAGCAGGTGCCTGTCGGTGGCTCTGGGGCCACAGCCCCTGTGTCCTCATCAAACTGCCCCCATACTTCTGGAGGCGGCCGTCCCTGGGTCTTAAGCCTTCTTCCCAGCCTTTCTGTTGAGCCTGAGACCAGCCACATCCATCCCCACATCCTGTCCACGCAGCGTTACCCCGGTCCCTGGCCCCGGCCCCTCAGCATCTCTCCCTCTGCTCTGCCTCTGCCTCTCTCAGGACCCTGTGTTCAGTTTATCCCTTTGAATATTAGTCAGTGGGTTGGAGACATTTTCATGCAGAAAACAAATGGACTTACCCAACCAAGCTGGGTGGGGGCAGTGAGGTCTGGCGTGATATACTGACAAGCAAAATCCAAGTCCTCAGTGATTCTAAGGACAACGAGATAAAATGAATGACATTCGTGAAAGAGGCTACATGCAGATTAAACAAAAGATTGAAAAGACAACCTAATGCGATGCTGGTGAACGTTTAACAACTGGTTCTCCAAAAATAAAAACAAAAACTCAATTTGTAGTGTTTGCCAGTTTCCTACTGTGGCCGATTTCAAGCTACCACCTTGATGTCAATTGGCTTGCAAAATTCCTGAAAATTTAATGGTTGGCTCCCGCACACTGACAAGAGCCCACTCCAGCATGTTACAAGCCGTTGTGGAGTTTGTCCTGCGTGGTTCCAAGAGCTTTGCACGTTTTAATTTGTCTTAATCTCCACCAGCGCGCCATATGGGGGTTGGCCAGGTAGCGCGGCTCAGGGTGTGAGGCCTCAGCTGGCTCAGCCAGCGTGAGCCGGGGCCACACCACCCGTCCCACTTTGTTTTGGCAAAAGTAAAATCCCATTGGAGGTATTGTTTTCATGGGAAGGCATTTTATTTAGAGAGGGGTCACATAAAACGTGAAGTATTCAGAGTCACATGAATGCCGCTCAGAACAACGAGCAAAGGGGAGAGGGGGAACCAGCCGGCGCTTCCGGCTGCATCCAAGCCCGTGAAAGGCGCGAACAGTTGGAGTGGCTAATGCTGATCCTTTACTTTCTGTATATCTGAAGCCTCGGTGGACACCGCCCGTGCTGAGGGGCTCCGGCTGCTCTTTCACCTGCCGCCAGGCCTGAGGATGCTCAGCACTCACCAGCCACCTCGCAGCCCCAGACGCCGCCCTCCTGCCATTGGGCACAGCCAGGACCTCAGAGCACCTTACCCACTGGCTCTTTTTGCCATGCATGTCCCTGGAGCCAAAGGTGGCCCCTGAAGTGTCTTCACTTTCTCTCCTTATTCCTGGCATGCTTGCCTTCCTTCCCCACGGGCCCTCTTGCTCCCCTCGTCATCACCCTCTGCCCCCCCGTTGCAACCTCCTGTTCCCCTTGCCATCTCATCGTTGAATTGCTGTCTTCTTTCTGGATTCCTTGGTAGAGCCCCAGCAATCACATCTACGCTGGCTGCCGCTCAGCGCCTCCTCCTGCCCGTCATCCGCACACCTGCCCTGTTACCACCAGCACCCGAGACCTCATCAACAACCCTCCCTTACTTTCTTCCTTAACACCTGGTGCCGCCACCTCATGCAAAACCCCTTTTCCTCAGCAGTGCCATGCTCCATGCCTGCCCAACAGTGGGCCACCGATCCCGGCAGTTCTGCTGACCTCCCTGCTCTGTGCACACGTCCATCACAGGGAAGCAGCCAGCTCCTTCTGCTGGGTTTCCGCATGGGCCTCGCCCTGGGCTTCTGGGCAGTGGTCCCGCCTGGCAGGCCTCAGGCCCGGCCCCACTGGGCAGCTCCTGTAAGGCATGTGCCTCCTCCGGGCCTCCCCTTGCTCGGTCTCACCGCCTTCCAGGGGCATCAAAGCCCCTTGCTACTGTAACAAGTCACCACCACAAATAGTGGCTTGCAACAATGTAAGTAAAGTGCCTCGTAGTTCTGGGGGTCCGAAGTTCACCCCAAGTGTCACTATAGTAAACCCAGGTTCCGCAGGACAGCTGTCCTGCCAGGAGGGCTAGAGAGTCACCTCCTTGTCCTGGAGAGCCCCTGTGTCCCTGCCTCCACCTTCACAGCTGGCGATGGCAGGTCCCACCTTCTCCACGTCCCATCAGCCAGGCTGGGACCCTCACAGTGAAGGATCCTCACAATTACACAGAGCCCGTTTGGTGATCTGGGACAACTTCTCCACTGGAGTTCAGCCAGCTAGCAGCCTGAATCCAGGTGCACCCTTAATCCCCCTTAACATCCACCACAATGTGGCAGCTTCAAGGTCCACTGTTCTGCCTACCGCAGCTCAGGACTGTTTTCAGGACACTGTAGGACACCCTTCACCCTGGCTTCAGGACCTGTTGTTACCTGTGCACCTGACCTCTGAGCCCACTCTCTCAGGCGGCCTCCCAAAGGATCCTCTCTCTCTGTCATGTCAGGGCTGTGAGGCATGGGCCCCTCTCCTCGAGCACCCCCTCCATCTCACTGGCCCCCAGAACACGGTGCCCTGTGTTCCTGACCACTGTTCAGTGGGGCTGGGGCTCTGCTTTACAGATGCACTCCCTGGACCTTCTCAGCATCAGCCCAGACCACCATCCACAGTGCTTCAAGGAGAAGTAGGGCTTCTGGAGGACCCCGTGAAAGGGAAGGAACGGTCCATGGCCCTTTTCCCTCCCTAAATGGGCTCTTGAAGTTCATATTGGAAACACATGTTGAAACACAAATTCAGATTTTGATGAGAGAAGAAAATGCGTTTAAACTTCAAAAAGGAGTTCCCCAAGTGAGGGCAGGACATGTGTGTGTCAGAAACATTGACTTGAAGGAGAAAGAGAGACCCCCCTCCCCCATGCATGACAAGGGCACCGAGGGGCCAGCAGGCGGCAGTCGAGAGGGAGGCTGGTGGATGGAGAGCCGCCTGGACATGGCGGGTCCAGGAGCCTGCATGAACCCAGAGGGGCTCTCACAGGCAGGGCGGAGCCTGCACCATAGCAGGCACAGCCCCGCGCATTACCTGCGCCAAAGCTCAGGAGCCAGCAAATACCTCCAGACAGGTGAGCAGAGCCACTTTCCCAGTGGTCTCAGGTGAGTGTAGGTGAGGGTTTTCCACCAACTGCTGGCTGCACGTGACCTGTGGAGCACCCATCCAGCAGAAATGGAATGACTTTGCTCCTAGATTTTGCATGTTAACAGAACACTGCCTGAAGATGCCTTTCGGTGGCCCAGAAAACAAAGGAGCAGGTGCCAGATCCCAGAGCCACGCCATTTCTGGTCCCTCAGAGCCCCCAGCTGCCTCCTGCTTCTGGCCATCCAGGCCTGCAGCTCCATGTTTCGGGAGTTGTTGTAGTGGTTTCCCCATTTCCTAAGACCTGGGCATTTGTTTTGAGTTAAAAACAGTAAATTAGCTAATCTGCAATGTCTAATCTGCTCCCGGGTGACATGAATTTGAGGATAACGGGACACATTGACCCTTGAGATTACTTTTACAAGAGGCCCATGAAACGATGCTGAGCCGAGCAGGTGGAACTGGGAAGTGTGGGGTGTAGGGAGCTGTATGTGTGGGTGCAGTGATTGCTAGAAGCCGACCTCAGGACTGAGTCTAGCTGAGTCCCTCGAATACTCAGGAGAGCCTGGAAAACTATGGATTTCTCTTTGTCTGTAAATTGAGAGGCTAATTCATTTCATTTGCAGAGAACCACAGAATTATATTATTTTATAAAAGTATCTGAAGTAAAAGAATGTGTGGGACCCTCTGCATTCAGAGGAGGTGGGTCCATACTGGTCAGCGTGCTGATCTGGAAAGCATGGTTGGGCAGCTCCCATGAAGCAGTGGAAGAGTTTATTTGATGTCAAATAGTATCAGCTGCTGGGACTTGTTCTTCATAAATACAAAAATACTTTTGAAAGTATTAAGTCAGTGTGTGTCAAGCCCTGCCAACAGAAGCCAACCAGGCAGGTTCATTCCTTCCTGCTAACACCACCGGGGGGCCCGGGGCTGGCGCGGGAGGTCCTGCTGCAGTAAGTGGTTTCAGCTACCCATCAGGCCCGAGAACCTCTCCCACACCTAGGCACCCCTAGGCAGGTATGAGGGGCATCTCAGCATAACCTCAATTCCTGCAAATCTGAGGCCCTCTCCCCCACACAGAGGCATTAAGTTTCAAGGGGCTCCAGGAAGGGAAACCTGGCAGAGCAGCTCAGGCTGGACTGCCTTCTTCACAGGCTGAAGAATCCCTCCCCCATCCAGGCCAGGACCAGGCTGCCCGGGGACGCTCCTCCTGCCCCACCCCCTGGTGTAACTGGCAGATCTCAGCAAAGCCCCGGGAGGACCAGACAAGCCAAGCCCATCAAATAGCGCCTCACAGGCTCTGAAATTCAATTATCATTGGGACTGGAAAGTTAGGCGTGCAGCTGCCTGCTGACGCAGAAGACGTGAATGGGACTCAGGGTCCCCTCGCATAACAGACCGAGGCGCCAGGATGCAGTCAAAAATCACTCAGACTGAGAACCAGGAAAAGCACAATGTGAATAAGGAGCCATCGGCTGTCATCCCCCGACGTGAATCAGGCGTCAGAACTACCTGGCAAGGATTTGAAAGGAGTCGTCATAAAAATGATCAACAGTCAGCGACCAGTTATCTTGTAACAAATGGAAAAAAGAAAGTATCAGCAATGAAATGTACGTTTTTAAAAAGAAGTAAATGGAAATTATCAAGCTACAAAATAAATCACTGAAAGTAGAAAACTCCCTGGATGGGTTCAGTAGCAGAGCGGGGATGACAGGAGGCTCCGCAGACCTGTGCACAGATCAATAGGATTTACCCAAACCGCACAGAGCGGAACTGGAATGGCAAACAAGGCGAAGAGAGGCCCAGGGACCTGCAGGCAATAAGGGGAGAGCTGGCATTCACTTTCCAAACACCCAGGAAGGGAAGGAGAGGAGGCCAAACCAGCATTTGAAGAAACAATGCCAGGAGGGTCCCCAATCTGACAAAAATGTGAACCTATAGATTCAACAAGTTGAATGGACCTAAAAGAGGATAAACTCAAAACTAAGAGTTTATCCAAACTAAGATGCATCGTGATTAAACTTCTGAAAATTAACAAAGAAAGTCTAGAGAGCAACCAGAGAGGACCAGCATGTTCTCTGTGGAACAGTGATTCCCAGGCAGCAGATGGCTTGCAGAGACCACGGGGGCTGCGGGGTGACACAGCATTTCCAAGTGGGGGAGGAGAGAAGCTGTCAGCCATGAATTCCGTGTCTGGTAGAAATGCCCTTCAGAAATAGGGGGAAAATAAAAACAACAAAGGGAATTTGTTGCTAGCAGACCTGTCCTTAAAGAAGGCTCAGGGAAGTCCCACAAGCAAAGGGGAAATGAGGAAATGGTAATAGAGCAAATCTGGGAGCTTTGGAAGAACAACAGGAGGTACAAATGCGGTCAATGCAATAGCATTTTCTAGATCACATGCATTTTCTAAATCACACTTGAGGACTGATCATAACACCATCCGATGCTCAACACAATAGTTAAGAAGTGGGGGCTGCAAAGGACCCTAAATGAAGAGGTTATCATCTTCTCCTGAAGTGATAAAACGGGCATAGCGCAGTACCCAGAGCAACCATGGAGGGAGCCAGGCAGAGCGACACGGCTGGGGCACCATCAGTAAGTGACGTCGGAGTCCTTAACAGTGAGCAACAGCCCACAGGATGAAGACAACCACGGGAACAGGAAAGAGGGGCACCACAGAAACAAATGAAATGGAGGCTTAAGGCTTAGCAAAGCCGTAGTCTCCATATGTGAAAATAGTGTAAATAATACCAATTAAAAGGCAGTGATGGTCAGAATGAGTTAAAAATCAAAGTAAAAAAGCCTAAAGTAAAAAACAAAAATATGCTTTTAGAACAAACATCAAATTCTGACAAAGATCATATGAACGTAAAATGATGGAAACAGAGACACCGTGAGGATACCACCCTCTCCCCCCAACGCACAGGATGTGGCTATATTAACAAAAGATAAAGCAAACTTTAGAGCAAAGAGAACTACCTTATAAGAGCCCAAGGGTTAGCTCATCATGACCCTAAATGAGCATGCCCATTGAAAAGCAATTCCCAAGTCTCCCAGAAATAGTACGTGATTTCAGCAATGTTCCAGGATACAAGATCAACATACAAACATCAATCACATTTCTATGTACTAACAATGAATATACAGTAACTCATTAAAAGCACTTCTATACGATTGCTCAAAAGAAAATGAATAAATAAATGTATGAGATCATGTTTATAGGGTCAGGAAGCTGAAAATGATCAAATGCTAATGAAATAAATCAGAGATCTAAATAAATGGAGAGATGCACTCAATTCATTGATCGGAAGATTCAACATAGATAAAGGTCAAACTGATTCATAGAGTCAATGCAATTCCTGTGAAATCCCAGCAAGGTGTTTTTTACACATAGACAAATATTCGAAACTGTCTATGGAAAAGCACAGGTGTACAATAGCTAAAAACATTTTAAAAAGTAAGGACAGAATGGGAGGGATAGCTCTACCTGAGACACAGGTTTGCTACACGTCAACAGAACACCGCATGATATTTAACCAGCAATAGATCCACGTTTCCACGGAACAGAATGCAGAATCCAGAAAACAACACAAAATATGTTCAACTGAGTTTTGACAAGGGTGCAGAGTGAATCATCCCAGGAAGTACAGCCTTGTCTGTAAGTGGGGCTGGAGCGGACCTTCATGAGCAAAAAGCAGAAACACAGACAAAAACAAAGAACAGAAAAACAACAACAAAACCGTAAAACCAAAAGCCAACAACCAAAGCAAACCAAACAAACAGGACTCCTCGACGGCATCCTCACACCTGACATAAAAATGAACTCAGCGTGGAGCTCGGCTTTAGGTAAAACATGAAAGTATGAAACAGAAAGAACGTGAAGAAAATCCTCAGGATCTGGGACTGGTTCTCAGACTTGACACCAAAACCCTAATTCATAAAAGGGAAAATGGGTAAGTTGGACTTCATCAAATTAAAACCTTTGCTAAAGTCCCCGAGAAGAGGAAAAGACAAACATAGCCAGGAAGAAAGCATCTCAAGCCACACGTCCAACAGTGGACTGTCTCTGCGGCGCGCGGCGGAAAAGGGAGCTGTGCAGGCGGGAAACGGACACCGACATGAGGGCAAGAGGGCTCGCAGGCGTCGGCAAGCCCACAGAAAGCTGCCCACATCCTGTCCGCCAGGGAAACGAGAAACACAACTACGAGAGGCACCACGACGTGCCCATCAGAATGGCCGAAACTGAGACAAGGCCGGCAGCACCGGGGTCCAGCAAGGCCGCGCTGTGGTGTAGGAGGGTTTTCCCCATGTTGCCAATTCTGCCACTGTGGAAAAAAAATCTAAATTTCTCTAGAAAGTAAACGTGTAACTACCACACACTCCCACACCAAAGCCGATCTTTCTGCCATTTACCCAGAGAGAGGAAGACTTACGTGCATACAAAATTCTGAACAAGCATGTGATAGTGGCTTTACTCGTGAGAGCCCCCACTGGGAGCCACCCACATGCCCTTCAGGGCTGATTAAACACGCAGAGGCACCCCTGCATCCTCGGCACACCTCAGCAGTGTGAGGACTCAGTGGGCCCCCAGCACCGGGGAGGCACCTGAAGGGAATCACGCTGTGGGAAGAGCCGAAGCCCAAAGGCTGTGCACTGGGACTCCATTTGGCTCACATCCTGACGAGGGTACAGAGACCGAGAAGCAGTGGCCAGGTGCTGAGGAGGGTGGGGGTGGCAGGAGGGGCAGGTGAGGGTCGACAAAGGCAACATGGGGGATCCTGGTGGTGATGGAATGTTCTGGGTCTGGATGAGGGCAGCTCCGGGGTGATGCAGTTACACTGAGCCATGCAAACACACACGCTTTATAGAAAACTGGGGAAATCTGAATACAACCCAGGCATGTACAAATGTTAGTTTTTTTTCCTGGAAATGGTACTGTTCTATAGTTCTTCAGGATGCTACTCTTTAGGGAAAATGGGTAAATAGTACAGGGCATCTCTCTATATTACCTGTTACACGTGCATGTGATGAAGAGCCGGGCAGTGTGGTAGCTCACATCAGCCTGAACCGAGAAACAGGGCCTTCATGTCGTCAGTCTATTTCATAAGTAAATTACAGTATTTTGCTTCACATCTCTAAGTTACATCTCACACATGTGAGCAAAATGTAGACTTAAAATACTTAATATGAAAGACCAGTGTAAGCAAAAGAATATATTAATTAATACTTTCAATATTTATTTTAATTAGTTCCATAATGACAGCTCTGAAACTCCAGTCCTCAGTCTGTGCAAACCCACCAGGAGGAGTGTGAGGGATCCTCTCTGCCCCTGGCTCTGTGTCATTGTGTGCAGAGCCCACGTCCTTGGGTTCGGATTTGCCAATACAGAGACTTTCAAAAATACAACATGAAGAAACTACAGTGTAAGCGACTTCCAGTTATTTTTATCGTGATGCTCTCCACAAGTTCTGTGTTGCTCTTGCCTTATAAAGAGAAAAGCACTGTGTTTTCAGGCAGAGGCAGGTTGGACCGCCCCGTGCTCCCCGCTCCTGTGCCGCTGGGGGCCGCTGGGGGCCGCTGGGACAAGGGGCAGGACCTTCAACAGCCACGCTGACTTGCTGGGTCCCGGGAGGATCCAGGAGACCTAGCATGGGCCAGGCCTCTGCTCATGCCCGGGGCTCTGCCGCGTCTCTTCCCGGAATCCCCACTGTTTCTCCAAGGGCAGCTGGAATGTCAGCTCCTGTAGGAGGTCCCCAGCTGGGCCAACTCTGTAGCTGCTCTCTGCGGGCTGAGGGGTGCCAAATGCCGTGTGCTTGGTTCCACATGCCCTCCTCCTGCTCCACTGGGTGGCCTCCACGGTCTTCCTCTGTCCCTCTTGATGAAATCTCGGTCACTGAGCACCAGCACCTGTGCCATGAACAGCCCCCTCCTGACCAGCAGGGCCCCCCCACCAGATGGCCCTCACCTCCGGCCTCCTTCCCAGGCTTCCTATTCTGGGCCTTTCGGGAAAGCCGCTAGGATGCTATGGCCAATTTTCCTGTACCTGCACTTGTCCACAGCCTGTCCATTCCCGCTCCTTTCCCTGGCAGCACCTTCCAGGCCAAAGGGGCCCCTCTCGCTGGTCCACTCCTGGCCCTGTGAAGAGAGTCGGCCCAGGGTCTCCTGTGCCTCCCAGCACAGAGTCAGGAAGCAGTGTAGGCTGCGCCAGCAGCCCATCGCTCTGGGGAGGAGATAGTGGAGGACCTTAGCTGGTGGGGGGCCTGCAGTCCACCCACCTGATTCTGAAGCTGTGCCCCAGACCCTGCCTCTGGGCTTGCTGCCCTGGCGCATGGACAGTGCCCGCCCGGCCTGAGCAGCAGTGAGGGCTCAGCTCTGAGCTGCCCACCTGCAGGGGCCTCCTCGCTCCCTCCAACCTTGCCCCTCACAGCATCTCTGCCTCTTCCTTCCTCTCCCTACCCTCCCCACGACCAGGACAAAGGTCTGGGGAGGCTCCTGAGCAGAAATGTGTCCAGGCTGTGCTGTGCTTCCTGGGGAACTGCACCCAGCCCACAGAGCGGGGGCCACATGGCAGGTGGCAAGGGCCGTGGCACTCAGGGGCTCTGGGAGCTGAGGAGAGCTCGAGTTCACTATCCCTAGTCCAGAGTGGCCTCTACCAAAGCATGTCACCTCCACTTGGGCCTCCCTGGGGACCCATGCCCACAGGTAGGCACCCTGAACCGGGAACCAGAGCCCCCCACCTCTGGGCGCTTCCTGCCCCTTCCCACAAAGCCTTGATCTGCCTTCCAAGGGAACGGCCTCTGGCTGCTGAAGCCTAGCCACTTGTCACCTGATGTTTGCCTCCCAAGTTACTGTATCCCGGCCCTGGAAGTTGTGAATTCACAGCTGAAGTGTCTGACCTGGCCCCCATTAGCACACATCACCACCTGGTAACAGCCTGCCTCCCACATGCTGCACTTCCCACTATCAGTCATAACCCCGTCCTGGAGCTGTCCCCAGGCAGTATGCTAACAGCCTCTTCTACAAGCCAATTTACAAGGATCTGGTCATGTTTACATTAGCCTTCTCCCAATGCATGAAAAGAGAAGGGCTTGCTTCAGAATAGAAATGAGCAAATATGAATAATTCAATTTTCCTTGTGGCTATTAACACATTTTCCTTGAATAAAGTGATAATAGGTTATCATCTGTGAAATGGAAATTGCATAACAGAGAGTTTCTGGTTACACCAGAGGAAATTAATTTCACAGCACATCTGCTGGGACCTAACTTGTGAATGCTAAGTATGAGAAAATGCAGCCGTTCAGCTCGGCTACCTTTCTAATTAGATTAGCACTGCCTCCACCCTTGCAGGAGTCCTCGTCTGGGCCGAGGATTTGCAGCCCCTTTCCTCAGATACCTAATATTTGCAATGACGGAATGACTGGAGCGATTAGGGGAAGTTAAAAATGAATTATGGGGCCATATTATATTAACCAGATGCGGCTCTGGAGGGGCTGGGCTTGTGCTATCTGTCTAGCTAAATACAGTGCTTAGACCAGCCATCAATACATGCATCGTGTCAACCCAGCCTACACCACCTTTCCAGCTATTTTAAAGTCACCCTGGGGTTGCCATGTCAACCAGCAACAGGGGATTCAGGGCGAGACCTGATCTGTCTGCAGCACATGAGTCCGAACTCTCTGCTGCACGCAGGACCAGAGCCACCCAGTCGCTGGAGAATGTCGCGATACCAGCAGCCCCTTTGCTCCATTGGAAGGACTGGACAGTGGCCACTGAGCACACGTCACCACGGAACCTTTGACAAACGCTTCCCTTTGTGCGTACATGTGGGCATCCAGCGTCAGGGCGGCTGGAGAGAGGGACTTTCATGTGCACCGTGTGCTGTGCCGTCTCTGGGAGACGAAGCGCAGGGCGAGGTGAGGCTGAAGGACCTGCCCTCTGAAGGCCGCCAGTTTTCTAACTATAGGAAGCCAATCTGCTTCCGTTTTGTTTCTGTTTTTAATTAGATAAGAACACTTCACACAGATTTATCTTTCTAAATGCACGTGCACAGCCCAGCGTTGCTCACCGAGACTTGCTCATCTTGTGTAACGGGCACGTCACACCCACTGCCAGCAGCCCCCACAGCCCCTCCCGAGCCCTGGGGACCCCCGTTCTAGCCTCTGTTTCCGTGCGTTTGGCTACTGTAGGCCCCTCAGATGAGTGGAACATGCCACGTGTGTCCTGTGGTGACTGGCTTATGTCACTCCCTGTGATGTCCCCAGGCCTGTCCCTTGTGGCCCAAGGGCAGGATGGCCTTCTTCTCAGGCTCCGCTGTGGGAACACCACCTTGTCTGTCCACTCATCCATTCGTGGACGCTGAGGCTGCCAGGGTGTCTGGGCTGCTGGGCGTCACGCTGGCGTGCATGTGGGGTATGGGATCTCTTTGTGATGGGGCTTCAGGTACTTTGGGCTATTATTTGGAGTGCCCCACATGTGTCCGGCAGCGCGTGGGGCCCCTTCCCTGCCGCAGAGCCAGCCCACGCCCCTCTCACCTGCTCCCACCCCACCTTTCTCTCCCACTGCTTGTCCCCCCACCCCAAAAAGGGAAGCCAACTTTCCTGGTAATTCTATACCTATTAAGCTCATGAAATTTCCTCATAATTGGGCTCTAAATTCATTTGTTTTTTTAATACAATTGGTCATTAAACTCACTCATAAGTTTTTCCCAGAGAACTTACTGGGAAAGAGCAATGTGGGGAGAGTCCATATGCTGAGGGCCAGCAGGGCTCTGCGGGCAGCACAGGGGCCTTGCAGAAAGGGCGGCTTCTGAGATGCCCCCAGGAGGACCGTCCCTGCATTAAGGGCCAGGTTCTGCTTCCTTGTCAGAGGCGCAAACTTTACATCAGTCCCAAGGGCGATGAGATCTAACGCGTCCGACAGCAAGGCCCACTTTGGTCCTTCAACACCGTGACCCAGTTCCTCCTGCTTTAAACATGATTCTACCTCAAGGCATGACAACAACTCGGCAGAGAGAACTATCTCCTTGCAGCTCCAGGCACCATTCTTTAGATGAAACTTAAATAAAATTCAATAATTTTAACTTTGAGGAATTGTGCTGGGGAAGCAATATATATTTTTAATTATTATCCTAAATTAGCCGACATTCAATACAATCTTCAGCATACTGCACCGGGAACACTTATCAAGAGACGTGAGTGAAGCCCTTTTAGTCAATAAATGGGTAGGGACGTTTAATAGGCCCATGTTTAAGAAGAAAATATATAATTTCTACTTCCCAATTTTGTTTGGGACAGTTAATGGACTATCTATTAAGCAGTGTGTACTAATTCCAGACAAGCTGCATTTTAACATGACAGTACTATTTTAGAAATCTGTGCACCATGCTACTCTTTCCATTGGCCTCCTATGATCTTTATTTCTTTTATAACCACACTATTGAAAGCCATAAAGAGGACAGAATTCGCTTCTATTATGCAGGCCCTACTTCCCAAATAAATAATAAAATCCCCTGTGTTTAGCTCCAGGCATAAATTAACACATGTCAATAATTAATTTCCACTATTTCAAAAATGTTCAAAATATAAAACAGCCATTCTAAGCGTCTCAAAGGCAGCTGGGAAGATGAGATTGCACCTGCATTTGGTCACCAAGAGACTTTCTGGCTTTCAGTCATAAATCATAAAACTTTCCTATTCCTAAACATTTTAAGATAAGAATGTAGGAAATCAATTTATACGTCTGCCTGCAGGCTCCCATCCTTCCAACCAGGGACACACATGTTGTCCTTGTCAACTAGCCTCTGCATGAACCAAGAGAAAATACATTATCACATGGAAACCACCAACGTCCTTCCTCAGGACTCTTAGACAGCACCACAGAATATCCCTGATCACTGCAGGTACGTTCAGACAAAGGAAACTGGCAGGACTTCCTGAGAGAGTGCAGACCATGCTGCTCCGAGCTCAAAATTAAATTCCCAACAGCAAAGGCACAGGCTGTGGGCGACTGCACGGTAAGGGGCTCACACTGCCAGCAGAGAGCAGCGCCAGGTGGAGAAACCGCACAGGCTTTCCAGCCAGCACTGCATTCAGATACCACTGCCTCTTGTAAGCTGCCTACAATTAAGCAACAGAATTGATCAGTGATTCCATCTCCCTAAGTGTTGAGGTCCTTCTCTGTCTGGGACGTGCAGCTCGTCGCCACCCAGTGGAGTGGCGAGTGCAGGAGCCGGCCTGGCTGGCTGGAACTGAGCAGGCTCCCAGTAGGAACGCAGTAAATAGTAGCTCCCGGATCATTCAGTATTGCATAAATGTGTTTATTCTCTGGCAAACTGGAATGACTTGGATCGATTTCTGCGAGCCCCATCTAGAGCGACAGTGTCAAGCACCCAGACATAAATAATCCTATATGCAGAATTCTGAGGCCTCACCGTCTGCCTGCAGGTCTGAGGCCTTGGCTAGAAGACACAGGATTCTTACTCTCATCACTCATTTTCCACAGGTCCTGTGCAGCCCTTTTTGTTTATTTGGTTTTGTATTTCTGAAAGGAATAATGCAAAGCAAAGCAAAATAAGAGTCATCTGATGCACCGAAATTAAGGTCTTGTGAAAGTGTTCCTAATTACACTCTGCTTAATCAAGCTGTTTATGAAGAGGACCCTGAATGGGCAGCAGGGAGGCCATGAGGCTTGGGAGCGCTGCGGACGGTATGGACATCAGCAAGGCCACGGTCACTGAGGCCAGAGAGCCAGCTGCCACGGGCATTAATACCGGTGCAGAAGGAAGAGAAGAGAACCCTCCCTGGCCATTCTGCTCCTGGTTTAGAGCTTGGCATAACTTAGAGCAAGGCAGGCATGAGCAACTGTGTTGTTTTCTTTAATTAGTTAATGAAAGTAGAGTTTTGATGGATGGCAGCCAGTAGAACTCATTTGTAATGAGTCGCGGTTCAGGGGATCACTCAGATCCTGACACCTCTCTTGTGGAAAGCAACTTTCCAGAGGACTTAATTGTAACATATTGCTGCTATTATTTTAAGGTAATAACTCATTACAGAATAGGATTTCTATACAAGCCCTAATAATTCTGTTATGTCCACCATGATTTTTCAACATTAGCTAATGAAGTGCCTCATCATTTATCAGTAAATAGCATCTAATGTTGCACAGTAAATCTTTTGTCAGAATTATCTGTGCCAGCCTCCTGGATCAACAACGATTAATATCATCAGATTTGGTGGTTGGGGAACCTACTTCCTGGCCGCACCTCCTGATCTTGCTTTGCAATGAAATCGTTTGACAGTTGATACAACAGTCCTATTTTTCATTCACATTATCAGCTTCTGGCTTTAAATGGCCTCCATCTCTACACGTGGAGCTTCGCCAGAGACAGAGCGTGTGTAGGGCCACACTCCCAGCACAGTTCCATTGCAGTTGGCCGCTGAAGCTGAACGCCTTCTACAAACTCAACTGCCTGTGGCCCAATCAAAAATGACCCATGCTTTTCCTGACTCACACCTAACATCTCACTGTGCTCTGAGTCAGGGAGAGAAGAGGTTTCAGGTGCACCGCTCCTGTGGGGCAGAGTGTGAAATCTAAACCCTGTGACTATTTTATTTTTTCAAAGATACTGACTCCAAGTCTCCTTTGACGCGTGTACACATGAACCTATGTGTGCACTTCTTATTTACAAAGACGTAGATACATACAGATATGTACAGATACATATACATCTCTCTCCAAATGTTTACATTGTGGATCCACATTGCTTTCATCATTCGAGGGGCTCATTAAGTCTCAGAGATAAAAATTCAGAGTTGCCATCTCTGACATTCCCCCAAATACCTTAGAAGTACTGTCCTACTATTTGTAAAGGGTCTTCTTGGCACGTTTAGCCTCAGTGCTAGATGGACTCGGCTCTCACAGGAAAGCACCTGGGCCTCGTTGGGCAGGGACTCTGCCAGGGCCCCTCCAGGCTCCTCACTCATCCCAAAGGGTAGCAGGGCATTCGGCCGCCCGGCATCACTCCCCCTGCTACCCAGCAGCTATCATCTGAGCTCCCCAGGCCCTGGGGAAGCCCGGGCAGGGGCAGGGGGCAGGGGCAGGGGCCCACCCCTTGGGTAGCACACTGCCAGGGAGCTGCAGGAGTCCATGCAGGGAAGGCTGGTGGGGGCGGGCGGGGGCTGCCGCTCTGTGCTGCAGTACAAGGTACAAGGCCTTTTCCTCACTTACATTCTCTTAAGGCGGCTGCATGCTGATCCCATCCACCCTGGTCAATGGGTACTTAGAGAAGCAGCACCCCCTGTCAGTCATTTTGAGAAATTGGTTCCTTGGGAATCAGTTCAGTCCAGCAGTAATTGGTGGTAGAATCAAATAAAAAGCTAAATGGGAAAAGGCGAGCTGCACAATAATTCCCTGGCACAGCACAGATAATTAACCAATATTCCAAAATTCTGTTGTCATCCAACCTAGAATTGTGAAATGAGAATGGGACAAGGCACCAGGAGTACAGGGCAGGCATCAGCCCACGGCTCTCTGCTCCAGCGGCTGCCCCAAGAAAGGCAAAGCCGGGGACAAGGACAGGGTGTCCGCACCTCTGCGGGAAGGCTCGCTCAGCCCCGGGAGCAGCGTGGCCACTGCAGGGCACAGATGCTAAGGAGAAGCGCATCTTCCTTCCACAACCCTGCAGGCGGGTGAGGCCTGTGCTCAGCCAGAGGCTGTCCTCGGCGGAGGGGCTGTTTGCAAACAACCTGAAGTGGCCCGTAAGTAAACCTACTTGGAATGAAATTCTGCCGATTTCCCGATGTTTAAAACACAGTGGGGATAAAACCACACAAGGTTTCAGAAACGTTTCCTCAGCCAGAGTAAATAACGTGGCCCGGTGAGGCCCGCCCCTCCAGCGCAGGGGTGGCGAGGACGCAGAGCCCCAGGAAGCCCGGCTGAGGGGCTGAAGAGCCCACGTGTCTGCGGGGCCCACTGCTCACTCTGGTCCCCCAACCCCAACACCCTCCAGTACTTTGGGAGGGGCAAACTCCTTCCAAAGGACAACTCCATATATCTTGCCTCACATCTCTTACAGGAAGAAAATTATTACATTTAGACCAAATATGAGAAAAAAACCATAGGTTCCACCTTTGCTGTCAACATTACATTAAAAATAGATAGAAGGGAAATGCATGCCCATCACTTGATATGGTCGACTATAAAGATATTTTGCTAATTTTCCTATGTATATGAAAGCCTATGCAGCCTTTTACAATCCTAAAGTTACTACCAGGAGAAAAAGTGGTATATTAATTCATCCCTATATTAAAATATTTAAAACTCTAACATACTTTCTTTAAATCAAGTTTTGATCAATGGAAACAAACTTCAGGGGGAGAAAAAGAGGAAATACAGACCAAGACTCATGCCCTAAATGATACCATTTCTTCAATCGTTTAACAAATTTAAGCTTGTTTCCTGAAATTATATCCTGGAATTACATTGTAACCTTGGAGAGGTTGCTTCACAGAGAACATGTTTTTAAGCAAAAACAAGGAGAGAACTTTGCCGGGTGTGAATCCCGCTGGAGCTGGCCCTCCCGTGCGTCTGCCTCCTGGCACAGCCTCTCCAGCAGAAGATTAATATTTCAGAACTTGTCATGGGCAGTTCTGTCGACTCTGCTGCAGCCAACGTCTGACAAGCTATTTATCATGTTGCTAAGGGCCAGCATTAAATTATCCTTGCTGTTATGACAGGCAGCATTCCTCACCAGAGCTCCCGCCTCAACACAAGGCTGCTTCCAGCCGCTTCTCTTCCCTTTTGTCTCTGGAGAGGTGTATTGATCCCTGCACTTTGTCCTGAGGAGCAAGGAATGGCGGGCACGGCGGGAGGGAGGGAAGGAGCAAGCTACCAAGTGACGATTCCCAGCAGCTACGGTGACGGCTGTGTGGCTCTTCCTCCAAATTTGTAAACTTTTTTTTACAGAATAAGCGGTCTTGGCTAGCTCTTCCTTCTTCGCAGGAACCTTAGGAAGGACTGAGATGTAAATACATTGAAATAGATATTAATAAAAATAATCACAGTGGAATTGCCTCCCGTACATCTGTAGGAACGTTTTCTGCATGTATCACCCCCCTCTGCTCCTCCCCTGACAGTCAAGTGGCAGCTGGAGAACCGTTTGCTGGTAGTGTCTGTGTGACAGGAGGGTCCCGAACGTTTATTTCACTCAATAGAATTTTATTCAATTTTGTGAGGCTCCAGAGCGATTCACATTTCAGGGTGAATATTTCCCCCTAGAAACTGCCTGAGTTGGAAATGCTGGAGGAAAATAAAGTTGTCAGCATGTTTTCCAATTTTTCACAAGATCACAGGGACGAATGATGCTTCTTTGAAGCTAAGCGGCTCAGGAGCGCCTTTCTGTCCGTCTTGCCTGTCACCACATCAGCGATGTCACTCCCAGGAAACCGAACCTCACAGCCAGCCTGACGGTTGCGGGTCCATGACATGGTCTGTAAAGGGAGGCAGGGACGGGGCACAGGAGTGAGCACCCACCGGAGGCCGCGGGACCCACAGCCTCATCCCCCAACGGTGCTGCTGAAAAACCCCCTCCTGCGTCCCCCCACATGCCCATGGCTGGGTCTGGCCATCTGAATGTCCCGAGACCCACCCCTCACCAACAGGGCCAGGGGCCCTCGGACCCCGAGAGCAGAACATCCCAGGGGCCTCCTTGGCTTGAGTCGGTGCGCCGCTCAGGCGCGAGCAGGAAACGAAAGAGCCGAGTCAAGCCGTTTATGGCTCGTTTTCTTCTCGACTCACTTAGAATCAGTTAGTTGAGTATGATTAGTCTGAACCTGAAGGTCACGGAGAAGGAGGAAACACGGTGGAAGGCGAGGGGGAGGCCGCCTTTTCATACCCAGAAAGTGTCGTTCCGAGTCCTCATCCCCCAGAAAAAGGAGGAGAGAGGAAATACCCCCCTTGCCCCCAGCCGCGCACAGACCTGCCGGCCCTCTCTGAGGACATGCTGCCCGCGTTCCGTCGCCAACTGGCTTCCTCACCCAAGTAAGACTGATTTCTGGAAAATGGGACAAGAAGTTCAACGAAGGGAGATCCGATTTTAATTTCTGCACAAAAATTATTCAAGAGTTTATAGGCTAGAGAAACACAGATCAAGTAACACATTGTACAGGTTCTTTCTGATTTTCTCTGATTTCCAATAGATCTTTGTTTCTTGTTAAGGTTTAAGATATCTAAAACCCAGTACAGTTTAATACACATTGTATATGGAAAGAAAAGTTTTGATCATGTTAAGTAAACTTTTATTCTAACTTCTAACGTAGAAGTCCTTCACCTATGTGTAGTGCTGGTGTATCACAGAAGAAAAATAAATTAGGAAGAACTGAATACTTTCTATGTTTCCTTCTCGAGTATTTGCAAAAACATGGAACTTCTCCCTTCTTTAGTGTTGTGCAAATCAAACATTTCATAAATTAGTCAAAACATCTAAGATAGAAGGGAAAGAAGTCATTTTGTATATATATTAAATATAACTGACTCAATCTTTATGATCCACTTAGACTCTCTTCCCCCAATTAGAGACAATTTTTCACAGCCTTATTTTTATTCAAACATTACAAAAGTATAATAAAGTGAGAAAAAATATTGCAGTGACACGTACACTCCCCACCTAGATGGCACCTTTAGCATTTTACTGCCCTGGCTTTGCAGCGCCCTCTACCCATAGACCCATCTCATTTTTGAAGCATTTCAGAGTCAATTGGAGGCATTGATATACTTCCCCATAAGTATTTTAGCATTTCTGTCATTAACTAGAGCTTATTGAATGCTTACAGTTGTATTTGTCTTTTGAGGTAATATTTACATACAACAAATTCACAAATCTTAAGTGTCCACTTGCATTTGTCAAATGCACACAACTGTTTAAGTCAGACCCTGTCAAGATATAAAACATCACCACCATCCTCCCAAAGATCTCTTGCCTCCTTCTGGTCCATACCTGCCCCTGTCTTCTCAGAAACAACTGCTGTCCTTGTTATTTCTATCATTCGTTACCTTTGCCTCTTTTATAATTTTGAATAAACGAAATCTAACAGTATGTACTTCGTTCTGAGAGTTCTCTCAATGATCGTTTCTGAGATTCAGCCCTTCTGGCCATTCCTTCCGGCTCCTGAGGGGTCTCTTGCTGTGAATGCATGGCTTCATTTCTTTCTGTGGACTCCGCAGAGGTGGAATTGCCTCATCTGTTTTCATTTTGGGGGTCATGTTCGTTGTTTATTACTCAAATCATTTTGGAAAGATAGTTAATGAATTGATTACCCATTCAATAGAAGTAAATATACATGAATGCACTTTGATAGAAAAAAGAAGATAAAGCTTCATAAATCCAATTAGAACCAAGCCTTCCACTAGGTAATTTGTTGAATATTTTTTTTGGTCTTGCCCGAGATCATTCCAAAGCAGCGGAACCAGGATTTGAACCCAGATGATCTGATTCCTATATTTAGTGCACAGGTATATACTTTAAAATTTTTTGACTACTTTTAGAGAAAAACTTATCAAAAGTTAATGTTTGTTGTAATTGAGTTCCAGAATCAATATATGGTGCCTTTCCAAGACTGAAGGAAATGAACACATCACACACACTCACACATTATGTAGGCATGCATTTTTTACTATATAGGTTAGGCATGCGTTTTTTTACTACATTTTACTATATAGGTTAACAAAGCAAATATTAACCCAAACAATTTGTTGATAATTTATTGACATTCTAAATAACTGCTTTCCCACCATATAATAAGCTTCTGTTAGGTATCCGGAAAAGATAGATTTTTCTTACTCAATTTCCAAATTCAAAATGTGTACAAATAATTTTACAGTTTAAGTTATGAATTTAGTTTTGAAGTAGCCTTTTCTTTGGGCCTGGGAAATCAGTAAGGGCTCAATTCATTAGCCTGTTTGAAAAGCCCGCCACTGATCCATTTGGGTCAATGTGACACTTAAATACGAATGTTGTCCTTTGGAAGATCATCTCTAAGCTTAGTAGAAAGCTATGCTTAACTGACAGCACTTGAACCAAGCAAGGGGTGCACCCATAACTTTTGGTGTGATGGTATATATTCCAGAAAGCAAGACTGTGCATCGCATGGGCGTCGCCACTATGTCAGATTACCGAATTTGAAAATGACAAGTGAGAAACACAACAGGTTTAGAATTTCTTCAGCCTGAACATGTAAAAAATAATGTGGACAAGGAAATTAAAATAACACAGAAAGTGACAAAAATGAAATTAATACACTCAAAGGAGAAGGAGCTCTGTTTACAATTTATTCAAAGTTTTGTACAACACAAATTAAATACAGTACAAGCTACTTTTCAATTATTAAAGTGAACTTTCCCCCATAGATTCAAACTGTTAATAAAAAGAGAAAAGATAATCGCCCTCTCACTGAACTGCCCAGGATTCTTCCCCGGAAATGGGGCTGGTTCCTTTAGATGCTCTGGTGATTGCTTTCAAAGCTATTGTGAGTTTATGAGTGCTTTTAGCTTCTAATGCAGCTTCAAATGTCAATCTTTATATTACTGAGGGACAATTAGGCAGACCATGTAATTGTGTTGTCACTTATTAATTTCAAGCTCCAATGTCATAAATTATATGCTTTAATTAATACTGTGTCAGTGGCAATCTGTAACTTTGAACGCATACAGAGGTTAACAAGAATACATAATTAAAAGAAAACAGTGGATCAGGCCACGGCTGAACAGTTTATAAAATCAGGCAAGAAAGTGAGAGCTTAGTCAGCACTTAGGTTCCATGATGACAAAAAAAAAAAGAAAGAAAAGAAAAAGACAAGGATGGAGAGATTAATAAACTAGAGCGGGGAAGGAGAAACCATTGACTAAGAAGATTAAAAATGAATGAATGAACAAATACAGTGCAGCATTCTAAGTCAAAATGCTCAAGAAATGGGGTAAATTTATTGCTATGGTCTGAAAATGTGTGTTTCCCCCCAAATCCATATGCTGAAACCTACCTATCAAAGTGATTGTATCAGGCTGCTTAAGTCACGGGTTGGAGCTCCCAGGAACAGGCTATCCCTTACCAAGGAGCCCCAGGTGGCAGCATGCTGGCTGTGAGCAGGAAGAGGCCTCCACCGGAATGTGGCCTTGACTCCAGGAAATAAAGGGACATCGTCTGTGAGCTGCCCAGTCTGCGGTGCTTTGTAACAGACTGAGACATTTATCAGTAGATTTTTCTCCACTAATTAATTAGTTGAAATACTTCCTAGGATTCAGTTCTCAAGGTTGGCGATCTTCCTAAGATGTGTGGCATCTCTCGCCTGCCTCAGCAGCTATGGCACAGTGAAGACCACTCAGTGACACTGGAGATGGCAAACGTCGTTGCACTTTGGGACTTCATTCTAGATGGAGCTGATCACCAGGTTGATGTGGGGGATATCGGCCACATGCATTCTATTCTGCTTTATTATGCGATATTTGTCTAAAGATAAGCCAGACAAGATGTTTCAAGAGCAAATATCTAGTGTTGCTATTGGAATTTACTACTTCCCTTATTTTTGATAAAATTAGAATGTGAGTCTGCTTTACTGAGGCTTCTGTTCAGGATTGGATCCAGGAATCACAGAAAGTCGTGGTTTGGAGGAGCTCCAAGAGCTGCTGCACAGCCGTTCACTTTACAGCTGTGGTGACCAAGGCTTTCAAAACCAAAAGGCAATTCAGTAGCAGAGCCAAAAATGCAAGTCATGGGTTTACTCAGATTATGAGGCCAAAATAATCCTTATGCCACCTGAGGCGGCGAGTTATGCAAACAGACACGGAATCGGAACCAGCTTATTTCAAAAGGGAAGTCTGTAAGGAAGACAGGATGCAGGTGATCCCTACTGTAGGGGAGGAGGTGACCCGGCTGGGCAGGTAGGACTCCAGGAGCCAATGATTAAGCTCAGTGACTGGAATCGCTGTGATCACCTGGCACACCGTGGATGCAGGACGCCAGCCGTACTGATTATCCATGCGGTGCTGGGCAAACCGTGCATTTCCCATAGGCATGAAGGCAGGGAAGAAACGGAGGTTCCCTCCTATTGGACTGTGTCCCCCCAGCCCAAGCAACTGGCTTTAGACATTTTCATTAAAAGTATGGAAACAACTCCAACCAAAAAAAAAATCTGTTTTCCCATTTTCTCCTCACTACAGAGTCTGTTGTCATCGAAACTGAGCTTCAGAGCACGGCAAGTGATGTGCACAGGTAATTGTTTCCTTTGTGGTCATAAATGTGTCATGCATTCATGATGCAATGGCCTTAAACCTGGAGCAGCACCCCATCGTGAGAGGACACATAGTTCTCTAACTTAGTGGCTCTGGGAAGTCGATCTTCTGGGCATCAGTACTGTCTCCTTTCAAATGGGGACATCAAAACAACTCCCAGCACAGCGGGAGGGCTCGGTGGGCTGCAAAGTGGGGGAGGGCATGGTGGACTGTCAAGGGCCAAGCACATTTTTGTTATGAGTGATTTTATGCCTTTAAAATGACCTTGTGAAAAATTTAATAAAGTTTACAGGTTATTGGAGGTGCCTCAGGGAGGTGGAAAAGAAAGTGGATTGGATTGATTCTCCACATTACCCAGCAATACTCTCCCTGGGAATATAACCAAAGGATATGAAAACCAATATCCGAAAGGCTATCACACCACCATGTGTCCTGCAGCATTATTCACAATAGCCCAGATGTGGCACAGCCCAGTGCGTCCATCCACAGACAAATGGGTAAAGGGACTGTGATATCTATATCTGTATCTATGAATATAATGCAGTGGAATATTACTCAGCCATAAAAAAGGAAATCCTGCCATTTGTGACAACATGGCTGGACTTGAGGACATCATCCTGGATGAAATAAGTGTGGAAGAGCAAGACAAATACTGTATAATCCCACTTACACGTGGAACCTGGAAAAGGTGAACTTGTAGAAACGGAGAGTGGCTTGGTGGTCATCGGGGGTGGGCTCTGAGGTCTAGTGGACAGTGTGGTGACTGGAGTGGATGGCACTGGATTGCACATTTGGAAGGAGCTAAGAGAGGAGATCTGACATGTCTCACCACCCACACAAAATCACGTCATTTGTGATGTGATTAATGACATTATTGTGTGATTGTCTCCCAAGCTGCACCGAATCAACACGGGTACACCGTACCACTTCCACAATGTTCCATGTCAGTTATATCTCAGTAAATCCAGGAAAGAGCCACAAGTTCTCCAGAAGGCTCTCCAAACCCACCCTCCACCCCCACTGACAGCTGTCAGTCCTGTTCTGCACAAAGGGGCAGCTACCGTAAATACTGTCGGAAAGGAAGAGCTGTCAGGCATTTGGTGAGAATGCCTGTTCCTGGAAGCACCCTGAGAGTTTCTGATTCCTTCTATGAGTGAATGTACTTCCTTGGCGCAATCAGGCAGAGGGCCAGGTCTGTAGCAGCCAGAATGCAGGGCTCAGAGCCACCTCCTCCGAGGGGCCATGCTCCGGGCCATCACGGTGCGTGCGCGGCTCCAGACGGCACTACATGACCCGTAGGTTCCGTCTGGTAAGACTTTCTAATAAGTAGCGATCATTTTCTGGTAATTCCTCAGCATGGGGACTGTGTGATGACAGCATGGCTCGACTTGCTTAATTTCAGAGGTTTATGATGTCAGGACAAGTATTACTGCATATATGACACACTGTATATACGACACCCTGCATATATCATACCCTATGTATATGACACCCTGGGTATATGATACCCTGAGTGTATGACATCAGGGTATATGAGGGTGGGGACAGGCCCCCTGGTTAAGGGTCTTCCTCGGTTTGCACAGCAAGTAAATGCAGACGCTGGTCTGCCCAGATCCAAAGCCCATGGTCTTGATCAGCACAGGGTGAAACTATGAGGAGCTTTATTGTGACTCTAACTCCCAGAACTTGTTCCGAAAGAAATAATGTAATAAAATGAGAAGTTCTAAGTGGAAAATAATCTCCTCGGTTTTTTTAAGTAATCTTGACTTTTGAAGGTTGGGAAATAAATCCTATTGAATCAAATAATAATAAGTGGAGAGTACAGATAATTATAAAGCTGATACAGCCACTTTTAAATGAAAATAAATAGGCAGTGATGTTGAATTATGCTATGAATATGTAATAAGTACATATAGGCAAAAATTGAAAAGAAAGATGCAAAGATTAAATTTTGTTTTTTCTCTATTATCAAAATTCTAAGTGAATTTCACTCTGTTTTTTTCTTCCTTCTTTCTATGGACAGTTTTGTGCCCTTTTTATGTCCAAATACTGGTCCATTCTGCAGAGGAGCTCCCTGATGAGTGAGACACCCCCTAGTGAACGGTCACCGAGTATCACAGAAAATATCGTAAGAGATACCAGGACACCCAGAGCTGGGAACGGGGGGTGTCCCTGAGGTCCTCCAGGGGAAGGGTGACTAAATCTTGAAAACTGAGTTCTCTAGGGAACAGGAGCAGAGGCAAGAGCAGAAAGAGAATATTTCTGACACTAAAAGGCTTGGGGTAATTACAGGCGTGTTCTGTCCATGAGAAGATCTGTGGGTTAGTTTGCCTGGAGGATGCACCTGTCCACCATCTATCACCTATCATTCTCTTACCTTCTCACGCACACATGCACACACACACACACACACAAACATCCTCTCATTTGCAACAGTTTCTTGGAGTTCATTTTGTTGGGCACAAAGTTTGGTAATTTGCTGACTCCTTTCTATGTATGTAGAAAGCAAACGTTTCTCACCTATAACCTGTAAGAGAGAGCCACATAATTTTAGAATTGAAAGCATTCACAAACTCCTGCTTTGCAAATCTGTAGGAAAATACATGTTATATATAACTGTACTTATACCTTCATTTGTACTGTCAGCTTCATCTCTATCCATCTATCTGTCTGGGAGAGACAGACAGACAGAACAAGGGAGGGAGATGAGCTGATGGCAAGTATCTCACCCTATATGTGCCATACAGATAAGGGCTCAGGGTCTATTGGGGCTGAAGCTGGGAAATTAACAGCAGATGAAACCCTCTCACATTTATCTGAATCCTGGGCATGGTACCGGAATGGAAACCTGGCCGGTTGGAGCAGCTCCAGATATCTTTGGTATATTTAATTTCCTGAAGAATCTGATTTCATCAAGCGTCTTGTGAAAGACAACCAAAAATCTCTGATCACTGGTTTCCTGAAAATCAATTTCACAATGAAAAACAATGAGATAATATTAAAAACAAAAACAAACAAAGCAGTTTGGTCCATGATGCTTAGTTGCTTAATAGTGTATTTGTTTCTGACTTTCCTCCCTTCCTGAGGCTTCATGTGATTAGGTCTCTAGTTTCCATGCTGTGCTCCTCGCGTGGGGATTTCTCCACTGCGGGGGCGCCCGAGGCTCACGGAATGGGAGTGAAGCCCTAGTGCTCAGCCCCACGGATTCTGTGCTAATGATACAGATGGAGGTGTAAGTACAGAACCCAGGACTATTTGCAAGAGGCAAGAGGACCAGAAAGTATTTGTCACCTGAATCTTCCATCATGCACAGAAGAGATGCTCTCACAGGTCTGGACAAACAGACTCTCTCTGTACCTTTACTTCAGTGATTTTGCTTACAAACATATAAGATATAAATATTTTTATACAGACATATATATTCTCTACCTGACTCTATCTCACCTCCGTGTTGACCACTTGCACGTCACCAGCTGCCCCCGTCCTCCCTGTGTCAGTCTTCTTGTCTCCTTTCCACTCCCTCCGTGCTGCGGCGTGGTGGCCACCGCCATCCACTGACTGATGCACTGATTGTCTCGGGTAAGTTCTTGCAGGCTCAGGATTTCCCTTCACCACCTGACAAACGAGTTACATCTGAATTGTTTGGAGACCATTAGTAAAAGCAACACCACCTCCACACCCCTTCATAAAATTAAAATTTAGGAAACACAAGTCTGGTTTCAGTGTTGGGGTGATGTCAGTTCTTCACCATATGTTTTCCCCTGTCGGGAAAAATAATTCACGGACTAAATTCAAGAGAGCCCACCTGGGTAGAACTACCATTTTCGGCATACCATGA
>JAQQAC010022866.1:42587525-42682525 GCA_029783875.1 Phataginus tricuspis | reverse complement strand
CTGGCATTAAAAGTGGCTGAGTCCAAATCACTTAGGAATCATGGGACATATGAAAATGGCCTCAGACAAGTCAGCGCAACTTCCCACACGCATTTGACCTCTGTTCTTTCCCCCATCCACAACAGCCATGGTCCCCTGATATTCTCCCCGTTTTCCCCTTGTTTATTATATGAGAGTGAATAATATTTAAAGACAGGGAAAAACAGTCACATTTTAAGAACTATTTATTGTTTGTAAAAGTAAAGGATATGGAATCCTCACCATTAGCTAGAGAAAACTCCTGGAATACATAATACAGAGCTCAGGCCCGGAGATGGTGTGCAGTTACGGATACAGCAGTGATGTGTTGAAATCATCTTGGGAGGAGGAAAACTTCCTCTGTAGGATTTATAAATCACAGAAATGGTTTAAACTTCCTCTGTAGGATTTATAAATCACAGAAGTGGTTTCAAGAGTGGGGCCAAACATATATGGAATTTGAGTGATTAGATATACAAACTAACTAATTTTATAGCATATGTCACTAAACATTGATTGGCTTATGTTGTAAAATTATATAATTCCTGACTAGAATTAAATTATTCATTATGCAAATTTTAAGGATCATGATATACCCTTTACCTATGTACCAGTGGATCTGTACTAGGTATATTACATAATTAGGGGCATGCAATGATTAGGGCTTTCAAAAGAAAGCATGGGATTCCTCCCATCAGAGCGGCTACAGCGAGAGTCTCGGGAGGACCGGGCTGAAGCTATGTCACCTTTTATGACCTAGCCTCTGAGAAAAATATCTGAATATTTGATATATCTACAAAGCATTGGTCTATCAATTTATGTGGATGTGGAAAGCATATTTCACCAAGTTTAGAGCATCATAAAGACATGCTTCCTCAAGCCACATATTTGTAAAAAATTGAATTCTATTGGTGTGGATGGGATATTGTACTCTATTGCAGGTTACCACCTTTCAAGGCCTTTGAAATCACGTCTTCACATACATGTGCCCTCTTCTCTCCAAGGGGGCGGGGAAGTCTGGGAGCGAGGTTTGGTCCTGAAGAAGAACGGCAACTTGAAAACTGAAACAAAGCAAAATCCCATCCATATTAACATAAGTAAGCATATCATTTAAAAATGAACAAATTTACCATATGTCAAGGCAATTTTTAGTGCTATAAGGAGTGTTTTTATACTTCGCTTTATTATATTGTTTATTTTTATATTTTGAAGCCGAGAGTGGGTTGGATTAGTGGAACACACACCAGATTCAGACTATTTCTAGCCCCAGATCCACTTCCTTCTAGTCAGAGCCTGTACCAAGTCAGAGACCCACTTGAATCCTTGTGTCTTCATCTGCAAAATTAAACGTTGGATTAAGTGACCTCAAACAGTGTGTCTCGGTCCAAGCTGTTACGATGAATCAGGGAGGCGACATGCCCTCTGCACACCTATCATTTGGGCGGTAAAGGCTCCAGTACCAGATGTGAGTGCACGAGGGACTTATAGCACCAACACAGAGGCCTCACAATAGCTACCTTTTGATTTATGTATGCTGCATTTCTTACACTAGCTTATTTAGCTGCTTTATTTGGAATTTGCTGACATTTACCATTTACAGTGTCAACAAATGTACATAGGGACCTGTCACCCATCGCCTCACTGAAAGGAAGAACATACTGTGTTGATTATAGCTCATCTTAAGATTGAAAATATATATCATTGCATACCATCCCCAATTCGTATGCAAAATGATAACATCCTCAGCTTTTTTTCCATCAGAAGCTTTTTGTAAGAATCTCTCTGTAATCAAGCCAAAAAGTGCTCTGTGGGAAAACAGCTCTAACAAACTGGAACCTCAGAGAGAACCGCTGGAAGCTCAGTGGGAAAAGAGTGCTGTGTGTGCGAGTGGGAGACAGGCAAGGCTCGTGTGCAACAGGAGCTTGAATTCTGGCAAAAGCAAGTGCGGGTTAAAACCAAGATGTGAAAGACGCATTAAAGACTTCTCATGCCTCCGTGTGACACTATGTGAAACCAGTGGCCATTGTCATTTCAAACAGTTTTAAGGGAAAGGATGAATAGCAAACAAAATGAGAAAAAGAGGCATTCTAACTAAAAATTATAGTTGTAATATGTTTGGCGATTTGAAGATGAAAATTTTGTGGATGACTTTTTTACCGTGAATGATAAAGTCTGGGTACAATTAATAAGACACTTATCTGACAGGAAGCACACGTTTGAATGTTGTTCAGGGATGATTCTGAGTCCTCAACTGCACAAAAGAAGCCTTCTGGAATCGTATTGTCTCAATTTTATCATACAGAGGTCAGATTAGGTTGGGAGAGCAGAAAGGAGACATATTTCCCATTGCCAGCGGGGTCCTGAGCACAATGAGCAAGAAAACACACTGCTGAAGGTCAAGCCTGCCATTCACTAAGTGTCCAAAAGGGAAATTTTGATTTTTTTTAAATAAAAGGTAATTTGATCTATCAGGGCTGAATGTTACGTTAGAAGATGCCCCACTTTGCCCTGATACCAACACAATAGTGCTTCAAGGAACAATATCCAAGAAGACCCTCGGGGCTGGGTGAATGTATTGATTTCATCTGAGTTAATAAATGTGTAACAATGAAGCCCACCGATGAGGGACCATGGGCAGAAATGCCACCCTATCCTCTTGAGAGACACCAATGGCCCTATTTTTACTTATGTGCAATTTCTTTATTCATATTCACAACCCCCAGCATGGCCTCCACAAAAGAACTTCTCACGTGCATTGGGGGCTGTCTGTCAGGAGTCTGACTTAGGTGGAAACAAGAGAAGATGGTTGATCAGTTCAGGAAGGCAAAAATAGAAGCCATACTGTAGATTCAGGAGAGCACCATGGTCCCATAAAAACCTCAAACAGAAACACTGCCACTTGACCAAATAAACGCCAGGGCTGGCCTTCCAGGCAGTGCCTTTGCCCCCGGAAATGGGCCTCCATCCTCTGCAGGTGCAACTCACGCCCACGCTGTCTCCTCGCAAACCACCGCACAGTGCAGTGAGAACGCCTACACGAAACCACTTTGGAAACTGAGTCTCGGGGGTAGAGCAACTGTGACTCTGAACTGGGAGCCAGAGATGTGGATCCAAATGCCACTGATGGTTGTTTGGTGCCCAGAGCGAATTAAAAAATTCAGGCACAGTTTCCTCCCCTGGGCAAAGGGGCTGTTGTCTTCTAGGGCAACACCCTCCTCTTAATTTGCATGGATCGACTAACTTAACTGAATTTAATATCCTAATTCAAAGAATCCCTCAAAGGGTTTATGTGGAAGCAGATTTAAATTTATTTCTGCAACCTGAAATAGAATGTTGACACCTGCTCTAACATGGCATAATTATACTGCAGTTTTCTTCATGCAAGGGATCCAGGGACCTGTGCCCCCGACACACACAGCCCTGGGTCCTGAAGGACGGCTCTGCGGTTTTCTGAGGCCCGAAATCAGATGGAAGATACGACCTATCATATTTGATTGTAAAATTGGTGCATGAGAATGACCTTATTCTATGAACTATGTATATATTCTTCAATAATGTTATTCTTTTTCCATGTTTTCTTTTTCTTGTGTTATAAAACACAACCCAAGACCTTGCGATTCACAAAAATAAGACGTCATTACTGCGTCAATCGGCAAACTGTCTCTGACCCCTCAGGCCCCTCCCTCTAAACATTCTTTGACGACCTACATTCTTCTTTTCCTTTTAGACCCTAGGAGTTATCAACCTTAATCTCAGGTTACTTCTATACACCTTGCAGTTTCCCCCATACTGAGCTTAATTTGTAAGAGTATTTTTAGGAGAGCAGACATTTCAGACTTGACCTTGATTCCTTTTCAATCCTTGTTTTCTTCTGGAACATGTTTAATGGTCCCTCTGCTCACCCCTCACCTCCTCTGGCTTGATTTGGTTTTTTGCTGCTGTTTCCCTGACTTAAGATTCCGTTTCTAGCTACGTGATACATGGAGGTTATTTACTTCTGTGTGCAAAATATTATCACAGGGGCTTAAAATTACAGCATAAATGGTCGGGTCGCAAACAAGGAAAGACAGCCAGGAAGCGCGGTCTGAGGGAGGCCGTTCACTGGGTGTTTCTGCAACTCGATGGGAGGTCCAGGCTACAGGCTTCTCGGTACAGCCCCAGCCGCAGACACGTTTGCTCACCTCGGCCCTGTACTTTCTGGAGGGGGGAGTTGGGGCAGGATGCTCCATGTCTCTTGATATACGGGAAATGGCCTTGAAAGAGCCAGTCCTGTGGACTGGGGGCCGGCTTCGCAAGGCCGCTGCCGATGCGGGGAGCTGGAGCCTGATGCAATCGGACATGAACTAGGTATCTGCGGCAGATGTGGAAGGATAGAAAATTAGTGTGATCTCCAGCGATTTCCCTGCACTCCCTCAGCCTCCGTTTAATAAGCTCTAATGCAGGATGAGAGAGCCTGCTCGCTGGAGTCCTGGAAAGTGTCCGGGGCAGTCCGGACAGCTGCTCCCAAGGAGCCCAAGGCAGGTTCTCCAGTGTTACCGCCTGGAATGAAATTACCTGGAATGAGCCATTTTACATGGCTTATTAGTTTAGGAATAATCCGAGACAGAATAAAGAAATTTTCCAACATCGTTCCCCCTTCCTAAATAGAGCCACAGCGTAGATACTGAGGCTCCCCCCACCCGCTTCTCCCACCAAACGGAGATGGCCAATGACGACGGGAAGGGGCGAGAATGGAAAGAAGCCGTTGTTCCTTCCGACGGCCTACATTCAAAAATCCTCACTGAATGCGCAATTTATTTAATGGGGGAAAAAAGCGTGGCCCAAAGCATGGCACATAGTCCAACGTTCAGAAAGAATGATCTCTTACTACTTTATCTCGTTTCATTCATTCGTTTGTCAGTCAATATTAGAGGGCTAGAGGTTTCTGAGGTGAATAAAGAAGAAAACTTCCGCTCACTTTTTTGTTCCGCACAATAAACGTAAAGCAGAAAAGATGGAATAGGTCACACATGTGCAATTTGGGAGAGAGAATGCTTCAGAGAATTAGAAAGAATAAAAAAATGATTTCTCAGTTGAAGGGGGTTTGGGGGCTGGGAGCCTCTGACACGCGCTGATCGGCATCTCCGCTCTCATTCCAGGCGAGGTGCGGGAGGGACACTCTCGTTGGTTGCCGTTTTTCCTCTTTTTTTGTCTTTTCAAGGTATCACTGAAAGCTCCCAGAGGGAAATGGCGTGCGCATGTCAGCGGATGGTGCGGTGAAGAGGGCGGTGGGGAGAGCTGGAGGTCTGTGTCCCAGGGCCAGGCAGACTGAAGGGCCGCGCCCTGTAGCCACGGCCGCAGCTCCCCTGACCTCTTCTCAACCTTGACCTCCAGGAGACTGAGATAAGCTCACAATGCAGTTTCTACTGACCCAAAGCAGCCTGGGCCGGCACAGCCTCATCACCAGGAGCCTCTCCACCCTTCAGAAATGAAGTTTGCTTGCCTGCATGAGAATCAGCATTTCTAAGGACAGGCAGGTGGACCACTTAGATTTTGCTTTTTATTAGATAATGCTCCTCTCTCCAGGGACCAAGAAAGGCTTGCCTTGGAATAAAATAAAAGGTCATGTAGCCTACACTGTTTCCACCAAGTGAAAAATACAAGAACATAGGGCCCTGGCTCTTTCCCCCCTGTTGGGTGTCTGCGTGGTCGGCTCAGCTCGGGGATATAACCGACACCCTTTGTTGGTTTTCAATCAAAATCAAGTAAATATCACTGATTCCTACAGATGGATTTTCAGGTGCTATAGGATCAAAATTTAGCATTGCAAATCACAAATGAGGCTTCCCTGTTTGAGCGCAAAATACCTATTTGTTTTTTTCTAGCCAGAATCACAGGAGTTAAACAGCTAACACTGTCATAGGTTCTTGCCTGTGTATGACTGGTCTGCATGAAAGCAATAAACAATTAAAAATAAAAAACTTTAAGATGATAACCAGTTATTAAACGCCCCCAATGTCATACTGAAATATTTCACAACCAACTGTATGTGATGTCTGGACAACTAATAAGTTGAAAATTTCTGAAAACTTAAGAAAAGGCAAGCTGCTCTTGAAGAGACATGGAAACGCGGGGCTCTCTTGATTGACAGTGACTGACGGATGGGGCCACTGAAGCTAGACCCCGCTGAGTGCACAGGAGAGCTCGTCACAGGGAACACCTCCCGGCCAGATGGCAAAGCACCGCACTGAAGACCCATTAGACACACGGTGTGGGCAAGGCAATCCGTAGGTCGACACAGTGCGAGCACCTCGGGTTCCTGCCCTGAACTGGGCGTTTGGGTTCCAAGAAGGGCCTGGTTACAGAGAGAATGCGCTCCCACAAAAGTCAGCGCCTGCTCTGTGCCAAGGAGCATGGCGTGAGATGCTCTCTGGTGACCTTCATTCTTCCAGGGAAGGGATAGGGCGCATTCAGGGGACCTCGAGTAAAGGAACAGTGGTATCATGGGGTTCCCCAGCGCGAAGAGAAAGGTGCTCTCAGCCATGCATCTGAGGTGCCTGGGACACAGGAACTGGACCCTCCCAGAGCCAAACTACGGTTTGGGGGTGGATTCCGTGCTTCAGCAGCTATGACGGGAAGGGTGGGTTCCACGCAGGGTACCTCTGCAGTCCCCAGGTTCCGATGGCACCTGACTCTACCAGTCAGCCGCCTCATACTCCTACCGCTCACCCACATTTTCTGCTGGTTTGTGACTCTATCAGATTGTGGTCTCGTGGCCTTCCGATTCCACCACCAACATCTCACTGTATCCATACGGCACATCCAAACCCTTAAAGACAGGCAACCTGCTTGATCAGCCACCAGGTGCCCACCTTGCCTCCTGTGCACACCAGCGCTCTTGGGGCGGATGCCTATCCTGGACAAAAGAGCCGAGAGAGGTGCAGTGATACAGGACTGGTTTCTGGGGAGTTGTGTGGGAGCCTTTACAATGCAATCTTAGTATGTGGTCCTACTGATGAGTAAGTTATCACTACAAGCCTTGTGTACAGGAGTCTTTAAACAGAGGAATTAGAAAACCTTTCAGCTTGTTGCTTATTAATGACAATAAATGAGCAAGCAAACTGAAGGATTTTATATTCTTTTAACTGTCAAAAGACTAAGTCAGAGATTCACTAATATTACTGGACAAAATTATCCAAATAAAAGACAAAGATTTTCAGTACAGATTAAAAACATCAAGAATAGATGATTGCATAGATACAAATAAAATGCAGATTCCTGAAAGGCTGGATGCATTTGACTGCACATTCGTGGAAAAAATATGTAACAGGCAAATAAGTAAACTTTCAAATAAAAGGCCATTACTATGGCTTTAGTAAATCAGTAAAATAGGTTAATAGAAGATGTAGTACAAGAAATGAGTAGTCATTTTCTTTAGGTGAAAGACTAAATACTAAAACTCACATTAGAATATAAGTTTAAAATCAATGGACCTAACTTCAAAAAGGTAGAATGAGTAAAGTAAAACCTACCATTATAATTCAAATCATTATAATAATTAAACTATTCTTAGCAAATGATAGTCCAAACTGAGAAAATAATAATAATAAAACAGAAAAAATAGGGTGCAAACTACATAATTAAACTTAAGATAGTGGCTATATACATGATATATTATTCCTGTCTATGGGAGACTGCACATTCTTCTTAGACACAGATGCAATCCATATGAAAATTCATCAAATATTATGCTGTCAAATAAATATCAGCACGTTTTAGAGAAGTGACAAAACACAGATGACATAATGTAACACAACATGGGACATTTGGAAATCAATTACCAGAAGATAACCAAAATGAACAACACATATATGAAGAGTTAAAACTCATGTATATATTCGCAGACACACACATATTCACACGCACACCCTCCCTCACACACAAACACTAAAATGATTTGTTGGTGAAAAAATAAACTGGAAAGTTCAAAGTACTTAGAAGTGTGTGGTCATTAAAATACCACTAACCAAAACCATATTCAACATAAGATGTTATAAGAGATTTTCTTAGTAAACCCAAAGGAGGCAAAAGTGAAAGTAAAGTGCAGAAGTTAATGATGCAACAATTTATGTCAATAATGAGATTTCTTCAAGATACATAACAATTTATGCTAAGAAAATAATTTCTTCAAGCTATCTAACTGGCCAAGATGCCTCAAAAGAAAACAAAGTGCATCACAGGCAGACCCATGATGATCTAAAAAGTTGAATCAGTAATTTAAACTCTCTACCAAGATCTCCAAAGAAATAGTTTTACGAGTTAGTTCTGTCAGAGATGATTCCAAACTCATAAAACTTCTTCAAGGAATACAAAATGAAGGATCATTCCAAGTTCATTTTTGTGAAGCTAAAACTAGCTATGCAATCAGAACGAAGACAAATCAAGATTCAAGGCAAAGAGCTAAATAACCCACTGGAAAAACAGTCACATCTTTTCAAAAAGTAAGATAAATAATAGCAAGTCTAGTCTAGCAATAACTACATTAAAAAGATTATAAGGATAAGGTTAACCTTATTCCATAAACGGCAGGTTGGTTCAATATGAGAAATTATACCATCATTCATTAAATCAATGGATTGTAGTAGAAAATGCCTAAAATAATCTCTACAACAAAAATCTCAGAAATATAGGAAAAAATTCAATGAAATTTACATCCATTCATGTTAAAAAAAAACTAAGCAAACTAGAAATAAAGAAAAATCCCATAAAATGTTAGAGGATTTCAAAGTTTATAACCAATGAAAAAACTTCTCTTAAATTATTCCCTCTAGAATCATAGATAACAAAATGAAGCCAAGACTTGCTTTCACACTTTACAGGGGTTCTTTCCAATGCAATGAGATAAGAAAATAAATAAAATTATCATAATTTGATCGCTCACATAATAAAACCTAAAGACTCTATGGATAACTCATTAAAATCAAGAAGACAACAATGATGGTAGAATAACATCAACATGTGATCATGTATTTTACAGAAGCAGATAGGAAATATAATGTCTATATACCATGGCTGCAAAATAAGATACCTAAGAATAAAAATAACAAAGGTCTTACCATACTTTTATATAGCAACCCATAGAATTTGAGAAGCATTTTACAATTACCATCATAAAGATCTCAGTTTTTCTCAGATTTATTTATAGAACCAATGCAATTCGGATAAAAATTCCAACTTTTGGGGATTAAAATGCGACAAGCCAATTTTAAAACTTATACATATTAATAGAAGAATAAATATACTTTTAATATTCATTTAAAAGAAGACACGGCATTGCATATCACCAGGGAAAGAATGGGGTAGTAAACCCAATGTGATGAGAAAATTGGTTAACCAACAGAAAAACAATGAAGTCATATTCCTACTTCACACCAAAAGCAAATATCAGTTTCACAGGTATTAAACATTAAAATGTGAAAGACAAGGTCTAACCCTTTCAGATAAAACTTTAAGACCACTTGTTCTTGAATCAAGCCAACTCAAAGGCAAGTCATAAGGGAAAAGAAACATTTCCATACATAAAATAAAGAACCCTAATAAACAGAGTGAATGAGAAAGACAAGCCACAAACTACAGGAATAGACAAAGGACATGAATCTAGAATTTATACAGAATACCTATATAGCAATAAGAAAATTTTTTTTAATTCAGTTGAAAATGGAAAAGAAAAAAGAAAAACAAATAGGCAATCCATATAAAAGTAAACACAAACGGCCACTAAGGAAAAGAAATGTGCTCATTTTTATAAACCAAGAATAGTAAAAAATGTGCAATTGTATTTAATTTCTCTTCCAAATTATGTATCTGAAAATCTCAAGTATCCACAAGAGCCAGTGGGAAACACATATTGCTTATTGGACTATGACTTACACAAAACCCCGGGAAGAAATGATGCTGATGTTCTACCAAATTTGAAGTTAGGCCTCCCTATCACCCAGATATTTATCTTTTAAGTTCAGACCCTAGAGAAGTTCTGGCACATGCAAACCTGGGGACATGCTTGAAGGGTTACTGGAGATGGGTCCTTGGCCCCATTGGCAGAAAGAATTCAAGAATGGATGCAAAAGCAGTTGAGCTTTAAGAGTTTATTTAGAAAAAGAGATTATAGAAAAAGTCAATAGCACATGCCAGAGAGCTGGGGCTCCTGTAGACCCAGAGGGGGTTGTGCTGAGAGAAAAACAGGAGGTCTTTTTTATATAAATGGAGATGAATATTCACAAGTGGGATTAGGTTTCAAAGGGAACAGGGGAGTCTTTTGGGGTTTGGGCTTCTCCACATTCACATCAGGTGGATAGATTTTGACTATATTTGTCCCTGTTGGAAATGTCATGCTGCAGGGAGGTATAATTTTTACTATGTTAATGGATTTGGGGGGGAAGTTTGAGTCAATTTCTCCTCCATGTTGGGACCAGCTGGTTTTGGCCAGTCATCTATATGCTCACTCTCCTCAACCCATCAGAACAGCTTACACAGAATGTGTAGAAGGTAAGCAAGCATCTAGCCAAATGTAAACAGCAGCTGAAGCCTCTCCCACCCCCTCTCCCAGCTCATTCTAGCTGTTTACCTACTCTAACAGAAGCAGCACTCTTTGTGAGACTAAAAAATCTGTAAACATTGAAAATGTCCAACTGTACAATGGATAAATCAATTGTAAATTCCTATAATGCAATGCCATAGACATCACACATGGTGAAAATGATCGAATGTTCACACAGATGAATCCCAAAAGCATAATACTGAGCAAACATTATGATACTATTTACATAAAGGTTAATCAAAGATAGCAATGTTTTGTAGAAAGATTACAAAGATATTATGAAATATTCTAACAGGAAATGTTAGTTGATGGTTTCCTTAGGAAATAGGGGAGGAAAAAGAAGAAATGGGACACAGAGACATTCACAAACATCAGTAAAGCTCTGTTTCTAGGTTTGGCCTTGAGAACTTATCCATTAAATTGCTTACTCCTATTATTTTAAAAAGTTAACATAGCCACAAAAGAATTATACTCTCCTTTTCTGTAAGACTTTCTTCTCTAAGTCTTTCCCATCTTAATAACTTGCACCACCATACAGTCAGAAATTTGAAGTTGCTCTTAAAGTAACTTTCCCCTGACTTACCTCACCCAATCAACACCAAATTCTACAGATTCTGCCTCCTGCATGTCTCTGAATTCTGACCACCAAACTCCCTTTGGCCCCACTCACGAGACCGAGGTACTGTCCACACTCAGCTAAGAGGTATCCTCCTCGCTGGTCCACCTCCAACCCCTCCTGCTTCTGTGCAGTCAGCCCTGCAGGTGCAGCCAGAGCGATCTCTCAGCCTCAGATATTATACACACACCTGCCTAGAGCCAGGCGGACTCAATATGATCTGAATTATATACAGCCTTATAGCCTGCCTCTCCCACCTGTTCTAAACATTTCAACCACACAGGCCTTTAGTCAGTTCTTGCAAAGAGCCTGAACTTTTGGTCTTACACCATTTACAGCGGCTCTGTCACTTTGCCTAGTTAATTTTGGCTCATTATTTAGGTCTCAGATTAAACATCACTTCTGCAGGAAAGGTGTTTCTTAATCTCCAAAGTAATTTAGATCAACCTGATAAAAAATCTTTATAGGATCTTATACTTGTTCCTAGGAACCCTATTGACAATCGTAATTACCCATTAGATTGTATTTCCCATTAGACTGTAACCCCATCGCTCACATGGAATAGTGCAGTAATCTCCCAGATGTAATCCTTGCTTCAAGATTGTCTCCCTCCAATCCATTCAACACACCAGCCAGGCTGATGCCAATACATGTGGCATAGTCACACTTGGTACATGTGTGTGGCTTTCCCTTGCACTTAAAACAAAACCCAGAGTTGTTGGCCTTGCCTACACAGCCTTATCTTCAAGCTCATGCAAAGATCTATTTGATTTTTGGTATCTACTCAAAGTCACCTTTGCTCACCAACTTCAAGGTACACTAATACTTTTTCCATGATCTCTAAATTTATCTCATGACTTTTGATGTGATTCTTCCCTTAGGGGACAACCAGCCATATTTCAATGCCTCAAGAGAGCTTTCTTGACCATTGCTTTCTCCTCCTAGCCGTTATTTATTTGAATGGTAAGCTTCTAATCTCTGAATTTACTGAAGGGCAAACTGCATGAGATCAATGACCGTGTCTATTTTGTTCATCTCTGTATCTACAGCCCCTGATAAAGGCCAAATACAAAATGGTTAGTGGTATTTTTCAATGAATGTCAGTCAAAGAAATAAAGTTGGGGGTCTTTGCAGTAGTAACAGAGAAATTACATTTGACTCAATTGACACTCTTAGGTAGGAAAGTATTGGAAGAAAAATTTGAGGCCTAATAACTTGGCATGGTCAGGTAAAGAGCATGAGTTTCCACATATTTTTTTCCTATTGCTTTTGAAGTATACAAGTAGAATTTTAAAGGCATTGGCATTTTTTGTTGATGAATGAAAGATGAAAGGGCATAGAAGTCGGGGTGCCATCTTAGAGGCTACTGTCACACTGCTACAGGAGCAGGCATATGTTGATGCCATTATATTAGATAAGGGAAGAAAAATGGATGAGAGACAGCAAAGGAATGAGTATGGTGACTGACTGCATACAGGTGAAGAAATAACGGAAAAAATAAAATAGAGCTTTGCATTCTTTAAACTAGAAGAAAAGGGAACTGTTTCAATCAATAAATCCAGAAGCGCAGGTGATTTGGATAAAATAGGTTGTTTCTTTATAGATATATTGAAGTGATGTGATTGTGCGATGAATCAACAGGCTGCAGTAAGGGACAGTCCTGCATGCTTGTGGCCTTAGAAAAGATTGACCATCCCAGAATTAGTGAGATGGGCCAGCAGAGGAAACAGCAAGTCAGAAGATTATATATTTTCCAATGTAATCAGAATTTAAGGGATCAAGGTTTTAAATATAATAATTCAATGAATGCAGTCTCTTTTTATTACTACGAATATGCAAAAGTTTTATAAGTTGTGCGAATATAAGTACATGCCTTTGTATTCTAATCTGTTAAATTTGGATATGTATAGTAACTGATCATTTTTAAAAGTAGGAGTCAGTGACTAATGGATGTGATCAATTGCTATTATCACTAGAACCATTGCTTCAAGCATATTAACCCCCTCTTTAAAAAATCCCATTTACTTCCACCAATTTAAGTAGCACTTTTATTTACAATAAATATTTTTAAGGCACTGAAACACATATTACCAAGTGCCCCTTAAGAACAGTCACAGAGTAACAAATACAATTCTCAGAAGCATTGAATGCACTCATTTGTTGGTATGTTATCAGCCACCTGTATTGCTGGATTTTTAAAAAAATTTTAAATGTAGATTTTTAACATGATCTTTTGCAGAGCAAACATTTTTAAGTGTTTTATAAAGTTCAATTTATCCAATTTCCCTTTTACGAATCATGTTTTTGGTGTCAAGTGTAAAAACTCTTTGCTTGACCCTAGATCCTGAAGATTTTTCGATTTGTTTCTTCCCGAAGGTTTTATATTTTTATGTTTTACATTTAATTACAGTATTCATTTTGAGTTATTTCTGTGCGGGGTGTACAACAAGGTTGAGGTTCATTTTTTGCTTGCAGATATTCAGTTGCTTCAGCAACATTTGCTGACCAGCCTATCTTTCCTCCATTGAATACCTTTTCACCATTCTCAGAAATCAGCTGGGCATATTTGTGAGCTTCTGTTTCTTTGTTCTCTATTTTGTCCAACTGATATTGTGTCTACTGATTTGTGTATACACTAGTCTTGATTATGTATTTATATGATAAGTCTTGAAATTGGGCATATGGATTATTTTACCTTATTCTATTCTTTGTTTTTTTTCAAAATTATTTTAGCTATTCTAGTTCTGCCTTTCCATGAAAACCTTAGAATAATAACCTTGTCTATATTTACAAAACTTCATGCTGTAATTTCAGTAGGAATTCTTTTAAACCTGTGTTATTGCTTTGGAAAGTATTCACATATTTGCTATGCTGAGTTTTCCAGCCCATGAACGCGGTAGGTTCCTCCATTTATTTGTGTGTTTCTCAGTTTGGACACTCAAATCATACACACACTTTATTGAACTTACACTTAAATATTTCTTTTTTTGACTGATGTGAATGTTATTTTTAGTTTTGATGTCCACATGTTCACTACTCTGTGTAGAAATGCAATTGATTTTTGTATGTTTATCTTGTATCATGCAACCTTGCAGAAGTCACTTATTAGTTCTAAGAGATTCTGTAGATCTTTGGAATTTTCCAAATGGATAGTTATGACATCTGCAAATAGGGGCAGTTTTCTTGATTCTCTTCTGGTCAGTTTATCTTTTATCACCTTATTGCAATGGATAGAACTTCTAGCACTATATTGAACAGCAGTGGTAAGAGTGGGCATTGTCTTGTTCCTAATTGTTGGATAAAGCAGTAAATATTGCACCATAAGTGCAATGTTAGCTGTGGGCTTTTTGTAGAAGTCTTCTACCAGATTGATCAGGTTCTTCCCCTTTTCCTATTTTTCTGAGAGCTTTTATGAAAAATTTGTTTGGAATTTTGTCAAATGCTTTTTGTGTATCAATGTGATCAGATGTTTTTAGTGTAAACTTAAGTAAAACATGATTAGGTAACAGAAAAATGTAAAAAAAAATTTTCTTTAAAAATTCTAGTAAATGCTATTTTATAATCTTTTTGAAACATGCAATATTGTAAGGTCATTTTCATAAACCAATCAACAGTTTTCTACAAATGATTTTTTAATTACTGCATAATAGTTCATCATCATAATAATTTAAAAAATTCTACTTAATTAGACATTAAGATGATACAGAATTTTAATTTTTTAAATAATGCCTTGCTTCACTATGAGTATATATATATATATATATATATATATATATATATATACATATTTATTTTTTAATATGTATTTTAATATGTCTGTTTAAGTCCCTAAGACAAATTTCTAGAGGTGGAAGTCTTCTGGAAGGGCATTATAAAATTTGTGACATTGATATTCACTGACATATTTGCATAGTTTTAATCACAAGTCACTGTATCATTAATAAAACAACCAATACATTCTTTTAGTGCATAACTATCAAATTATTTCATGTTCAGTGGTCGCAGAAATACAACAGTTAGCATACCCAATTTCCGTGTCTATTATAGACTTACATAATCCCACATATCTCTGTTTCCATATGTGTCTGTGTTTTCTCTCCCAGGTAATAACGTTGGTAAGCAGTCATTGTGTCATATTGGTCTTTGTATCCTCAGTAGCTAATATGATTCCTGCAACAAATTTTAAGAAAGACATGTTTGTTAAATTAATGTTTTTCTTTAAACTAATGTGTTTGAATAATTATAAGCTAATAAATATTCAAAATAGTTCCTTAAACATTTAAATTACTTGAAATTCACAGCTCAGAAGCAGGTGCCAAAGATTACATGATATATTTTCTTCCACTGTTTCTGATATCTGTATTAATGATTAAGAAAGATGGAAAAAATAGAGAGAAAAAACATTCAGTCTATCCATGGGCACTTTGAGAATGGACTTGTCAAAAAGACTAAGTTCTATGTTATGATTTTATTTTCTCTGGTGACATCTTTTTAGCCATAGGGGTGCTTCCCTCTAGAGCAGTCCATTTAAGATATCCTATAGTGGTGGTTTATGAGAGGCAAACTCTCTCAACTTTCATTTGTCTGGAAATTGTTTAGTCCCTCTGTCATATTTAAATGATAATCATGCTGGATACAATATTCTTGGTTTGAGGCCCTTCTGTTTCATTACATTAAATATATTGTGCCATTCTCTTCTGGCCTGTAAGGTTTCTGTTGAGAAGTCTGATGATAGCCTGATGGGTTTTCCTTTGTAGGTGATCTTTTTTCTCTCTCTAGCTACCTTTAATACTCTGTCTTTATCTTTGATCTTTGTCATCTTAATTATTATGTGTCTTGGTGTTGTCTTCCTTGGGTCCCTTGTGTTGGGAGATCTGTGGGCTTCCATGGACTGCAAGACTATTTCCTTCCCCAGTGTGGGAAAGTTTTCAGCAATTATTTCTTCAAAGACACTCTCTATCCCTTTTTCTCTCTCTTCTTCTTCTGGTACTCCTATAATGCGAATATTGTTCCGTTTGGATTGGTCACACAGTTCTCTTAATATTCTTTCATTCCTAGAGATCCTTTTGTCTCTCTCTGCCTCAGCTTCTCTGTATTCCTGTTCTGTATTTTCTATTCCATTAACAGTCCCTTGCACCTCATCCAGTCTGCTGTTAAGCCCGTCGATGGTTTGTCTGATTTCTGCATAGTCTTTCCTCACTTCCCTCACTTCCTCCCTCAGTTCTTGCATATTTCTCTGTAGATCCGTCAGCATGGTTATGACTTTTATTCTGAATTCTTTTTCAGGAAGACTGTGCATGTCCATCCCTTCAGGTTCCCTCTCTGGGGCTGTCTGGGTCTGGAGCTTTGTCTGTACCATATTCCTCTGTCTTTTCATGGCTATAGAAGTGGTTGCTGGTAGTTGCCACGTATGTCAGCTGGGCTCTTTATGACCGCCTCGCGGGGTGCCGAGTCCTCTCAGGTGCAGCTGCACGCTGTGCGCTTTCCTGTGTATTCTGGTCTCTCTTTTAGGAATGGTTGTATTTGCTGTGTTTTCGTGGATAAATATAGTGTTGGGAGGAGATTTCTGCCGCCCTGCTCACGTCGCCATCTTCCCAGAAGTCAAAAAGACTAAGTTCTAAAAGTGCTTTGGTCACGACCCCTTCTTACCTGACAGTACGGGAAACTCAAGAACAGTTTGATGATCCCCTTTCCAAAAGGTGTCCTTTCAGAGCAGCTTTATCAGCCAACAAATTTTATTTCTAGAAGAATATGATAAAACTTTCAGAATATGCACACACACGTATAGACACTTAAACAATTTCAGTCATTCTTCCTCCTGAAAAATACACGTAATCACCCTTTTTGGAACTGAGTTGTTATAGAGCAACCTGCCACTCATCAGCCTACTGCTTAGGGTAGACAGTTTCTTCATATGGCTCATGTACATGTTTATATTGTAATATGTTTTCAAAGAGCAGATTAATAGAATAAATATGAAAGACCTCACAAGTCTTGCACAAGAACTGATAGGAGAGAATCCCATTTAAAAAGGAAAATGAGATGGTGATAGTATTGCATTTGGAAAGCCAACAGATTATCCTGTAACAATATGAAAAATGGACATAGAGGCTAAAGGTCTTGAAGGAGACCCGTTCTTAAATTCAAGGGTTAAGTGGCAAAGGTGTGAGTTAGAATAATGCAAAAGAAGAAAAAATATAAAGTTCAATAAGGAATGGTCTGTACAGAAGAGCTTTTTGCTAGGAAATAAGCAAAGTTAAGAAAATCGTGTTGGCAAAATGAACCAGGCAGTGTAAGAAAACCATGAACATCTCAGTCTTGTCTTCCCTGTGAAGGTTTTCAAGTATGAATTAAATCTATGTAATGAATACTGAAGCTTTGCAGAAAATTCTTTGACTCAGTCTTTGTCACCCAAGTTGCCACTGTTGACTGCTTTTCCATTCTTCGTGCTTCCTGGAAAAGATGAGGCACAATAAGGACAGGGGGCCCATCGGGCTGCTTGGTGAATGCCAGGGAAGACACTGGCGGTTTCAGCCCGGCTGCCAATAGATAAACAGCCCTCTAAACGTCTGGCTACTTGGACTTCACATTAATTCATTCCCAAGAGAACACAATTGATCTTGTTCCATTAGAACATATTTCAAAAAACTAGTATAGAAACATCCAAGATCTGTAAGTGTCAATTCCCTTGGGTTCCTTATGTGAAAGGGGAATTGATTTGTATTTTTTATGCTGTATTTGCTTTTTAAATTAGCCTTTCTGAGAGAAGCATCTGATTCTATAAGTTGAAGTAACGAGGAATAAGGAAAGCCAAGAGCAGTGTTAACCAGACAGAACCAGCTGACCAGCCTCACAGTCTGTGACCCTGCCCCCGGGCTTGGGAAGGACTGGGGCCCTGGTGAGACCTTCCCAGGTCTGCAGTGAAGTGGACGTGGCCCGACCAGCCTCAGCAGTGCATTACCTGCCTGCTGCCCAACCGCTGATGGTGCAGACCCCTCCGCCTTTGCCTTCTTCCACCGTGCTGCTCATCCATGGGCGTGGTTGGATCTCCTTTATCATGTTTATTGCTTATTGTCCTCTTGACCCCGCCCCCAACCCTCTGGCACCTCAGCTCCAGCAAGTGGGTGACTTGTCCTGCAAGGCGCCCCAAGACTGCAGAATTGTTTCGTGCCCAATAATCACTGAATGAATAAGGAAGCCTGGACTTGTTGCAATATTTGCTGTGTTTTCCACTTTGCCACTGAAAATCTTCCAGTCTCTCACGAGGAAAAATTATCAGCCCCCACGGATGCCCAGGGGAGAGCGCGGGACCTTGGACCGAGCCGAGGGCCGTGCTGAGGGCGAGAAAGGCACATCCCTGCACCGGGAGCGAGCTTCCATTAGCAGCTGGCCAGGCTTCAAGAAAAGCAGCTCTTGCTCCGCTTAGGGAGCAGGAGAACTATTGTTCATACGTGTTTACAGACACAGCTGTAGAGGAAGACAAGGGTTTGCAGCGGGTGTCGGGCACACGCGTTGGCTGTCACGCTTGGTGGCTACTGTGTGGTCACAGACAGAAGCAGGACTCAGAGTCTGGGCTCCATCATTATGCGCGGAGGGCGTCTGTTTCCACCCTGTGTGTGTGTGTGTTTTAATTTATTCCACAAGACCCCAAAGTGAGCGTGAATGATGGGCAGCTGGGGAGAAAGAACAGCCATATTAAAATCGGGAGCCCACATTTTCTTTCTTGTTATTTTATTTTTTTTTTGTTGTTTAAATAGATGAACAAAGGGTTTGGGGTTTTAATTAAAACCACAGGAAGTAGTGGGAAAACTATCAGCTCTTTCTAGGTGACACTGCGTGCCTCCTGTCCCCTCCCACGCACCCACCAGCGACGGGAGGAGAGGAGCTGCTCTCCGAGCGCCTGGGACGCCTGCGACCTCGGCGGGAAGAACAGAGGTCCTCTGACAGCTCAGACAGGACTTTAGGATCAACTTAATGCTTTCAAATTTTATATCTGTTAATGAAAATATAAACACCAAACCTTTATATCATCAGTTGTCCATATTAAGAATCTGATAGAGACCCTGCAGGTTTTGCATAAGAAAAGAATAATCAACATTATCACAGTCTCAGTTCTGCCTCCAGCAGCTGGAGTTTATAACCTTCACAGTCCCGCTAAAACCCAGTGGGGGTCAAAAGCCACTCACTAAACCCTGGTTTCTCAGGAGAGAAGGGCTGGCCGCGGAGGGGAGCACAGGCCTGCAGGAGCTCCGTCCTCTCAGACGCGCTCACCGTGGGGCATTCAGGGGCCACCTGCTGACGCCCGGCGGCCTCCGGTGTGTCTGCCTCCACAGGAGGAGGGGGAGGTCAGGTTTCTCAGCAGCGAAGGTGGAGCCAGTGTCCTGCCAGTGTCACCTGAAGACAGGAGGCCAGCGTGAGGGGAGGAGGGTGGCCCAGCCCTGGTCAAGTGCCTTCCCTGTTCACCCAGCCTCTTTGGTTAGGCAGGTTTACACAAAGGGGAGATAAGCCGTGGGTTATGGTATGCAACAGGTGGGGATTGATCTTTATTCTTATAAATAAAAACAAATGCTTCTGAGTATCTATTCAGCAAGACCAAGGAGAGGCCAGCCATTCACTGGGAACCCAAGCCCAGGGACTCACGCACGGCAGGAAGCGGAAGGGCCTCCAGCTTTCCCAGAACGAGGCACTGTTGCCCGTTCCTAGCTGGCTCTGTGGGGGCAGAGGACAGATCTCTCTGAATGCTGCCAATTACTCCACACACAACATCCTAGGCCCCATCTCTCGGAGCAGCAAGGGGTGATGCCACGGGCTCGCGCTTGTGGAAATCAACCTGCTCCATGTTCTCAGTGTCTGTGCGGTCGGTCCCCTGCCCACTACAGCAACTCTCACATGCGCCTACTCCTTTAAAACAAAACATCTGTGAGGGGCAGCGGTGCCTTGAGAATGGGCCACCCTCCTCAGCTGGAAACCCCAAACTGATGCAAAGGTGCCCAGGACGCAGAAACCCGCCTGGCTCAGTTTGCCACAGGGCAGGAGACCATCACTGTTTCATTATTTTGTTGATGTTGATGGGGTCTAAATGATAAGACCAAGTAATCTGTCAATAATTTTTTACAGACACACACATTGAGATATTTTCCTGTTTCAGTTATTTTGAAACTCTGAATTAAATCATCTCAAAAGTCCAGGAGTATGTTGAATCCTACTAACTTATTGGCGGAGTGCAGAAACAGACTCCCTCTCTAAGCTGCAGGTTGGTAGAGAGGGTTTCATCCTTTGGCCACATGCCACCTCCAAGATACTCTGGTTTATGGTGAGCAGGGGTTGGCTTCGCTCAGGCAACCTTGCGGGTGATTCCCGCTGATTAGGGAAAAACCAGTTGGAGGAACAGAAAGACGACTCTTAGCCACGCACCCCTCATCTCCCATTTTTAACCAAAACTGTCACATGAGCACAGTTCATGGACCCATCATGTCACATACACTCACAAGGCGAATTAATAGGGAGTGACTGGCAAGGCTGTGAAAAGATTTGCTTCGCTTGATATGGTAAAAAGAAATTTCAAGTGCAGTTCCTTTAATAGTAGGCACCTGGGTAATTAGTACCCGCTCTTAGCCAAGGTAAGAGCATGCCATGCTGGGAGTGAGGGTGGCTCAAAGCCAGGACAAGTGGAGTAAAGCTGTAAGAAACCAGGGACAGACAGATGGAGGGATGTGGGCTGAGCATTGCTTACCAGGGGCAAGACAGATACACTCCAAGTCCAATGTCATAGAACAAGCAGGAGGGAAAATACCCAGTATCTGCCTAAAACCCAGGCAGAGAAGAATCAAAGGCGCATCCTAGCTTCCCAAGGGCACAGTTTTGGACGGGAGCAGGAGAGGGGTGCAGCAGGGTAAAACACAGCACGTTCCTGACATTATCAAACTATCAGAGAAGCAGCTAGCATTGTTTTGAAATCTTCCCAGTTCTTTAGGCTGGAGCTATTTCTATAATGCACAGCTGGAGTTTTTGGATTCTGGTTGGTTGTAAATGAGACTGAATCTGCTATTAAGAGAAGTTCGTCCTGAAGAGCTGGGATGAAGGTAAGACGGATAGGAATTGACATGTATAATAGCTAAAATATGATTTAACTATGCATATATATATATATACATATATATATATGTGTGTAATTATGTACATCATTCATATATATGTGTATATATATATGAATGAATTCAATATATGCATCTTTAACTCTTAATAATGAAAGCAGAATGATTTCAGTTATCTGAAGAGCAAGGCAGCTCCCTAGCTACCCCTCTGGAACAGAACAAAGTCTGCCCTAAGACGCTATATTTGTGCGTACGGTTTGTTATCGTTTCTCCATTTCACAGAAGGGAAACCTAGGACACTGAGGCAGACCCAGGCTTTCTAAAGAGGCCCCGGGGTCGTTTCCAAGACTTCCCAGCACACACTGCCTGGAGTCTTAGGACTTTGATTCAAAGAACCAACACAGAACAAAATTCCTGAAGCTCAATTAGTGAACAAAATCAACTAAAATTCAATTCAATTCAATTATATACCATGAGCAGATAAAGTTTATTCAGGAGATGCAAGGTAGGTTCAGTGTTTGAGAATCAATCACTGTAATCCACCATATTAACAGGCTAAAGAAGAAAAATTACGTAATAATATCGATTGATGAAGAAAAAGCATGTGACAAAATCAAACACTATTCATGACAAAACTCTCTGGAAAAAAGTGGGAACAGATGGGAATTCCGTCAGTCTGATAAAGAGTGTCTGCAAACAAGCCTATGGCTATCATTATATATAATAGTGAAAGCCTAAATGCTTTCTTTAAAAGATCGGGAACAAAGCAAGAATGTTTGCTTTCCCCATTCTTCTTCAGCTTAATGCTGCAAGTTCTACCCAGTGCAATAAGTAAAAAGAAATAAAAGGCGAACAGATCAGAAAGGAGGAAAGAAAACTTTCCCACTTTGCAGATGAGGTTATTGTCCACATAAAAATATTAAGAAGGACATATAAAATTTTCTAGAACTAGTAAGGTGAAGAATTCAGTAAAGTCACAGCATATAAGATAAATATATGAAATAAATTTTATTTTACGTAGTATTGGTGAACACGTGAAGACCAAAATTTTAAATAAAATACACTTAAAATCACTGAAAAAACACTCCAGTGCATGTACAGTATTTGTGTTCTGCAGACTGCAAAGTGTGGATGAAAGAAGTCAAGGAAGATAAAGTAGGTGTAGAGGCATTGCTAGGTTTGTGGATTGAGTCAGCACCATAGTGAAGTTGTCTGTTCTCACCAAATAGGTATCAAGGTTTAAAATAGTTCCTATCAAAATCACAGCAAGAGTTTTTATAGATATGGACCAGATTATTCTAAAATTTTTATGGAAAGGCAGAGAAACTAGAATAGCTACATCATTTTTAAAAATGAAAAAAGTGGGAGGAATCACTTTGCCTAATTTCAAGATTTACTCTATAGCTCTAATATTCAAGACTGTATAGTATTAGTGGAGGGACAGACATGTAAATCAATTGGACAGAATAAAGCCCAGACACAGAACCTCAAAAACTGCCCAATGAATTTTTTACACATGTGTAAAAGCAGTTTGATGGAGGAAAGATAGCCCATCTAACAAACAGTATTGGCACGATTGGGTATTCACAGGAAAAAATAAAGCTCCACTTGGAGTCTCACACCTTATAAAAAACTTAAAATAAATCATGGATAAATACAAACATAAAACTATAAAACTTTTAGAAAAAGCAGGTGAAAATCTTCAGGAGATAACACTAGGCAAAATGTTCTTAGACTTGACACCAAAGCCTAATTCATAAAATAAAAAATTGATAAGTTGGACATCACTAAAACATAAAACTGCCCTGGAAAGACCCTCTTGGGATGATGAAAAGATCAGCTCCAAGGGGAAGGAAAATTCTACAACATGTATCTGATATGGGACTGGTTTAAACTGCCAAAAACAAACAGTAAAAAAAAAAGGAAACAATTCAATTAGAACATGGACAAAAGGCACACAACTCATTTGACCAAAGAGGACACACAGATGGCAGGAAGGCCCATGGAAAGATGTTCAACATCGTTAGCCATTAGGGAAATGCAAATGAAAACCACGGTGAGATACCACCTCATACCAGTCAGAATGGCGGAAATAAGTGGCTATCTGCCCAGATGCTGGTGTGAATGCGGAGATTCTGGGTCACTGGACATCACTGATGAGAATATAGGATGGTCAGCCACTCTGGAAAGAACAAATGGGAACGAAAAAAGAAAACCCAAAAACAGTAAGCACAACGACTAACATGATCCGACGATTAAACCTTGAGCACTTATCCCGGAGAAATGAAGACTTGTGTTCACAAAAACTCTTGTACATAATGCATAGCATCTTTATTAATAATAACCAAAAACTAGAAACAACCAAAATTTTCTACAACAGGTGCATGGTTAAAGAAACGGATGCCCCCACACTACGAAATACTCAGCAATAGACAGGAATGAATCACTGATACACACAACGAGCTGGGTGACTCTCCAGGGAATTTTTGTGAGTGAAAAGAGCCAATCTCAAAAGGCTATATAAAGTATGATCCATTTACATGTTTTTGAAATGACCAAATCACAGGAATGGAGAACACGTTCGCGGTTGTCAGGAGTTAGAGATGACGGGGACTCCTGGGTGGCATCATCTGAAAGGTGGCAGCAGAATGGAGATCTTTCTAGAGATGTAATATTTCTATGTCTTGACCGCTGTGATTCCAAATCCACACATTTGAAAAATGATTTAGAACTGTACACACACATTGTGGCAATGTCAGTTTCCTGGTTTTGATTTTCTGCTGTAATTACCTAAGATGTGACCAATGGGGGGAAACGGGGCCTCTGTGTACTGCCTTTATGACTTTCTGTGAATCTATAGGTACTAGACAACTTAAAAAAAATGCAAAGCAACTGATAGAAAATTTTCTACTATTTAACATCAGAGGAAAAAAAGAGGAAGAAGGAGCAGGGAGCTGCTGTGTGACATAAGCTCCAGTGTTCCCCGCGCAGGCGGCCGAGACCTGACACTGAAGGGCGACTGAGAGCAGCTGCGTGAGCGCAGGGCTCGAGCGGCGGAGCTGGCGGAGACACCGTCTCTCCAGACCCGGGCAGGAGGTGCAGTGGGCTCACACGAGCAGATAAGTTGTTTCTCATAAACCCTTCTGTGTTATTTCCTTTTTTGAAAGAAAAGCTCTCATAAAAGAGCTGACACTTCTCTGTCGGCTGTCTCTTGACCCCTGCTTCTATTATTTTCCATTCTGTAGATATTCCATAAGGACATTATAGGAACCTTTGCCAGAAGGAAGTAAGCCTCCTTTTCCATTGCTTCTGCAAACACACTGAGTCCAGTTTTGATATGGGGATATTTATAACCATTTGATTGAAGTGCCTTTCTGATTTCTCCATATTTTTTTTAAATAAGTTACACAGGAACATGCAGCATAGCCCACATCAACTAGTCCAGTCTCCCTTTCGCGCCCTGAAAGGATTCAGAACCACATTCACAATAGAATGAATTGCCCGATGCTCGTGTGTTCTTTTCGGTTTTGTTCTGGTCTCAGAGTAGTTAGCTGGCACACTCTTACAGCTGGTAACACTTTAGCTTGTCTAGTTCCACCCAAATTAACTCATAGACAGGGGAAATAAACAGGGTCCCAATTAGGTGAGAGCGCAGCAATTCAGTGGCAGACATCTATTCAATTATCTAGGTGAGCTGATGGATCCTGACTTCCAAGCACAATGCAGATTTTGTGATTGTTTTCCTTTTTCAGCTGTGCTGGTCTTCATAGTTTTGGAGAGGGAATTGGGTGCTGTGTGAAGCCCATATTTTCAAAAACTTCAGTTATCCCAAAGCTACAACCTCAAAAGAGGAATGTGGGATGCTGATCTTTACTAAATCAACAGACAGTATATAGACTTCATTCACATAACTCTAAGACCACCTTGAATTGGGACTAAATAATTATTTTCAAAATTGAAGGTAAAAGTGAATATGGGTTTGCCAAATTTGAGAATATAGAAATTTCATACATATTAATGAAACACACAATTTGGGAAACTGAACACTGACTTCAAGAATAAGTATAAATATCTAAATGTTCCCTTTTAGTTCAATAAAACAAATGGAAGAAATAATTCTTACAGAAACTCTGATCCACATGTTCATTACTTAATTTTTACTCTTTATTTCTATTTATATGCAACTTAGGTTTATTTCTCCCTCACGGTCTGCTCACTGCATGATTATATGCTTGGCCTAGCCTGTGAAATCATGGGCACTGTCGATGCTTGGCCCAGCCCTACAGTAACACACTAATATGAAAAAGACGTTATATCCATTTGGATCTGGGTCTGAAACAGGCCAGCTAGTCTTTGCATTCTTTTTAAGTGAGCATCTGCTCTTCATGAAATGTTCCACAGTCTCAAATCTGGCAAACTGATATTTGATTTTGAATAAGTATAAACTGGTAATGAACATCAGCTTTAGGGTTTGCGACCTTGGACTTCTTTTTCTTCACCTCAACCCTCTCCAGTGAATGCTGTCTGGAGGCCTCTCTGTTCCTAAGCTCAGGAATCACTTTTGTTAAGAAAGTCTCTGCATTTGGGTACATTCTTACAGATTTCAAGCTCAAAGTGACTCTTCCCCAGCAGCAAGTCCATCACACTGACCCTTAAACTTGGTGCTGAGTCTGGACCCTGAGCCCCAGGAAAAGCAAATGGGGGTTTAGCCCTGCTGCACAGTCTCTCCATTACTTGGGGGATCACCAGCCCACACGACATGGGGTAAGGTGTGCAGTTATCACAGTAAAATACACATGATGTGATTAAGTTAATTTGTCATGAAAAGTTATCTCAGCAAAATGAAGAGTAGTTGCTAGGGCCGGCAATGCTAAACAGCCCTGTCATCTAAATACTGTTACAGGCCCCACTCTAATACCAAAACTGGGCAAAGACACCACAAAAAAAGAAAACTACAGACCAATATCCCTGATGAACATAGATGCAAAAGTACTCAACAAAATATTGGCAAACCAAATTCAAAAATACATCAAAAGGATCATCCATTATGATCAAGTAGGATTTATTCCAGGGATGCAAGGATGGTTCAACATTCGAAAATCCATCAACATCATCCACCACATCAACAAGAAAAAGGACAAAAACCACATGATCATCTCCATAGATGCTGAAAAAGCATTCAACAGAATGCAACATCCATTCATGATAAAAACTATCAACAAAATGGGTACAGAGGGCAAATACCTCAACATAATAAAGGCCATATATGACAAACCCACAGCCAACATTGTGCTTAACAGTGAGAAGCTGAAAGCTTTTCCTTTAAGATCAGGAACAAGACAAGGATGCCCACTCTCCCCACTGTTATTCAACATAGTACTAGACGTCCTCACCACAGCAATCAGACAACACAAAGAAATAAAAGGCATCCAGATTGGCAGAGAAGAAGTTAAACTGTCCCTGTTTGAAGATGACATGATACTGTATATAAAAAACCCTAAAGAATCTACTCCCAAACTACTAGATCTAATATCTGAATTCAGCAAAGTTGTGGGATACAAAATTAATATGCAGAAATCTGTGGCATTCCTATACACTAACAATGACCTAGCAGAGAGAGAAATCAGGAAAACAATTCCATTCAAAGTTGCATCAAAAAGAATAAAATACCTAGGAATAAACCTAACCAAGGAAGTGAAAGACCTATACTCTGAAAACTACAAGAAACTCATGAGAGAAATTAAAGAAGATACCAATAAATGGAAACACATCCCGTGCCCATGGATAGAAAGAATTAATATTGTGAAAATGGCCATCCTGCCTAAAGCAAACTACAGATTCAATGCAATTCCTATCAAAATACCAACAGCATTTTTCAATGAACTAGAGAAAATCATTCTAGAATTCATATGGAACCACAAAAGACCCTGAATAGCCAAAGCAATCCTGAGAAGGAAGAATAAACCTGGGGGGATTATGTTCCCCAACTTCAAGCTTTACTACAAAGCCACAGTAATCAAGACAGTTTGGTATTGGCACAAGAACAGACCCACAGACCAATGGAACAGACTAGAGAGCCCTGATATAAACCCAACCATATATGGTCAATTAATATATGATAAAGGAGCCATGGACATACAATGGGGAAATGACAGCCTCTTCAACAGCTGGTGTTGACAAAACTGGACAGTTACATGCAAGAGAATGAAACTGGATTATTGTTTAACCCCATACACAAAAGTAAACTCGAAATGGATCAAGGACCTGAATGTAAGTCATGAAACCATAAAACTCTTATAAGACAACATAGGCAAAAATCTCCTGAATATAAGCATGAGTGACTTCTTCCTGAACGCATCTCCTTGAGCAAGGGAAGCAAAAGCAAAAATGAACACATGGGACTACATCAAACTAAAAACTTTCTGTACAGCAAAGGACACCATCAACAGAACAAAAAGGCATCCTACAGTATAGGAGAATATATCTGTAAATGACATATCCAATGAGGGGTTAACATGCAAAATATATAAAGAACTTACATGCCTCTACACCCAAAAAGCAAATAACCTGATTAAAAAATGGGCAGAGGATATGAAGAGACAGTTCTCCAAAGAAGAAATTCAGATGGCCAAAAGACACATGGAAAGATGCTCCACATCACTAATCATCAAGGAAATGCAAATTAAAACCACAATGAGATATCACCTCACACCAGTAAGGATGGCCACCATCCAAAAGACTAAGAACAACAAATGCTGTGAGGATGCGGAGAAAGGGGAACCCTCCTACACTGCTTGTGGGAACGTAAACTAGTTCAACCATTGTGGAAAGCAATATGGAGGTTCTTCAAAAAACTAAAAATACAAATACCATTTGACCCAGGAATCCCACTCCTTGGAATTTACCCAAAGAATACTTCTCAGATTCAAAAAGACATATGCACCCCTATGTTTATTGCAGCACTTTTTACAATAGCCAAGATATGGAAGCAACCTAAGTGTCCATCAGGAGATGAATGGATAAAGAAGACATGGTACATATACACAATGGAATATTATTCAGCCATAAGAAGGAAACAAATCCTGCCATTTGCAACAACATGGATGGACCTGGAGGATATTATGCTCAGTGAAATAAGCCAGGCAGAGAAAGACAAGTGCCAAATGATTTCCCTCATTTGTGGAGTATAACAACAAAGCAAAACTGAAGGAACAAAATAGTAGCAGACTCAAAGACTCCAAGAAGGAACTAGTGGTTCCCAAAGGGGAGGCATGTGGGAGGGTGGGTGGGGAAGGAGGGAGAAGGGGATTGTGGGGTGTTATGTTTAGTACACATGGTGTGGGGGATCACAGGGAAGACAGTATAGCACAGAGAAGGCAAATAGTGAATCTGTGTCATCTTACTGCACTGATGGACAGTGACTGAATTGGGGTATGAGTGGGGACTTGATAATATGGGTAAATATAGTAACCACATTGTTTCTTCATGTGAAACCTTCATAAAAGTGTATATCAATAATACCTTAATAAAAAATAAATAAATAAAATAAACACTGTTACAGGCCCACTCCCAGAAGGCTCCCTGAAGATGCATTGCCTCTATTTTCATTTCCAATGACTCTGCCGCTGCTTGAGTTTTGCTTACTTGTCCATGTCGGGTTTTGGCGTCCAGTCATGAGAAGTTCATGTTGGTTTTAGCTCTCTTACTTCATATCATCATTTTTTTATTTGTTGCCTCTAGGACTCTGAAAAGCAGAGACTTTTAATTCGCATAATATGGAACAATTGCAAAGTTCCCTCCAAGGAAATCTGCACCCCCGTGTCAGAGTGGAACACGCCTGCTCTGCATGGATGTTCAACCCTCCCACACCCCCTTGCCTCCCTGGGGTCACTGTGCTGGGCTTTAGGCTTCTTTTCCAATCAGCCTGAACATGGACCAGGGAGTGAACCTACACGTCTGTCCTCACTTTACCTTCACTGATCTTTGATTCCACAGTAGAGGACTTTGAGCATGCTTACATTTTGAATTCACCCTCTCTCTTTTTGAAGTTAGGCACCCACACCATTTACAAGGTGTTAAAGGCTTGTTGACTTCTGATACAAAAACTGCCTTCAGGATGTAGGAAAGCGTTCTGGACTTGAAAGTAAAAAACATAAATTTTGAGGCAAGGTGGCATAGACTCACCTTTCCCTATCATCTCCTCTAAACACTACTTAAGTACTTTGGAAATAATCACCAGACAGTCACAGTAGGATTCTGAAAGGTTGAGCGAAGGTAGACCCACAGCGGCCTGGACACTGAGGAGCAGCAGAGGAGCGAGTTCCCTGGCCATTGTTTTCATGCTGGCGTGGGTGCTGGTGAGGCCTGCAACCCATAATCACCAGTGGATGTGGGCAAATAAGCAAAAGCAGGAAAGGTTGCCTTCCAAAACCAATGATTGTGGAGGGGGCAGCCCCCGCAGAAATCCACTCTCTGGTTCCCTCCTGGGCATCTGCAGCCCAGTCTGCTGTAGCCCCACAAGGCCTTCCTCCACCCAGCCCTGCACACAGTGCCTATGGCAATGTTAGCAGAGCCCATAAATTGCCCCAAACCCTGAGCAGTAATGACTTATCTGCCCCAGGACCAGGCTTGTCAGAGTCCAGGTGGACATCCACATCCACACCCAGGGTAGCAGTGGCCTCATTGGCCGGAGACAAATAAGGTTAGAACCACCAGCCATCACAGAATATGATAAAAGTAAGAATAGGAATTAATGCAATTAAAAGCAGAAGCAATAAAGAATTCATTGACACAAAATGTTGGTTCTTTGATAAAAATAAAATACCAGTAAAATCGATTAACTCTAGCAAGACTGATGAAGATAAAAAGAGAAAAGGCACAAATTGCCAAAATCAGAAATGGAACAAAGGATGTCATTACAGACCCTGAAGCCAATAAAATGATAATAAGGTATTACTATGAACGACTAGGTGTTCAGAAATTCAACAGCTTAAAAGAAAATGACCAATTCTTCATAATCTGCAATTAGCAAAATTCAGAGAAAAATAGATAATCAGAATAATCCTACAACCATGAAAGAAATCCATATGTAATTAAAAGTTGCTAGAAATCCCCATGCTCATATGGCTCCCCTGTAGACCTTTGCCAAACACTTAAAATATTAACACCTATTTTATACAGTCTACCAAGAGCAGAGTCAGAGGGAACACTTCCCAACTCACTTTATGAGGCCAATATCAATTTGTAAAAAACAAAATAAACAAATATATAGGCAGTACTAAAAAGAAAAATTGTAGACAAATATATCTCATGAAGTTAGATACAAGTTCCTCAACAAAATATTAGCTGATTGAATCCAGCAATGTGTACAAAGCATAATGCACTATAAACAAACAGTTTCATTCCAAATATGCAAGGAAGACTGGTTCAATATTTGAGAATAATCAATGTAACCTAACATAAAACTAAAGGAAAATAATAATGGTATTAAAGACACAGAAAAAGTATTTAACAAAATTCAACATCCACTGATGTTTTTTAAATCTCAGCATACTAGAAATGGAGGGGAACTTCTTCAATTTGATAAAGAGAATCTACAAAAACCCTGTATCTAATGTCATATTTAATGGTGGAAGATAGGATACTCTTACTCAGAGATTGGGAACAAGGCAAAGATGTCCTCTCCCACCAGTAATATTCAGCAGAGTATTGGAAGTTTTAGCCAGTGCAATAAGGGAAGAAAAATAAAATACCTACAGATTGAAAAGGAAGAAATAAAGTAATCCCTATTTATGTAAGATATGATTCTCTGTGTAGAAAGTGCCAAAGAATTTACAAAAAAACACCCCAGTAATTTACAGTAAACCTTCAAGAACTAATAAGTGAGTTCAGCAAGGCTGGAAAATACAAGTTCAGTACAAAATAATGACTATATTTTTCTATACTAACAAGGAACATACAGAAAACAAAATTGAAAGCATGACACTATTTAAAAGCACTCCAAAGGAAATAAAATACTTAAATGTAAATCTATCAAAACTTGGGCAGGATCTTTATCCTAAAAATTACAAAATACTAGTTTAAAAAAATTAAAAAGGACCTAAATAAATGGAGAGGCATACTGTGGTCATACACTGGAAATTTTGACATAGCAAGGCTATAAATTCTCCCAAAATTATCTATAAGTTTAATACAGTTGCCATCACAATCCAAACAATGTAATTTGTAGATATATATAAGCTAATCCAAACATTTACATGTAAAGAAAAAGGTCCTAGAATAGCAATTTTTTGGAAATGAAGAATCAAGTGAGAGAAATTTTTCTTCTTTATGTTAAGGCTTACTACACAGATGAGTTCATCAAGACAGTGTGGCCTGAAGATGGACACATAGGTCAATGGAACAGAATAGGGAGGCCAGAAAATAGAATCATACAAATTTGCCCAGCTAATTTTTAATGAAGATAAAAAAGCAATTCAAAGGAGCAAGGAAAGCCTTCAAATAAATGGTGTTGGAGTAATTTGATTTCTGTAGGGAAAAATGTGAACCTTGACCTAAATCCACATCTAATACAAAAGTTACTGAAAACAGACTATGAAACCAGAAAAGATAATTACTATTTAGTTTCTCTCTGCTCCACCAGGATCACCTAAACAGTGCAAAATAAATGATGCTAACCCCCAAATACCTGTTATTTCCTCTATATTTACAGTTTCCAAAATATGCTATCTTTCCCTTTATGAGTGGTTTCCCTCTTGTCTACAACATTCTCCCCCACTCTCCTGTACCTTGCTGACCCCGACAGATGAGACATAAGAAAACCCCGGCCACACCGGGATGGGACTGACGCCATGTGCTTCTATCCATCAGCTCCATTAAAAATGTGTCGTAATGGTCCCTGTCCCATCAGATTTCCTCAAGACTTGGCCCTTTGCCTTTCCTCTCATTTTCTTCAGCACCAAGGGAGAACCTGAGGACACCTGAGATGCGGTAAGTGTCCAATCTCTTTGGCTGCATTGATTTTTACAACTGATTTGCACAAAGATTTAAATGAACTCTCTGTGGTTTGCTTTGATTTGAACTATTTGCTTTTGAAATGAATTAAGATAAAGTTAGAGACTAAGACTGAGGGGAAACCAAGAGATTTCCCAGATCTAATGGCATGTAGTCACTAGTTGTTAAGCAGTAGACTTTTGAGTCAGAAACACATGGATTTCAGTGTTTCTCCACCACTTAGTACATGTGTAATCTTAAATTACTAAAGTTCTCTTAGTCTCAATAGTTTCCATCTTTAAAGTATGGCTAATAACTAGATACTTCATAGTGCAAAACTAAGTGAAATTCGATAATATTATCCATTGATTTGACAATGATTATCACCATATTGTTCTATCATTTAAAAATTAAATCTCTTCAAGTGCTGTGTCAATAAAAAAATGATATAATTGAATCTATACTGACCCTCTATAATTGTACAAGTGATACATTTTAAGCCTAGAGTTCATTTTAGTCTCAACATTTTCAGATACATTTTGTAGCCATGTATAGGGTATGTTGGGATTTGTGGGTTTAAAAAAAAAACATTCACTTATTTCTGAAGATGATTATTTAGCACAGATATCTCTGAAAAAACTGATATGAAAATTATTGTCATTTTTTCATTGACTCTGTGAAACACATCTTGAATTAGTACATTATTGTATATTAGATGTCCTATTACTTGTTATCATACTAGCACTTAGTTCATGGTAACCACAAAGTATTTACCACCATCAAAATAACAAAAACATTTATTAAATTTGTGTAACTAACCACTCAGTTAACCACTGTTACCCATTAATTCTTTCTGATTGTGCAACCTCACTTAATACTTTCGATTCAGGTACCGAGATTTGATAAAATCTCCTTTCCACATTCATTTCATTAAGTAATACCTGAAAAGCTGTCCTCTCCTTTCTCTTCACTGCCTACAATGAATCTACTCACCAGAACAAATAGTCTGTCTTCAAGTAAAATTTTCTATTTAGTAATCATGTCTTATCACTTATTCATTAGTAGGTTATACTCAAGGAGGAAGGCATTCTTTGGTTGGACAAGTTCTCACTACAGAGCACAATGTTAGAAACTGTGGTAGTCTGTTTTCATATAGAGCCAAAGAAATTCCTTGGATTTGACTGCAACACTTTCCTCTAGTACAATGAATCTTTCTCATCCTCTTAGGACAAGCTGCTTTCTGTGTATTCCATTCATGGATTTGTCTCTCCAGTTGACCTTTGCAGGGAATAAAGGGATATGATGATTGTGATTTCTGCTCATTTTAATAAAATACATGTAATTATAATGTAATACTTTATAAAATATTGATATTTGAGATGACCCATTCATGCTCAATATAAATTAAAGCTGTAAAATCCTATCCCATAATTTGACACCGATAATATAAAAGTAAGCTAGTGCTTATATGAGCCTGAAATCCATATAACTAACTGGGGTTTGTGTCCCATTTCCCACTTTTTTACTGCCTATGATATTAATTTTATACAACAAGAACAAGAAATGTCTTGTATATAGACAGTTATGGAATTACATACAATTGTTCTCTTCTTTTTCCATCCTCACCAATACCATGTTGCTCTATTGGATTATTTAAGTAAAAATATTCTTATTTCCACTGATCCTTAAACATATTTTGCAAGCAATATAAAATCTTTTTACTACATGTCTGGGTGGGTGGGTATGTGTAGGATGACAATATTCATTTGCTTACATTTTTTGGAGAGGAATTATTTCTATGTCCTATTCTGGAAAGAGAGAGACTGGTGGTTGGGTACAGACTGCAGCATTGTGGAGGATTACAGAAACCACATAGACTCAAAGATGGAGCGCAAAGATTTTCCAGCGTTTCTTAGAGATGAATAAGGAGACTGACAGTATCATCTAAGACCCCGCTACAAACTCCTGACGCGTGTCACAGCATTACTTGGGGCTGATGGGGAAAAGGGTTTAGTGGACTATCTAATAGGGATGCAGCCCTCCCCTGCCATGGCTAATTCAAGAGGATCTTGCTGTTGGAGAGTCATGCAAATCTTCCTGTATCAAAGTCCTTTCGGTGCCATTCTCTGATGCTGTCACTCTCTGAGAACCTGTATTGGTCTTTGACAATGCACTGAACTTTAGCCTACGATGTTTAAGGTTCTCTGCACATGGTCAGCTTTGTTAATGTCTATCTTAAAATACCACAGAGAAGAATGGTCAGACCAACCAAAAAGGGCTGATACTTTTTTCCAGCTTTGTGTGTCTTTCTGTGCTCAACATCTTCCTACCAAGAAGTTCAGACACATTTCTTTCTTCTACTACAAAATCAAGCAGAAGGAATTTAAAGAACTTTAGCTTGACATGTCTTAAATACTAAGACCTTCACAAAAGTTTTATTTAAAAAATAGGTAGATCATGGGAGGTTGAATATACTATATCCTGCTTAATCACTGCTCATTCATAGTACCCACTGAGCTCTGAAAATCCTAGATTGAAAAAGAAAGTGTTCAGCATTGTCTCAACCAATACTCCTAGAAGTTACCTCTATACAGAATCTCCTTTCACATATTAACAAGTAATAGTGTTCTATCAAAATTCCATAATTCTGCAAAAACCATCATTTGTGTTTTCTTCATCCCTGCCCATGTGCTTGAGTCTCAATGACTGTCAGACCTGATCCTTTGTAGGGACTCAGCACTCCATTTTACCTGTGACTAGAACAGGCCCTCTTTGGATAGTTCTTCCTGTCATTCAGGTTTCATTCCGAATGCCACCTCCTTCACTGAACACTCTATTTTCATCATTGTTTTTCTTAAAGTTTCTATTAAAACAAAAATTATGTTGCCCAGTTTGTTGACATCTCCATCCACCTGATGTAGGCTCTGAGCAGTTGGAAAACTATTGCGTCATTCGGGGCTGTGGGCCTAGGGTTGCAGGTTGGTGATACGGACGGTCTCAGCTGGCGTTCCCCCAGTTCCAGCTGGGACCGTGCACATATCACATAGCTGGCTGTTGGTTGGGTTATGGGGTAGCTGGGATACTTATGCTCCAGCAGGTTGGTCCCACCATTGTGTCATGTGAGGGCAGAGGTACAAAGAGAGCAGGGGGGTGACCACTGACACCTGCTGAATCCCAGCCCAGCCCCTAGCCGTATCAACTTTGCCACACATACAGGGTGACTATTAAGTATAGACATATCAGATGGTATTATTTTGTTTTCTTTTTCCATTTAGTGTTTCAGTTAAAATTTTATCCAGTGAATTCCGTTTTTCCCTATACAGTCAGCCAAGCCATAAAACTAGGCCAGATTCAAGGAATGAAAATAGATTCTGCCTCTTTTGTGAGAGAAATCCTAAAGTCACACTCCATAGGGCATAGATCAAGATCAAGGGAAGGATGGAGATTTGAGGCCGTTAATAAATTCACTGTACACTTCCGCCTCCTCGACACTGTGTAGGCACACACACACACACACACACACACTTACATCCATGTACAATGCCGGCTGTATTCTAATGAGTGACTATTGTTCCAGACCTCTCACCTCCCATCTGTTGTAGCTGCTTCCATCCCCGCTACATTATGGGATATGAGAAACAAAGAGTGCAACGGGGACCGTTTGATTCACTTGATGTTTCCCACTTTGGTTCTTAGCTGTTAGCATTAAAGAATTTTGGCAGAAGTCTAGTGTTGACCAATTTTATATGTCATCTTGACTGGGCAGCAGGGTGTCTTACATTGGTCAAATATTATTCTGTGTGTGTCTGTGAACGGTGCTCCTGGATGAGACTAACACGTGAAATGGTAGATACGGAGCCTCCCTGGTGGGGGTGGGCCTCGGCTGAGCAGCTGAAGGCCTGGATGGACCAAAAAACTGACCATTCCCCCCAGTAAAATGGGTTCCCTCCTGTCTGACTGACTTCAAACTGGGACATCTTCTTTTTCTTCCTTTAAGCTGTTAAACATTCGGTCTTCCTGGGTCTTGACCTTACTGGGCATTGCAATCAAACCACACTAGGTGGAAGATCTGGGGACTTGTTGGCCTCCATAACTGCATGAGGCAATTCTTTATATATAATAAATCTTTCACCATGTATGCACATCTTCTGGTTCTGTCTCTCTGGAGACCCCTAACTAATACAAGTCTTTATAAATCTAAGTGAGAATTAAGTTTGTTTCTAACTGAATATGTTTTCTATACATGTTACTATTTTTCAAATATATATTAATGTTTTATGATTAATAAAATCCATACTAATTTATAACACATATTAATAAATTTGTTGTAGTCATTTGTTGTTTTCACATATTTTTCAATGAATAGATACTGACATAACTACTATTTATTAAATATTTCATATTACTAAGTGGCACTCATACAGGAAGACTGTACTGGAAATTTGAAAGCCTGGTTCTTAAAGTAATTTTAAGTACAGTTGACCCTTAAATAATGCAGAGAGGTTAGGAGCTCTGGCCCCCCCCCCATGCAATCAAAAATTCATATATAACTTGATTATCCAAAAACTTAAAACTGCTAATAGCCTATTATTGACCAGAAGCCTTAGCAATAATAAAAATCATCAATTAATACAAATTTTGTGTTAATGTATTATGTAGTGTATTCTTACAAGAAAGTAAGTGAAAGAAAAGAAAATGTTTTTTCAAATTGTCACAAATCTCAAAAATAAATCCAATATATTTATTGAAAAAAATCCACATCTGAGTGGAGCCTTGCAATGCGAGCCCACGTTGTTTAAGGGCCAACTTTAATTTTAAAAGGGTTTAAAAAAGGAAAAGGGAAAGGTCTAAATCCCAGCTCTATCGTGTGGTATTATGATTTTGAACAGGATACCTTTATCATTCTGATCCTTATATTTTTTTAATATAAGATCAAAATTAAAATATCTATGGTGAATACTATGAAGTTGGTGTGAGCAGTATGATTTATCATCTGTAACTATGTTTTTACCCTTTTAAAATATTTCAAATGTAACCTAACTTCACATTCCTGTGGAAGATGAGGACAGATACCCTCCTGGCCATGTATGCACTGACTGGAACAAAACTGAAGACCATTACATAAGAAACCTCAGCCATGCTGGGGCCGACCGCACTGTGTGAGGCCATCACTAGGCTCACGCCATCAGCCCGAAGCAGTTTCCTCCTTGAGTGGGGACACAGGCCGTGTGAACTGAGCTCCACTCCTTGCAGGACTTCAGGCCGTGGCCACGGGGGAGGCTGAGCTTAAGGAGGCAGTGCTGTTCTGTGAGGCACCTGTACAGGTGAGGCCACGGCGGAATCCACAGGCCGGGGAGGTGTCTCTCCACTGGGCAGGAGAAGGGGAGCTTTTTGCCTAACTCAGATGCTGCAGAAAGATTTGGGGTCTGAGTGTCAGGCCTGCCCCACTCAAGCGTCCCGTGCCATCTCTGGTGTCAGGACCCCAGGCTCCTCCTCCAGGTAGAGAACTGGAAGGCTGTGTATTCCATTTCTGGGCACCTGTGCCTCACAGAATCCCACCAGGTCCTGGCCCTCCCCCAGCCTGAGTCCTCCTGCCTTTGCTGGCGGTGGGGCTGCCTCGGACACTGCCACAGAATGCCTCAGGGAGTCGGGCTCCTCGGTGGGGTTGGGATCCTTTGGCCCTATCGTTTCTGTTTGCCAGGACTTTCAAAGTCAGTACATACCACGATCCTAAGCCCAGTGATTATCAGTGACCCGTCCCATGCAAGGACTGCAGCTACCACATATCTGAACACTTACCCTTCTTCTTGGGTTTCCCCAACATGCCACAGCATCCCTAGAAGTGGTCGTGCAGCCCTCACACAGGCCCCAGCACCACCCGTTACGACCAGCCATGGTCGTGGCTGAGCCCCGGAGTGACCCAGACCCACGGTCCACCTCCACTCTCTGCCTCCCAGCCGTGCCTCACACGTGGCATCAGCCTGGGCCTCCCAGAAGCCAGATCAAAGGCTTCCTCCCTCCAGGCACTTCTTTAGAGGGTACAGTCCTGGGGAGGAGGGGGTGGGACATGGTGGGGAGGTGAGAGGCGCGTGTGTTCCCCAGCTGGCCTGCTCGGTGCGGTCGCCGCTCACTCAGACTTGCTGGCCCGTCTCCGGAGAGATGGAGAAAGGGGATCCTCGGAGCCGTCCGGCTGGGTGGGAAAAGAACAAACCTGGCCACCTGCTCTCATCAAGGTAACTGGGACACTAGCCCCCGGAACTTCGGGAAGCCCCACGCAGCATCTCACCGAGCCAGGAGGCCAGGCGTGCGCCCGCGCAGTGGGTCTGGGCGCAGAAGGGCTTGCAGGCTGCTGGGGCAGCAAGGGGGGCATCGCTGGGGACGGCGGCCAGGACACCGCGGCAATGGTGTCTCCTCCGCGAGTCCTCAGCAGTTGCCCGCCTCGTCTTCATTAAGTCAATTAGCACACAGGTGACCACAGGGACGATGAGACGAATTGAGGACACGCTCATTTTAAAGTAACTCATCCCACTTTAATTTTGCTATCACAGACCATGGCTGGGCTCAGGCTGGAAACTTCATTAAGGTGGTTAGAAATGATGAGCTACCCCAGGTGCCCTGGGGCAATGCGTCCTGCCCACCCAGCTTTCCCATCAGCAAAGCATGTGTGTTGTCTGCGTGCTCGGCACGAGGGAGGAAGGCCACCCTTTGTATTACAGTGGCTGCTAATCTAATTTGCCAGGCCAGGGAATAGGCTCTGTGAGCTAATTTCCCATCTACTGCAGGATCTAGATGACAACCAAATCATCTCAGAGGATCTAATAATCTTGTTCCGATCGATCAGCTTCCCAGGCAGTATCCTTCGGTTGAGAGTTTCCAGATAAGTAAAGAAAATTAGGTTGAAAGCAAAATGCGTCTTTCTAAAATGCGGCCTGTGCCACCCACCCTCCAGCCCGTGACAGCTGGGCCACCTCTCCTGGGGGCGCTGGGGGTCCACAAGTGGCACTTACTGTACTCCAGAATAGCCCCCTGCTCCTCGGCTCAGTGAATAAAATGCGGCGATTTCTCCCGTTGACTGCCTGAAATAAAATAATCTATGATGCATGAACAAGTCTAAATGAAATAATAATATCCTTAGCAGTGAAAAACGGATTGGTAATACAGTAATTGAGCAGATTTATTGCCATCTCCTTGAGCTAGTCTGCTGAAACAGCCGGCTATTTTATTTAATCTCATATCAGAGGAATTACGGGCTGGTAATCCATTGTTAAACATCATTTAGAATGATGGATGAAAATGTCAGCTTTTCCAACATAATCAATTCATATCTCATTAGCACATATTATTTATGATTCTCATAATGGGACCTGCAGGGGTCTCCAGGGGGAGTTGGAGACCTCAGCTGTTGTCGAAATGAGATGAGATATACTGTAGCTTATGAGTTAATAACTGCATATAAAAAAATACTTCTCCACAATATTGATCGTTCTTACATTTTACAAATGAATTGAGTGACTGGGCTGCCCTGTCACCGTGCGGCTCTGTGTCTGTGTATGGCAGCACCTCCATCTATGCTTTTCAGGGCTCATAATTTAGCTCAAAATACATTTTTAAAACAGTAGCCTAATTTAGGAGAAGTTGCCCTTATACCAGGCAAGCTGGCCCTTGACTGTCAAGTACCAAGAAAGCCTTTGCCTTTGTGCGCCTGCCATTAATGATGGGGCCATTTTTTCCCCCTCAACACCTATGAAGATAAATCGACATATTTCTTCAGCTCAGGCTCACTTGCTTTTTCAGGACGCTCTCTACAGTGGGCTGCCTCCCAGCCCCTGGAAAGTAAACCTTGATTCATGGATTTCATGCCGCTGAGGGTGCATCGGTAACGATGGTCACCGTGTCAACTGCTGCCTCAATTAAACCACATTTGAGAATCATTTTATGCTTCAGCTCATAAACATCAATAAAGGAAAATGAGTAATAAATGACTGTCTAGAGTACAAAGGACCAGCTCATATTTCAGATGAAAATGAAGACAAAATGTAGCTTTTATTTGCCTGTGGAATTCCCATTAACTGCACCGCTGACCAGGGAGAGCCGGATCAATAGCTGGCCGGCCGCAGAAAACCGTTTCTGGCTGTTCAGCAGCCAGTGCAAAAGGGAATCTGTCATATTGTGATCTTTATCAGGTAATCTTCATTACACCAGACCAATGATATATGTATATGCCGGTCAGCCAGGGGCACTTCTAATTCTTGGTCCTATTTGTGGTTTGAGTGTAGAGCGATCACAAATTATTTGTTTACGGTGATGAAAAATCTTCCATGTTCATTCCTTTTATTCTTTTTATAGGTAATCCATATGTGGGAACTTTCTCTCCAGACTACTTTATTCACTCAGGATTTTTAAGAAAGTATTATTTCAAACGATACCTTCCTGGCCCCCTCTGAGTAAAGAAAACCCTGCCAGGACTGTGCTAAGCATAATAGAGCAATCTGTAGGCTCCTTCTCCAGGCTCCTGAAGGGAACTCTGCTTTCTTTGTAAGCTGCTGTTGTCCCTTTAATTGAACAGAAACCGCTGCCACGACGAGTAGAAATGATGCTTCGCCCGCCATGCAAACATAGCAGAGCGTGTTCCTCCTGCATCCCGTGAGCTGCAGGGAAAAAAGAAAGTGCATTCTATTAAGTGAGAAATAGGATCAGCCATTTCAGGACAGACCCTTCACATGAGTGCCATGCTAATGTGAAGGAATTCCACGTTGTTTACCAATATCAGTTCCATAAAGGGCATCACAGGAAACACCCACAGAAAGATGCGTTGAAGAGGGAAAAAGGGTTGGGGGGAGGCAAGACATTCCTCTGGAAAGACAGAATGGAAGGTGAGAATAGGCTTATGAACAGTTACTCAGACAGCAATTCTAACACATCCCACTTGCTGAAAACCTCTGATCCTGGCAGATCCCGATGTGGTTTTCAAGGGTCATCGCACTCTTAGGCATCTCAACAAGGGAAATCCAGGGGGATGCCCACCCGGTTAGATTTCTCACCAGCCTGGATTTCATGAATTGAACTGGGTAATATATCAGGTCGTGTAGACCCATCTGGAAGGTGTTTGCATGTCTGACTTTTTTAACATCTTGAGATGACCTCTTTTCAGTTTTAAATTGCTTTTTTTCATACACATATCTACTTTTTTTAAAACCATCAATGGCCAAATTTCATCTTAATAAACTAATATAAATTTCACACTACTATCAAATTTCTCCTGCATGGTGAAATGTATTCACTTCCATTTGAAAATGAAAACTTGAAATTTAGGAACCTAGAGATGATGTCAGCTTAAAATGTAAGTCATGTAAGAAATACAGTAGATGTTCTTGTAAGTCATACATTTACTATGATATTTGTCAACAAAGAGCCCTCTCAAGTAATCTCTAAAGCTTTTATTCTTTCCATGTCCCCAGATTTGGCCAGCAGCCCTTTTTATTTTTCAGATGTCAGTGATAAAAGAGTAGCAGTAGTGGATGCAGTGTCTGGACACAGTGTCACTTCCTCCACATTCTCAGAGAAGTGGGTCTATTATTTAAAAGAGCAGTTTGGCCAATTTTCAAATGTAGTGTCTGGAATCTCAACAAACCCACAGGAATTATGACTTTTCCTGGCATTTTCTTCCAGAAAGAGGGAAGGATAGCTTAATAAAGCATCTTGTAATTGGACCCCATGTCCCACTTGCAATATTAATTATTTCAGAAGCCCAAGAGAATTCCATTCAGAAATAGAACAGAGTGGCCATGGGCAGGTTCACTTTGAAGGACCTCTTACTCTTTGCCATTCATGCATTCATCCCATATTCATAAATAAGTGGGTAAATCTAATCACCACTTACAGATCCAAATGGGATCTTGGAGTATTCACATGGCCTATTTCCACCATCATTGTTTTTAGGAAAGAGACCTCTCAATTGACTTAACATTCAACAATTAAAACATTTGATTGCCAAGAGAAGTCAATGAAACCAAACACAAAAAGCAACTAAGAATTCTCCTACACTGCTGGTGGAAATGTAGAACAGTGCAGCTAATTGAAAAACAGTCTGGCAGTTTCTCGAAACATTAAACATACCGTGTGGCCCAGCGTTCCTCTCCTAGGTATATACCCGTGGGGAATGAAGATGTGTCCATACAAAAACTTCTCCACAAATGTTCATAGAAGCATTATTCACAGCGGTCTCAAAGTGGAAATTCAAATGTCTCAGCTGATGAATGGATAAACACAATGTGGTATATCCACACAATGGAATATTTCTCAGCCATAAAAAGAAATGAAGTACTGATACATGTTAAAATGTGGATGAACCTTGAAAACATTATGCTAAGTGAGAAAAAACAGATGAAAAAAGGCCATATATTTCATAATTCCATTTACCTGAAATGTCTAGATGAGGCAAATCATAAAGGCATAGGAGATTGGTGGTTGGCTGGGGCAATAGGGAGGGAAAAATAGAGAGTGACCTTTAATAGATAACATGGTTTCTTTGGGGGGATGATAAAAAATGCTCTGGAATTAGACAGTGGTAATGGTTACATAGCTGTGAATATGCTGATAACCACCAAACTATACACTTCAAAGGGGTGATATTTGTGGTATATGAATTATATCTCAATAAACCTATAAATAAAATAAATTAAGGACAAGAAAGGATACTTCCTGACACAATTTGCACCATCAGTGAGCATGGATGGCATTAATGCTGGGCGAGGTGTTTCTCACTTTTCTATCATAGCTAACATAGGAAAAATGTTTCTGTAGCCTCCAAAATTTAGGATTCACAGTTAATAATGAGTCCGCTGGTCTGTCTGTCAGACCATATAGTATCTACTGAGCTCCCAATGAGCACACAGAATTCAGATGGGGAATTCCCAGGAAAATACATGGTAGTGACTGATCATGATTGATCAGCATGGTCCACAAAGTATGGAAAGCAGGTGGACAAAAAATTACCCAACACTCCACCTCCTCATTGTAGGTGGTAAGAGAGCTTCATGGCCATGTGACGCAGACCTTCTCAGGGGGTGCTGGGCATGCTCCCATCAGGCAGGAGGAAATCGGGGCTCACTGTAGGCAAGCATGAGCCGGGGAGACCGTGTCCTGAAACCCACGTCGAGCAGATGATAAAAACACTCTGCTGAGCTATTTACATCTAATTAACTTTCATTCATGTTATTTCAGTAAATGAGCACCTAATAAACATCTGCTCTGTGCAAAGCCCCATGCTGAATATTATGAGGAATCCGCATATTTAGACAGAGCCTTGTAGGAGTTCGTGGTTTTGGCTGGAGAGACTCCGTAATGTGTGTGAGTGTGCAGTGAGTAGTCTCCGTTCTGGACCGAGGCTCTGTGCCCCTTATTGGCCGTGCCAATAGGATTTAGTGACTAAACTTCTGTGAGCACTAATTTTCTCATTACTTACAAAGTGGAGCTAATGGTATCTATCCTGCTTATCCCGGTAGAATCGGCCTCACGGTCAAATGAGATAATGTGTAAGGATTAATTTTATTGGAGAAACAAAATATGTAGTCAGAGTCATTTTCTTTGGATTCTAGTGATAAAATGGTTTTCTGGGGGGGTGATGAGAGATGTGATCTGTAACATGAAGAATAGTAAGACTTTTCTAGTGAAAGAAAATATTCTATGCACAGCGGAGGTGGGTTTGGGTTTCTCTAACAAAATACCATAAACTGGTCAGCTAATAAATCTCACAGTTCGGGAGGCTGGGGAGTCCGTGACCAAGGGCATCAAGGTGGCCAGCTGGGGGGCCGCGCTTCATGAGTCTCATCTTGGGCCCCGTGTCTGGAGCGGGGTGGCCAGTAACTGAAGCTCAGGTAGAAGTTCAGGAAGGAGAGCCCACCGTGGAAACGTCCCTCAAAACTCTGCGTGTCCCAGCTGTACCGGCTAAAATCCCAGGGGCCAAATCAAGTCATGTGACCGAGCCTAAACCACGTGCCTCCGTAAGACCAAGGCCATCCTCCCAAACCACAGCGCGATTATCAGGCAGTGAAGAGTCAGGGTCGTTACTCCCTCGGCCTCCACGGGCTTGCCTTGGGAGAGTCAGTGCGGGACAGAGGGGACAGGACGTACTGCTGGTAAGAAGCTCAAAAGCAGATACTGAAAAGCATGTATTATGTATTGCTTGAATACGTGGTGAAAGATGGGCTGGTGAAAATCGATAGTCGATGAAGATCTTCAGGTAATCACCCACCCAAACTCCCATGTACCTCTCCCCCACCAAGTCCTGCATCCAGAGTGCCCACTTCCACTCCTCTGGCGAAGGCACTGCTTCCAGCCCAAGGCTGTCCCTCACCAATGCCCTTCATCTCATCTCTTGCTAGCCCAGGTCCTGAGAAGGATCCCTCTAAACTGGTTTATGTGTCATGAGCGTGGCCTTCCCCCGGCCCCTTGATTTCTGCCTATATGTTGAAAGAAAGTCTCCCACCAATCTCCAAAGAAAATCCCCCAGCCGTGTGCACAGCCCTCTGCCTGCCAGGCTCTCTCCTCCTTTTCCATCCAGACTTCTCCAAGGCTCAGCTCTCACTCACTGTCCAGACTGCTCATTCACTTCTCAGGATCCTATGGTCCAGTTTGCAACTTCACCACTTGACTCAAGTTGTTTCCACCATATCGGTCAATCACTCCCTAATGATAACTCTGAAATACCATTTTGCACTATTTTATTAGTTCACCGTCTGTGGCTTGATGATATTGTTTATCTTTCACTGTGACTCCACTTTGCTGAGTTGGGTCTGCGGTGGCCCCCTGCTTCTCCTTCTGCCACCTCTCCTGACCCTTGGATTCCCTGCCCTGGATGCTCTCCTCGGATGAACTCCGTCACCCCCCCATTGTGGGGTCTGTCCCCCCCACTTCGGTGACTGCTCACAAATGTGGCCCATACCGTCTTCCAATTGACTCCCCCATCTACTTAATGGCTGGTCACTGCCACCTGGCCAGCTTCAGACAACACGCGTTCCCCTTTCAGTGAGCCCCTCACGGTTCCATTTGTCTCGCCCCCTCCGCTCTTTGCGGTTGGCCTCTGTAACCGACCTCATGCCTGAAAACCACCATTTATCATGGATAGCCTCATCCCCCAGAGCCAATTAGAAGCTCTATCCTCCAGGTTTTACTTTCTGAATTTTTAACCGGTCTGTCTTGTTCTTTCTCTCCCTCGGGTGCCATCCCAGTGGAGGTCATTATCAACTCAGAGATCCCTGAAACAGCCCCCAAGTAGCCAGGGAAATCCACCAAGGTGAAAACCTATCACCTGACTCTCCAGCTGTCCTTCAAGACTTTCCAGCCCTCACAAGTCGCCGTGCACACCCACGGTCAGCACCAGACAGGAGTCAGTCCAGTCGGTCCCTCTCCGCTCTTCACCTTGTGTGACAGCAACTGTGACCTCTTCAGGTCGCCTTGACACACCACGCCCTTCTTCACTCCTCTGTGTGCGATTTGGGTCATCTGAGAAGAAACTGCCTCTCTGCCTCTATTTCTTCCCTACCGTCTCCATTCTTTGGGCGGTCATTCACCACATCCCTTCGGACGCACAGAACCAGCACTTCCCCCGCGCAGGTTTCAAACCAGAAGCGTTGCCGCACCCTGGATTCTCCTGGGATGCTTTGTATCCTTGGATTCACCTCATGTAGTCTCATAGCCTGCTCACTCCTGGAAGGGACGTGAGTTCTTCCCAAACGGTGCTTGCATCATCCATGAGGTCATCAGGGAATGAAATGAACACAGATCAGAGGGCGAACATTGGAGGCGAGAGCGGGACGATGCGCTGGTGCGCGGCGCGCGTGTACATCAGAGCTTTACCCGGGCCGCCGGGCGGGCTCACAGCGAGCGGGGCGGCCTGGAGGTTACTCGAGAATGGGAAATACAGACCTGAGCTGACTAAAATTTAAATTGGAGCAAACAAAAAAACTATCTCAAAAACAAAGATTTAAGGCTGCATCTCAGCATGTAAAAGTTTGATAAGAATACATTGTAAAAGGATATTGGGTCTTATAAAATAATAGAACAATCAATCTGCATACATCTAGGTTTAATAACAGAATCACAAAATATATCAAGTGCCCTGTGTCAACTTTAACGTCAGCTAAAGACAGAAAACATCTATAGTTATAGAGATATGGGTCTAGAAATAGATGCAGAGATATAGTTACATTGAGATGTGGATGTAAATATACAGAGATGTAGATATAGATATATATTGTAATACAGATAATAGAGATATAGCTATTGGTGTATGATATATAAACAGATCTCTAGATACACAATGTATACGGATTGTCTTAAACTCTATGTGTCAGATTAAATATGAATGACGACACAAATATTTTTACCTAATTTGAGGTGGTTAAAATGCTAGTAAATTACAAAATACAGAGAGGAGAAAAAGTGGTTCAAAACAATTATTTAACAAAATTACCATCAATAAGAACTTCAAATGGAAGCACATTTTGGTGAAGCACGGCTCGAATTCAGCTAGGGTCTGCGCCCTATATTATTATTGAACAGACTGGCTGTGACCTCTCTGCAGACCATCCTTAACCTCGTTCCTACCTTCCACGACGCAGCAGAGAATCCAAGTCATTCTACTTTTTTTTTTAATCACATGAGAGAAAAAAAATGCTCATTATCTCTGCTAAAGGGCCCTTTGTAGGTGGTTGCAGCCTGTGTGAGAACCCCGGTGACTGATGCGTCCCCAGGAGACGTACGGGAGGGGACAGGGAACGCGCCTCCACTGCTGCGGGAGAGGAGGCCACATCGCTTTCCTTGTCTGGGTGCAATAAACCCAAATAAACCCAGCATCTCTACCCACGAGGGAAGTAAATGCATTGCTCCAATTCTGAGGGGCACTTAACTTAGAATAGCCAGTCGTGTGCTCGCTTCTCGTTTCAGGAGAAGACCCAGGTCCCTAATTCTCACACCCAGTTCCTAAAGCACTTTCCAATCGTGAACACCAGAACGGACGGCGTGGGGCTGTGTTCCCTGGAGCTGACCGCAGGCAGTCGTCAGCCCAGCAGAGGCAGTTGGATGGAGTCTCAAGGGCTCCTTCTGGGGAATAACACTGTGTCTGAGAAGCTAATTACAAGGAAAGCAAACAAAGCTTCCCAAGTTATCCTACTAAGTCAAATGTGAGAAAAGAACAAATCCTCCAGCGCGCGGGGGCTGCCGTCTCAAGCGGGGACGCAGGAGCTACCGGAGCTGGAGTGGACGGCAGCAGCTTTCCTAGGGCGGCAGCCCCGAGACGGGAGCAGACCCGTGGGGATCCTGGAGGCGGCGGCAGGCCCGGCCTCAGTTCCCACGGGGCTGAGAGATTAAGAAAATATTATTCTTATCACTGTCAACTAGAGTAATTTATCTATCCTCTTGTTTTTTTTAAGAGATCAGCATCATTTTTATATCCGTAACTAGTAAGAAACCTTATTGACTAACTATATGCAATTTGTTTCCATCTGTTCCTTTCAAAATCAGATATGAATTTATAAAGATTTTCTTTATATAGAAATTTAAGGCAGAGAGCCTTGTTCTGGAAACAGAATAGGCACCTAATAAAGCACAGTTCTGAATGGATGATTGTAAAAATAAGGGAATGACTCCTTAAGAAAATACATTAAAAATTCTTACATTCTCAGATTCAAGTACATGTGGGGAACTGACGTAATGGTCATGGCGATTCTGTGCAGGCAATTGCACGCTGGATATGGGCGAGTGTCTATAGTGACCATTCTTTGGGGTGAGGCCTTCAGGGGACCTATGAAGAATTAATAGATGAGATAAAACTTACATATGAATTATTTATGTTGGAAGGTAATATGGGACAACAGGCAGCACCAGGCAGAGCAGACGTAGAGTGTTTACATTGCTGCAAAGTTCTGGGGAGATTGCTGATTTAGAGCTTCACCTTGGTAAACAACAGGGACACACACGAGGGGTGTTTACACCGTCAGTCTCCCAGACAACGTCAGTGCTTGGATGATGAACGTTTTTGCAATGAAAGAAAAAGTTACCTTAACCTCTTAAGTGGGACTGACAGCCACATTTTATATATGTAAATATAAATGTATATATATGTACACACATGTATATACATATAATACTGTGTATATATATATATATATTTTGTGTAATGTGTGTGTGTATATATGTATATACATATACGAATATATTCTATAAGCCTTTACAAAGTGTAATCACGTGGAACCCAGCCTTTAGCGCAACACAGGGATCCCCGGTGTTTAGAGCTGACCCTGCATGCATTTCCAGGTACAGGAAGGGCTGGCCATGCTCGGGATGTCACGGGCAAACAGCAGATGGGCTAAGACTGCTAAGATAGAGAAGCAGGTGGAGGAAGACAATAACCATCCCAAACAGAGCCTTCTCCTCATGCCTTCTGTCCAGGTCTTCAGCAGAGAAGCCAAGGTCACTTAGAGTTGACCTTGGAGGAAAGAGCTGTAGACGGTGTCTGTTGGGCCAAAGCCGTTTGTCTGCTGTGTGTTGGGCTCTGTGCTGGAAAAGGGCCTCAGGCCTGGGAGGGTCCCCAGTCCCTGCCTCCCGCTGGCCCTCTTCACCACGGGTGGCACACTTGCCCCATCGGCCTTGTTCCGGGAGCCCACCCACCTCTTCCCTGGCTCTGGGCTGCTGAACAAGTGGCTCCTGTGGGCCCCTCCTGCCCTCCACCTGGCCGTATCCTCCTCACTCTCTGGTCCCGGCCCACATGGCACCCCCTCATGGAGACCTCCCACCCCTCTGGGCCTGCGCCCCTCTCTCTCCCTGGTGGGGCGAGACCTCAGGAGTGAAGCGTGAGTGCACGTGCATGCTCAAGGCCTGCTGCCCGCACAGGCTGCAAGCTTAGAGGGCATGGGGCCCTGTCACATCTGCGTCAATGCCAGGCAGGGTACATGGCACATGTAGGTGCTCACTAAACCATTGTTATCAGAATCTGGCAATGATATTGTGGGTAAAGGCTTAGAGATGAGGAGCGATAAGCATTGTGTTGTTAGCGTTGGTTTCCACTTTTTGCCCCTTTGCTCCACATCCACTTCCACTGTTGCCCAGGGTGAACGGGGCTGGGCTGTACCGTCATTCTTCTTTGCCAGAGGGCAGTGTCCAGCCCTGTCCAGCCCTGTCAGTAGAGGCTGACTCAAAGACCTCACAGACAGCAGGCTCTCCTCCGGGTTCTGGAGAACTCCTCTCAGTGGCCTGCCCTCCGGGCTCAGAGCACCCAGCAGTCAGCAGCTTCCCTGGGCACCTGCTGCAGGCGGTTCTGTGGCAGAGAGGCTCTGCTGAGACCCTTTCCTGAGCAGCTGCCCTGCCCAGCACTCCAGATGGTGGGATTCCAGCAAGTTCTGTAGTGGAAATTGCCATCACTGTCAGGAAGGCGAGTTTCTGGCAAGTTCTGCCAGCACAGCGCCACGGTGGTCCTTCTGCCTGCAGGTGCTTGGGACAACGCAGCTCTGCTGAGCCCTGGGCTGGTGGCTGCAGTCCCCAACTGCCCAAAGCTCTCTCTTCTTTTTACTCACTTACCTTCATCACTACGACCTGCTAGAGTCACTCATTCTTTACGATCAGCTTCCCTATGTGTTTCTGCTTGGGGTCTGTTTCAGGCGGGACCCAGACCAATGCCCTACTTGTGAGTAAGACGGACTTTTGTTTACAGACATTCTTCTTGGAGGAAAGGCTGTATGGCAGCCATAAAGAGGTACAGTGTGCGTGAATCCTGCCCCAGAAGGGTTTAACGGTTTGGATCAACATCAACAGAGCGATGATACTCAATTTTGCTGGGATTTCAGCTCCAGGTAACACCATGCGAGGTATGGAAAATGAGCGCGTGGCAGCCTGCCAACCGGTGAACTTCCCTAAAAATAACACCAGACTCCTTTCCATCCAGGGCACTGGCTGTGAGGGCGGCACCGCGCAGGGCTCATCGGCTGTCAGTATCGTCCTAGGTGTCAGGGACTGGATGGCAGGTATATGCCAACCCTACATACAAACTGCTTATTTCTAAAAGTAGGTTGAATTCTAAATTTCTAAATGCAAAAATGTCTACATTTATTTTCATTTCTGATTTACTAATTAACATACTGTGGATCTCTAAGCTCTGTAGTGCGTTTCAATGAACATGAATCACATCTAAAGGTATTCAACTTTTTACATGGGAGCAAGGAAAAGCAAATGTTTTTTTTAAATGTCATAAATTTCAATATGTTTACATGGGCAACAATGACTGTCTGGCTACAAGAGACCATTTCTCACTCCCTTCATCCTAGAAATCACATTGCCAGGTAATGCTAACTGTAGAATGTAAAGCTAACAGGGGTGATGCTCAACTCAATCCAGATGCTGAGAATGACATATGCCTCCTTCCAAACTCAGAATTCTTGCTTGAATATTTGTGATCAGAAATTCTGACCGGCATAGAACACCTGGTTTGCTCCTAAAGTTTTTAGGAACTCTGCTGGTTTCAGGTCCATGTTACCTTACCAAAAGGTGGGACTGTGTCCAATGGAGACACAGGGACAGGTTGATCTGGGACGCTGGTGTACACAGGATGGATGTCGGGGAAATGTCACCGACACAGCCACTTATCTGGGGGTCTGGGCCAGCGCCCAGGGTGACAGAAGGGTCCAAACTGCCTCTCCCTGAACAACGGGCCTTGAGGTTCAATATCTAGGGTTTAACCTATAGTAACTGCAGTCTCGTGATGTTATCTGAATCGATGGAGTAAGAAATAAGTGAAAGTCTGAGAAAGCTGTTGACTTGGTGACCACCAATTAACTAAATGAGGTATTCTTTTCCAAAAACTAGCTTCTCATGTAAGCAGCTGAGCTCTGAGGAAAGGCAGCTGAGTATTGGAGCCCCTTGACTGTCATAAAAGGCATGTGACATCTCATCGATATCTAATTGTATTAGTTGCTCTACAGGGGTCCCCAGAAATCTGATGGAGGATTGGTAGTATTGATCAGCGTTCTGACATCTCCCTGTCCATTGTTTACTGAATGGGTCAATTATCATTGAATTTTTCATTTTGAGTTGAAATGGAAAATTAACAGAAATCAAGAAATTTTGTAAAACATGTTACTGATGAATTACAAGGGCTGATGTTTAGTGTCAAGATCTTGCCTCTTGCCCATCACTTATGTTTATATGGACGTACGGTTTTTTTAGTGCATAAATGTTACTATTACCATTCCAATTAATCGAAATCATCTCTCTTTGCCCCTTTTTATCAAATGAAATATAAAGGAACAATATTAATTAACCTGTTACCTTAAACTCACAATTGCCTCTCTCAAATTTAGAATATTGATTACCATTAAATGTTAATATCCTGTTTTAGCTCTCTGATTTCATAAGGCAGATTTTAAAATTCCCATTGACAAAACATTACATGTAATTATTTCAAATTATAAAAAGTGAAGTAACCTTTTTTTAAATGAAGTGCCTTTATTGATATCAAAATAGAAAATCCCAGAGAAGCACTTTTTTTTCAGATAGGTGACAACAGGAAGTAAAATCTCCTCTGTGATAATTTAATGATAATAGAATCATAGCGAATTTTAAAATAAGCATAGCCAGAAACACCAAGATGCAATTGAGGAGAAATGTAGGCAATCCAGAAACAGCAGTGAATGCCCAGCTGCCGTGGCTGAGATTAACGTGCGTTTCAGGATCTGGGGGCAACCCAGCTAAGGTTGTTTTGCCAGGCATACAGGAAATTCTTGTGGTTCCCACTGGAGCTGAGACTTCTCTGACAAATGTGGGTCAGAGAGGTGGTGAATGTTTGGCAGATAATCTACAAAGTTAGTGGCCTAACAGTCAGTTTCAGGTACCAAATCTGAATTAATCATGACCTGTCCCTTTAAGGATTTTGTGCAACAGAGTTACACAGAGGAGGGCAGAAATAAATAGGCCCGGGGATGTTCAATGGCGTGAAATTTGCTTTGAGCCCTAACTTTTTTGCAAAACAAATCAGGGTTCGATGATCAATAAGGGAGATGGGTGAGACAGGAATAGGAAATGGACGTCAGGCAGCAAGAGGACTGTGTCCACCATGGCCAGAGATGGAGAGATTGCTAAACCCTCTGAGAAGCACAGGTGTCCACACAGTACGCTCTTCAGTCTTGCTCTATATTATTTATAGAGTGCAAGATGCCAACAGCATGATTTGTAGATGAAATCTCAGTGAAGAATATTTTAATTTTCTATGTAAATTCACAAAAATCAAAGGAAGATGTGTGTGTCTACTAACCTTAGAACTCCTTTTATTTCTTCACTGCTTACTTATTTTTTATCATTGGCTTCTGGGCCAAAAAGAGTCCACAAAAACAATCTTAATCGTTTTAAAGCACTCCAATAGAGTTGTAATTTGCCTTGTAAACCACGTCACTGTGTCCTAGATTTACAGCAACGTGTGATCTTTAAATATACTGTATATCACTTTCCTGATGGTCATGCAATTAAGGATCTGGACACAAGGAACAGCACACTACCAAAAAATAGTTCTCAGAAGGGAATTTGGTGTGTCAGGGAAGATAACTGTAATTTAGAATTCAGGTCAACATGATTTTAATGCTAAATACTTGTGAAGATTAAGCCCTTAAATGTCCTATCTCTGCATAATATCTTTACTCTGCTCATCAACCCAGGTAGAAAGGAAGGAAATAAAAAAAGAAAACATAGCAAAGACTTTGGTAAAGGAAAGAAAAAGGACATTGTAGATTTAAAACGGTATGATTGTTTAAACTGTTTTATAAATAAGCTACGTTAACAATACAATGTCAATTGCCTTCAAAACAGAAAATTCTGATCAGGGCACTACTTAAACTCTACTCCACATATTTTTATAATTTGAGGCACTAGACTCATATACTGAAATTTTTGAGTTTTATGCAGACCCTGCATCATATATGCAGAAAAAATAAAATTGCATTTGTTAGTTTTATTACAAATACTGCCTTTATTTCACTTAGCTTACCCTGGTGGGTGTTCTTGAAAATTTAATCCAAAATACTTAGCAAAGAAAATCAACTGCCCATATTTCCAATATGTTACTGATGTGAAAGGATTCTTATCTATATATCAGAGATACAATAGTACTTATCACAAATATAACTTAAATATTCTTATGAAATTCTTTAATCATTATTTGTTTCTTAAGTTTTCAGAAACATGAGTTCAGAAACTATTTATTTATTTTTGTATCCCTACCTTCTAACTCAAAGACCAGAAGGAATAGACACTCAATATAGACTTACTGATAAATGAAAGAGTAGACAAATCTGAACATTCTTTCTCCCTATTTCAAATCTCATATATTGCCATAATCCTCTTCCTTAACATAATAGAATTATTATCACATATTAACATAATTGAATTATTTTATTGTATAATATATTCTATATTGTGTCTATTTAATGTGTTAAAATTGTGTGTATATATACAAATGTATATATATATGCATATGGATTTATGTGGCTATATTTATGTCTATGTATAAGTACAGACACTACATAAAAAACACATTCTAATAGGTATGTAACATATCATATGATAGGTTTTGTATACCTATGTGTGTGTGTATACATAGCCTATTGTATATTGTACATATCTGTATATATACTGCATTATTCTCATTATGTTAACATGACCAGTTTTCATTTATATTTTATTTACTTACTTTCCACACTTGGGCTAAAAATTTCGCATTTACGGAACTCACGGTATGAGCAGCCAAAAGAGGGTGGAAGAGCGCTGTGCAGGACAGCTCATCACCGGTGATTTTGGAGTTCAGACCACACAGGATGGACGCTACTCACATGGCCTTGCAGATTCAAACGAGCCAAGTGAACCGGAGACTTCCACAGCGGAGGGGTGGCCTCCATAGACAAAGGACAATATGAAGTTCATATGAAATTCAGAAAATCCAAAGCCTTTGTTTTCTCTCAAAAACCCTGCATTCATTAGTTCTGCATTAAAAGGGGGGTGCGGGGAAAGCCACCAGGCGGGGTCTGGCACCACCTGAGCAAGGACGGCCCAAGCAGAGGACCCCACCCTGTTGTGGGGGGTCACCCTAACACCAGAGACAAGAGCCCCACTGCGTGCTGCGTCCCTCGTTGTCACTCTTCCTGGCGTTTATTGCTCCTTCACGGCACCAGCCACTGTGGTAGGCACCAAAAATCAAAACAACATTAACAAAATATATAGTCGTTTCTGTATTTGCTTAGATTCATCTACACGTTTACCAGTAACTTCTCTTTATGGTTAAAAGAGCTTGCATTTTTATGCAGATCAGTCCCTTAAGAACTCCCATTGTTATATCAAAATTATTTTGCTCAGCTAGAATTTTTTCTAGTTAAACCCAGTAAGTGGATCAAGGACTTAGAATTTGTAAAACGTACTTTTTATAATAGAAGCAGATGCAAATGTTCCATTTTTAATTCATACTGCTTTTATATTTTATATCGTTTTGCTCAAATTTTGAAATATTCTGCTGAAGCACAAATTATTGTTAGATTTCAAAGAAGCCAAATTTTATTCCACTTCACTAGAATTATATCTGCTAAAAGTATGGTGCCCAGTATTTTTGAAAGAAATCATGGATCCATGAACAAATGTCTTTTTTGGATAAGACCCTTGAGACAGAGTGAAAAACGCGAGGCCGTCTACAGATCAAGGCTGGAACTCCAGGGCTCGCAGGGTCTGACTTTCTTATGCTGCCTCTTACTATCTTCAGGCTTGTTCAAAACAAGGCATTGTTTGAGCCAGTTTTGCTTTGAAGAATGTTCTGTTTCTCCATTCTCATTTGTCAAGAAACTGGAAATGCTGGTCCATGCGAGGAGAAAAGCTAGGAGGCGAGGGGAGGTGTGGTGGCCCGGCCCCCGCCCGTCTCAGGGCGTGGGACCCAAGCGAGCCGGGACCTCTGCCCTAGCACGGTGGGCCTCGCGTGCCTGTGGTTTGCTTCCCCGTCTCGGTTACCGCCATCAACCAGGTCTGCAAGCAGACGACCCTCCTGCCGACCCGTCATCAGGTCAATCACAGCCTAACGCCGTGTCACGGCGCCCACATCATCCCGCACTGCCTCTCAACACGTGGGCATTTATCATCTCACGTCATCCCCAGGGTGAGCGCAGTCCAACAAGGTATTAGAGAGAGACCCCATTCACATAACTTTTACACCGTATATTGATGTGATTGTCCCATTTTATCACTGGTTGCTGTCATCATTCTTTACTGTGCCTAGTTTATAAGTTATGGTAGGTGTTAACATTGAGGGGGAACCGTAATATATGTAGGGTTCTGTACTCTCTGTGGTCTCGGGCATCCACCGGGCCTCTTGGACGGCGTCCCCCAGAAATAAACAAACCTGAGCCGCTTCCATGTCTCATACGGATCCCAACATCTGACGTGTCGCTTTGCTTCAGGTAAGAAACAAATTCAATTTAATTTACTTACTTGTAGTGGGCGATTGTAACTGACATGGAGAAAGTATTGTTTATGAAAATAAACGGGACAGACGCCCCATACTACTGTCCGTTGTCGCTCTTCAGTGACAGCATCTGGCCCTCAGTTATGCCTGAAGAAAACGTATTAGACATTGGAGAAAACTTTAGATAGTATGTTTTCCCAATTTATTTCCGAAACATAGAGCATATTTAACCAAAAGCCTGCCGTATTTCAATAGGTGACTTGAACATTGAAGTTTAGGTAATCAAATGTTACTTTCCTTGGAGGATGGATATCTTCAATTTTTATGCACATAAATTTTTTTCATTGTTTTCGTAGAGAGCTAATTCCCAGATGATATATATCATTCTTGTTAAGCAGTAAAATTGAGGTTGAGAATTTCCAAAATGCAAGCTTAGGATTCTTGAAACTCTATGTCGGTTCTATCACCTTAGTCGTCAGAGTAACCAAGGGACAAAGGTGGGAGAGCGGCTGTATTTTTATCCCATTTAAACACCTATCAGATAAAAAAATAATCTGTGAGTATAAAGAGATGAGCATAATAAAATTTTGATTTTTTTTAATAGTCCAACTCACAGGATGCATATCTATGGTAGTAATTAGAAGTAAGACTTCTAAGTTAAATCACATTTTGACCATTAAATTTATGTCATAAAAAATGCCATGGACTTAGCTCTGCACGATTTTTATGGAACCGTCCTGCATGTACCAGTGATGCTTTATGAGAAAACCAGGCTGACCAATAGAGACACAGCCTCCAGCCTCTATGTTGGTGCAATGCTACCACCACATGGTGGAGAGCAGCACGCGCCACAGCCCCACAGCCTGTTAGTGATGTGGTTTCAGAAGGGCTCACTTCTTGTACAAAAGGGATGTTCAAATGCTGGAGATACACATACACCCGTCCACATCTGTGTGCATGGGTTTGTCTTCAGGGGAGAAGACGGTCAGGCTGTGGCCTTATCAGTCCAGGATGACAGCACCGAGGTGGCTGGGGGCTGCTGTGTGCGCACGTGTGCCGTCAACATCTTCCTGAATGGAAGCAGCAGAACTGAAATGAGAACACGTCAGTTGCTATGAAAACGGCACTAGAGCAGATTCCTCGGAAAATTCAATGTTCCGAGTTCTCCCTTCTCTGCGTCAGGCATAAACTTAGTGGAAAAACTGTGAGAAGATAACAATAGCAATAATATCCATAATTAGCACAGAAACAAATCATTGCTTGTAATGTAGAGTATACTTAGAAAGTCATTTTAGAGATTTCCTACACCCTCCACTGCCAAGATAGTGAAAAAGTGCTTTCGGCCCAAAAAACAGCAGAGCCCAGGTACCCTGAGTTCTTTCTGTAGTGCTGGAAGCTTTTGTGTTTCAAAGCTGCTTTCATTGTTCAAAACTCACTCCTCACAGTAGATCAAATGACTCTAATTATCCGGTGTATATTCACCAAAGGGAGGATTTTAAAATAATATCTGATGAAGATGGACAGTAATTTACGTTACTATCAAGAAGAAATTCTAAACCTCCTTTTAAAAAATAGTAATAAAACTAAATTTAATACTGAGGCTGATTTTTCTTCATGTTTAGAAAGTATTTCAGTAGACAACTATCAACTTTCCATAGCTGAGAGCCTTACTCATGAGCTCTTTAATATAAATAATGTGCGTTTTATTTATTTAGTGGCAAGGTTAAAAAATATATCAATTATTGATAACCTAAGTCTGGGAACCTACTAAGAAATAGGATGGATATAAATGGTTTTAGGATAGAAATTGTATCTTTCAGTGGCCATGCAAGCCTATGTATAAATATATATATTATGTTAACATACATGTATATATATATATATGTTAAAATATATCTTCTTACATGTGGCCTATCTTTTCAACATAAATATGTTCAATTTTCTGGTCTGAAATACAATATGTAAGAGATTAAAATTGTTACTAATATAGTAATATATTTATAAAACAGTTAATCTGATATTTATATAAGCTCAACACTATCCTTAAAATTTGCAAAATAATAATGTTCAATACACATTTGCATAATTATATGTGTTCACTTATTCTTACTTAAGAATTGTTGAATTGTTTCCATAAGTGCTATGTCCTTATGTCTGTTATTAGGTATTAGATATGATAATTGTTTCACTGAAGTGCAGCATTGGCTAATAAGAAGGTGTGCTCTTTCTCAAAGGTTACTGTGTCAATCAGGATGGGCAACAGCATAAGCATTTTTCTGTAACAAAAAGGGCCTATAAATCAAATTATTCTTAGCCTGTGATTTGTTCTGTCTTTCATTCTAAATTTCCTTTTTCATGTGGATTTGAGTCAGCCCATAATGTTATTTTAATTTAGTTTTTTGTATGTAATACATGCTCCCGACAGGTAAATGTACTTGTCATGATTGAATTCAATAGATTGTAATGACCTTTTATGTTTATTGCAGAGCTTTAGATCATAGTAGGCAGAGCCGGCTTGAGCTGCTCCAGACGGGGAACGGGTTCTAATTGAAAGTCTTCATCAATCTCTGATGACAGCATTACCATCACTGTTGAGTGCGTTCTCCCATTTGCTTTCCCTTTTAGAGCAATTTTTAGCCACTTCGCTGGTGCTGGGGTATGAAGGTTATGGGAAAGGCAGTGTCTGACCCCCCAGTCATGCAGGTGCATGGCACGCTCTCTCCTGAGGCACGCTGGGCGCCTGCTTGCTCCCTTGGGACAGGCTCAAGCCAGGCTCCTTGGAAGACGGAGACCCACGGAGGTGGTGGACACATGGTGGGGCTCATGACAGAACAAAATGGGCTTGTTTATGCTACTGAAGTGACAGCTTACAAAATGGTGTTCAAAAGCAGCCAACAGATATGAAAACAAATATAAATATCACAACAGTATTAGAAATAGAATTCAACCAGTTTTATCTTCTCATTCTAATTTTTAGTAAAACATGCAGACTTCATAAAGTAATTAATATTAAATGTGCAGTAACTTAATCATACCCATGTGTATTTATGTATCTATTTATGCATATATTTGCAAATTTATGGTTGTATTTGACCAACATTTTAATTAGGTGATGTTTCTTCCATGTTTAGGAAGACTAGAAGAAACTGATCAAAATTTTTTATAAGTGTATCAGGGATAAGAAATATTTGTATAGTCTACGTCTATCAAGCATTGCTTAAGATATATTCTAGTAATAATGCTAAAATGGCTATTATCTTTGTATTTACAAACTGAAACACTTTTTAAAAATCTTTATCAGTTTGAATTTCACTATTTCTGCATTTGGCTGCAATAAATATTTCTAAAAGCCCTTGTATCGTGTGCACTATTGTGAATAATTCATGCAACACCACAGCAGAGTTTTTAATTGATAGCGATTAGTGAACTTTCTAAACCTGTGAGACTTCAACAGGCTTACGCTTCCAATAAATGCCAAAGTCTATTTTTATCCTCCAGCTTCTATTTAACAGAAAGCCAAATGCATCAACCCGCAGCTGCCGATGCTGCAAACACTAGAAAGGCTTTTGTCCCACCTACGGCGTTGCAGGAGGGCCATTTTATACCGTCATTTTGAGATTGCTGTTTACATTTTCTATTTGATATTCTTACGATAGGAAGGAAGATTTGATGCTTCACAGAATGATATTCTGGTGGCTGTCAGGTCCTTAGCACTGGTTGGAGCGGAGGGGTCAGGGACTCATGGAGTGAACAATATTCTGTTGATGTGGTACATTTGCCCAAACAGCAAGCTTGAAATTTAATAATATGCAGCAGATTATCAAAGAACATTTCCATACAGTGTGGGCTGCCGTCCTCCGGGAAGCAGCATGCCACGTCCCAAAGAGCGTCCTCTGGCAATGGATTTGCCCTGCAGTTGTATGTTTTCTTTCATAGCTCAAAAGTCTTCATGCTTCGGAGTTTAAGTCCCCGTTAGCGGAGAGTAGCAATAAATTGCTTATAGGCATAAATTAAATTTGACAAAATGATTAATCATGCAAAACTTATTAGGGAAATTACAGAACCCCGTTCTTAAAATTTGAGGAAGTCGTTTTTCATGTTTTAAACCCATGTTTTCAAGCTATAATTTAAAATATTAAAAAAAAATAGTAACAGATTCTTAATCAGAAGAGGAGGCTTACCTCCTTCCATACTAAACACATTCAGCAGATGACGTGATCAGGAATCATGGATTTTTTGTGAGTATTAATCTGAATAAAAATATTCACAAATTTGGAAAATCACGGCGGTTACTTGATTGGAAGACAACCGTGAAGAACATGTATGGATGTGTGAGCGCTATTTCCGTTTCAGAAAGGATGCTGTAGAGGGTGCACCTGTTTTCAGAACCATTTCTCACCATTGCTTTTCTGCTTTTCCAACATGACTGTTGTTTGAAAGAACTGAAAACTGAACTACACCCTCTCCCTGTTGGGGCCACGAATGGGAGCAAAGCGCAGTCACGGAAGGCTGGATGGCACATTTGAGCCGATTTTTAGCTGTGCTGTTGTGGTATAAATGAGTAAGTGTTTGTGTAGTTCTGGGCTGGCCACACTGCCCTTGCACTTCTTTGGGGTCACCCAGCCCCTGCAGCACCTGCCCCGTTTCTCCCCTTTGTCCGCAGGTGCCCCTTGCGGGACCTGAGTCGGTCGCGCCCCTCCCGCTCCCTCCCCGCGGAGGGTGACTCAGCTGTAGCAGGTGCTTGTCCCCAGCTTCCCAGGGCCCTGGACCTGTGGCTGCCCCAGCACCGCTCAGCTGGTGACGCGTTCTCCCAGCCTCAGCTTCTGCCTGCCTAAATTCTAGCTCCTCGCTCACACCACGTTTATGATCTGGTGATGGTCTGTGTTGACCCTATATTGCTCCGCGCCTCCCTAGTCACACCTCGAGTGCATGCCTGTGGCTGGCAGGGCCAACCCTGCCTCGGTGGCAGGCAGACTTCCCTCAGTAGGACCCATCAGACCTGCTGGGGCCTCAGCTGGATTAACCAGTTTACCCACAATGCCAAGCCCAGGGTTTCTGCCTCTGATCGCAGCCCAGTACCCGACTCGCCTCATGAACTACTGTTGTTGCTGTGACCTCAGGGAACCGAACCCAGCCCACCTCACCCAGTCTTTGCCTCTCAGGCCTTACATTTGATAAAGGATGGGCTTTATGACCTTGACAGCCCTCACTGAAGGTAATAGATTCTTCACCAGACAGATGTTGTGATCAGCTACTTAAAGAATATCCCGGATGACGTCCTTGACTCCTGGGCCCACTTGACTTTTGTCCTGTTTACTAAATCAATGCCCTCACGCCCAGCCAGCATCTAGCATCGGTTCTGAGTTCCTGACCCGGACTCCTCTGCACTAGGAGCCTGCAGCTGAATTCTCCACGTACAGGGGTCCCTGGCTCCCCCTTTCATTCTCCAACTCCAAGAAGCATGACTGGCTGTCCAGTTCTGCGCCCTCTGCCTGGCTCACAGTAGGTCTCTGCTGAGTCAGTTCATGAGGTCCCTCTAGCAGCCCGGAGCTTCCCTCTACACTCCCCAGGTGATTGGCCCTGCCTGACCGTCTTTACTTCCAAGTAATGTAGGTTGATAAACAAGTTGTTGGTGATTTTAATCAGCAAGTGCAACTTCAAGGTGTTGGTCTGAAGTTCTCACAGTTGAATCACAGCTGGTTCTTCATGTCACTGGTCATGGTTAGAGTCCATGTAAGAACAGTGAAGACAGATGCTGTGTTTAAGTACAGTTTTTATGACTAGTTTTGTAGGTTTTCCTTCAAGACCTTCACCCATTTGTGGTGGGTGTTGTTGTGAGTGGGGGGATTGGGTGTGAGATTATAATTAATTTTGGTGGTCCTCTTTTAGGCTTGATGGTGTTTTTAATTTATCGTGGGGGGATGCTGTTTTTTCTGGATATAGGGCAGCTGCAGTGCCGACAAAAGGCCGATGCTTTCAATACCTCACCATCTCCCTTGCACCTTCTCGGGCTCCTTATTTATGCGAGGCTGAGAATCAATCTCTCCAACTCTTCCTGCTTCCCACTGTGTTTGCCTCCAGAGTCCTGTCCTCTACGCCAGGGGAAGATTCCAGAAAGTGTGTTTTCTCACCCCTGTTATCTTTGCTACCTCTGGCAGCTCTTGCTCTCTCCTTTGACAAACAGCTGTTTTAGACAAAACAACGGAGCCCATGGTTTCTGTCTCCACGCCAGCCCATGACCTTTGACTCCATGCAGTCTGGCTCCCCATCTTTCTGTTAACTTTCTGAGGCCACCAGACCGTGTAGTGGGGCCTTCCTCCCTCCAATGGCTCCCCATGCCTGGGGTCTCTGGACCACTGCCCTGTTCTTTCTTCTCTTCTTCAATTCTCCAGAAACTATGTTCCTCAAAGTTCACTCATTTATCTTCTTCTCTCTTTGTAGGCGATAAATCATGTTATCCCCTCAGGGCCGATGGCCAAGTCAAAGTTCCCATTCTAAGAACTTCTCAGACTCCAGAAGCTTCCGTCATAGCAGGACCGTGCCTCTGACATGCACCCATTCGACATGTCAGCACCGAGCTCTCTCTTGTCCTGAATCCCAGCTCCCTTTCCAAACTGCTTGGTTTCAGAAAAGGTTTCAACTCCCTGTCAGCTCATGGGCCCGACATGTCACCAGCCTGACTCCCTCTTCCACGTCCTCCTTCCCCCACTTGTCACAAAGGGGGCAGTTTCTTCACAAGGACTGGATTCCATGTGCCATGCTCTTTCCACAGGGCCTATGGAGCTGCATTCAGCTCCCATTGAGGCTGTTTGAATAGCATTTGAACTGTTTTCCTAGGTCACTGGGGATTCGTCCCCCTTTATATCATGCAAGACCACGTGACCACCTGGCTCACAAAACCCTGCAATGCTGAGTTCTTACTCAGTGCCGGAGGTCCTCTGCAGACAGTGCATCTTACCCTTGTTGCTTCCTGCAATCCATTCACTTTTGCCAGAAAGTGCCTCCATAGTGCCTTCTCTGTCTTTTGCTTAATAAAACGTTCTACCTGCTTGGATATTTGCCTCAGCATTGATTGCCTCCTTGAAGCAGGCCTTCACTGTCTCAGCCAATGGCAATTTCTCCTGATAATCTACTAAAGCAATTATCTAAGCCACTCCTTTCACATCCAATTATGTATTATTGTCTTTATGGCTATTTAATTACTCTATTTTTAATAAAAGAGTGTGGGATCATTCAATGAGAGCAGATCTGGGTTTGAATTCCGGCTTTGTTATTTATGATCTGTATGATGTTGAGTAAATTATTTAACCCCATACAGTCCCTTTCTGAACCTACAGTAATGGAGATTATTATATCATAGTGTTGCAGATGGATGAATCAATGTTACAACAAGGATATTAATATGTAGCATGTGCTTATAAAGGTGAATTCCTTTTCCTCTTCCCAAGACTAAGAGCTTGTTTCACTTCACATCTCCCTGCATCCCAGACCTGGCACAGAGCTTCATGTTGAGGAAATGCCTACTGTAAATAATTATGAGCAGAACCCAGAGGAATTAAATTTAGTAGACATGTCAGTCTAGGCACCATTGTCCAAGTGATGAACTGAAGTGTTTGGGGAAAAAATACACACACCAACATAGACACACAAACAAGCATAATGCATATATAATTAATAGAATCATGCTATATTCTCTAATACAATATTATCCAAATTTCTTTCATTCAAATGAATCTTCAGAAAACCTTGAGACTTATAGATAGATGCTATATATAATAAAGACAAAAATAATAGACTAGAGAATTTAATCTTAGGGTAAAGTTTTGCTAATGACTTTTTTTTAATATATCAGACCTAATTTGGTAATGGCCTAAGTGGAATTTATTTTTTCATAAGGAAGTTTATGTAGTCCTCCAAGTTAATACTGTTCTGCTAAGAGCTATTCATTATATGCTGCACACATTTTATCTTCATTTTAATTTGTGTGTTCTTATTTTTTAGTCTTTCACTATTGAAGCCTCAAATCCATCCAAGTTGCTGGTAACCATGTCCAGGTATTTTCAAAAGCAGTTCTTAAAGCATATTCCTGCCAATGAAGAACCTCTGTCAGCAAAATAATGTAATCTACATTTTAATCCAGATGATCCTTTTCATACACATTACATTTTAAAATAACTGACTCCTGAACTAGCATACACAATCTGTTTAGCCATAATGTAACTGAGTTATGAGGCCAAGCGTTTAGTGCTGGAGTGGGAATGGAGTCCATCAGAAACACGTTTTCCAGTGGGAGGCCCCTCCTCCTCTTCCACTGGATTATTTCTTTACCTTAAACTATGTCCACCCATGGACATTCATTGAAATATTGTTATTATTTGTGTTTTGCTTTTGCTCTTTCATGTAATTTTATCAGATCCACAGTGATGAAAATATTGGAAGGGACCTTTGAAATACTGTCCATCCCTCACTTTACAGAAGAGAAGACTATAAGTCTGGTTAAGTTTTGATGTTTTGCCTGAGAAAACCTGTCACCGTTTTTCTGTATGTATTTCATCTTTCTCTCTAGATGTTGTTCTCTGGGGACAGGAGCTATAGCAGATTATCTCCTTGGAACTTATGAAAGCCTTTGCAGTTCAGTCAAGGTCAGAGAACTTAAAAGGACAAATCAAATATGGTTACATCAGACCTTGGCGATGACACACAGGTTTTAGAAAATCATATTTATCCAGATTATGTTATTAGTCAAAGCAGCTGTATACAATTGACATATGGTAAATTTTAACCAAAGGTCCTAAACTGTGTTCTTTTGACCCTTAAGAAGTCAATGGAGTAATTTCAGGATTTATTTCAATACTCTGCAATTACATTTGAATTTTCTGTGTATATATGTATTTCCTGAGCAAAGGGTCTATTGTTATTATTAGATTTTTGAAGGAGTGTGCGAATCAAAAAAATTAAGGGTCCATTGGTTATTAGTATTTCTTACAAGTAGCAGAAGGCACTTTAAGACAGGCAGGGATGTTTCGTTCTCTGAAGAAGCCCACTGGTCCTTGCAGGTCTTCACCTGCCTCTGCAGCTGTAAAGCCATGGAGGACTGTTTGGGGTCGCTGAGTCAGGGTGAAGCTAAAAACAATTTAAATCAAAAGATAAAGGAAGTATAGCAAATTCCAAAGGAAGAAATCTGATAAAATTAAAGTGTAATAGACACTTCAAACTGTGTGATCTGACCTAATAAGTTATTAATAGGGACCCATTACTCCTCATACATTTTTTATTAGAAAGGCATTGCCTTTTTGTCAAGATTAGTGGATTATAAAATATTTGTGCTACACAATATAAATGACCCTACCTATTAATAAGTCTCTGGAAAGATATGCTTAAATTGAATTACATTAAGAAGAGAAGTGCCAACAGAAAATTAGACATAATTAATGGGAGCACATAAATAAACCAGAGATGGGGGGAAAGGACATTCTTCTCATTGATCATTTTGAGAATTAATTGCCAATATACTCTGATGACGTACCAACTATTACTGTTTGCACAAGGGCCATTTCGTAGAATACGGAATTCCTGTAACTATGAATATGTATTATAATTTATAGCTGGGCGACAACTGATGCCTCAAATGCCTCTAATTAGCAGACATAATTTTGAAGAGCTCAAAGCTACCACTTAAAACACAGCATTGCAATGAGGACTCATTATATTTTGTTTCACCAAAGCACAATGGTGGTTTCCTTTGAGTCAAATACTAGCTGCTCCCCGCAAGCTCAGAGCATGGCGACAGTCGCCCCACCGAATACGGTAGCGTGGGTGACATTGCTGCATGACTTCCCATGGGCCGGAGCCAGCGATCCACTTAGTGCATGATGCTCTGAGAGACGGGAAATTATTTCTCACATCTCACTCAAACAATGGCGATGTGAATTGAGTTACAGGGAAAACAAGCGCCCGGGATCACTTCCATTTGCAAACACATACAAGGTTTTCCCAGTGCCACAGACCACGTCTAGCATGCTACCAAGTCCCTATTTCAAACACGAAGTACTCAAGATCCGTGATCATTTTAGATAGGATTCTTTGGGGCTGTAATGTGCTGATTTTATCCTTGCATATATTATTATTTGTTTTTTGTTTGAAGTAGTCGGCATCATAGAGAATATCTTTCCTTTTGCTCACAGTAAGCAAGTCTAATTTAAAAATGCCAGCATCCAATTTAAAATAATTGCCAATGCAAAACAAAGCTAATCAGCCTCTTCCTTGCTGTTCCATACTGTTAATGCAGAACAAATGAATGAAAGCATGTTTGGGGCCAGACAGAGTACCAGATACCCACGGAGCTCTAAGGCCTGTGCCCACGTGGGAGACATCCCTGGGAGCTCCAGTGTCACAGGAGACCAGCAGCTCAGGCCGTGGACTATGCAGAGGGGGAGCTTCAGAGGGACTTGCTCTCTGAACACTTTGTGGGGCCTTTACAGGATCAAAGGGCCACTTCCTCTCTGTGGCTTGGGAGGAGGTATGTCATGATAATCATCTAAGGGTAGATGCCCCACTGGAAGAGAATTCCTTAATCACGTTATTACCATTCCAATTTAGGAATGGGATGAAGAGCTTCTCAGATGTGAGATAGATTCCACTCACCTGTTTGCAGAGCTCTCCCAATCAGTCTGAGAAATCTCGGGGCTGCCCCTGCGACATCACGGAGAAGAGCCTAGACAGGATGGAAAGGCCACTCCAGAAACAGCAGAAAGGCTGAGGCACCAAGCAGCACCTCGGGGATAAGGATCGGCTGCCAGGATGGTCAGCTGTGCCCTGGGGAAGCCAGGATCTGCACCCGCGGGGGATGCTGTCGCATCTCTGCACAGCACCCGACCTTCTGCTTCCAGGCGCATTGCTCTGCTTATTTTGCTGTTTAGTCTCTTGTATTTCTGGAAAACTCCCTGGCACTGGGCTTGGGACCAAGAAGGCCACGGAGGACGCAGCACATCCAGGCTCGGTCTTCCTGGGAGGCCCTCGGGAACATCAGGGGAGGCCTGCGACCTGACGGGAGCTGCAGCGCCCCCGGGATGGCCTCCCTGGCCCAGCACTCTCCTCCCCAGCTCTGGACCTAGTTCCCCTCCCACTAAGGTGAGGAGGTGGTACTGGTATCCTGCTCATGCCTAAAGCTGACTTACTTAATTTTAGCCACAGCTTTGAATGTTGTTAGAGAAGTTAATGAGGCCCCACTAGGAGAGGTAAAAATACAGGGACGTGTACAGGTGTGCACCTGGGCCCTGTGGACAGTGCTGTCGGGGGCGAGCAGTTATCTTGGTGAGCAGAATGAGGCCAGTGCTTACCTGAGTCTCCCACACCCGAGGGGCACCCACGTCCGCAGGTACGAGTCCACAGGACAGCACCTGGTGATGCAGGGGCCACCCCGTGGCCGATGTCCTTTCCTAGCCCCTCCCCATCTCTGTACCCACACCGTCCATGCACACATGCTAAGGCATCCATGTGTCACCATTTGGGGCAGCTTAGTGGGCTGGGGATGTGGGCTCACCTCCCTGTCCATCATGGCTGCAACCAAGCAGAGCTTCTTTGCTGAAGAACGGAACACAGGTGAGGCATCATTGTCCCGGGAGGAAGCACAATGCCCAGGCAGCAAGGGATTGTGATTCTCATTAAAACCAGCACACATGCCCTGAAATCTGCTCCTGGCCTGTTATAACACGTTTTTCTATGACTCTCTGCCAACCTTAGCTTTGTGTTTGAGGAATCTTCACTAGAACTTGGATAAAGTGGGAGCGTCCGGTGATCCACAGAGTGGGTCAGCCTCGCCACGGGCATAAGCAGGGGCCCTGAGTGCATCCGCCAGCCTGCAGAGCACCCAGGCCTGCAGCGCCCTGGGCAGTGGGTGGGAGTGGCATCTCCCACTGGGCTGCGCTGGATGCTACTTGGGGGGCTGTTCCCCTTATGCAAGGCAAGGCAAGAAATGAAATGGGTCCATAAAACTATGCTGACATTAGTGGCCAAGGGAGGTCCAATTATCTGTAAAACTGGAAAGCCTTACACAAAGGCCCTGAAAACTGTATCTACTACTGCCCCCAGTATCCTCAACACACGCTTACCTATTAACAGGAAAGAAACCCAAACCGTGAGCTCAGCCATCAGTGCCCTGAGGGTAGGGGCCTCACGAGCACCTGCAGTTACGTGGTGATCACACTCTGAGGAAGACACGGCGCCCCGACCGCGCCTCTTCCCGGCCCCAGGGGATCCGCCTCCCTCTGCCTGGTGCCCACGGATGCCCGCTGCCTGCCGCTCCTCCCACCCTCATCTGACACAAGGAAAACAACTTCTTTTTTCTTAGTAGAGAAGAGACATGAGGTCATTTTCAAAATAACTTCATCACATAGAATGAAAGAGCAAAATGAATCAATTATGGGAAAATTCATAGCATAATCACCATCATCCCTCAATCAAAGTCAAAATGGTTCCACCCCATTTATGCCAACACGACATGACAGCATTTTCCAGGATGCAGCGTCTGGCTCCGCAAAGATAACTATGTTTTGCTCACAAAGAAATGCTGAAACTCACTGGCTTCCTCCCTCCCTCGTCCCTGGTGGCTTCTCCTGCTCCAGAGCACATTTCTGCTTCCTGAAAGCCCTTCTCCACATGGATGTCTCCGAAGATTTCTATCACCCAGTGCATTGAGTGATTATCAGAGCTTAGGTTAGATGTTATGTTCAAACAACATCCAGCTGCAGTTTTAAAAACACTTTCTCTGTGGAAGACACTGCACTCATCTTCCCAGGCCCCGGCCCACAGGGCTGTGAGGAGCACGGGTGCCCACGGGCCCAGGCAGACCCTCGACGGCCCTTCTGGGAGGGCACAGACGTGGCGTGCGGCCCGTGCCTGCAGCTGCGTGCGCACCACAAGCCAGCAGCTCACAACCGCAGAAGCCCGCGCCCTCGCCGCCCCAGGGACCAGAGTGCAGAACCAAGGCGTCGGAAGGCGCGGCTCCTCTGCAGGTCCTGAGGGGGGATCCGCCCCATGTCTCGTCGTGACCCTGAGGCTCCAGCGGCTCCTGCTTGCAGACACCTCACTCCAGTCTGTCTCCGTCGCCACCGGCCCTTCTCCGCTCTGCGGGTCTGTGTGTCTTCTCTGATCAGGAAGCCAGCTGCCGGGTGGGACCAGCCTGGCCCAGTGCAGGCTCACCTGGACCCACTTACATTTGCAAAGACCCTATTTCCACCTAAGGTCATGTTCTGGGGCTCTGGGTGGCTATGAGCTGTGTGGGGGGCCCTGTCGGGACCCCAGGGCAGGGCCCCACACCTTCCTGCGCTGCAGCGCTCACAGCCTTCAGCATGGTTCCTTGGTCAAGGCTCACGCCACGATGCTGGCCTGTTTCTTCCATGCATGTGGCTTTTGGCAGTTTTTTCTTCACATATTCTTTGAAGCCCCAGTACCGGCCGAGTGAGCGTCTCCTAGCCAAAGTCCAGACGTTCGCGGCATTTCCACAGGGTGACCTTGTTTGACATTATTCATAGGACCCATGTGAATTGTTATGTGGTGCAGAGAAAATGTGCCCAAAGAGCCCATTAAAACAAGTAACGGGTAACATAACGTAACTGCTGACTGACTCCATATCGGGCCATATCGGCAAGCTTCAGCCTCGGCTTCATCAGGAAACTTCCTCCCTGCACTTTCATTGCGTAAAAGGTATTTATGGCATAGATTTAATTGTTAGAAAGCCATCTGTTATTTTTCAGGATAGATCTAAATTTTACACTGTGTTCTCCAAAGGAAGAAATCAAGCATCTGAATTTAGTGATAATAGTGACCGTTTCGTACCTACCATATTGCTGCGCTTTACATATGCCATGGTCTGGCCCATTTAAAAGCACGTTGGCATGGAAATAAGCCATTTTCCCCCTGAGAAGAGTGAGCACCCGGAGGCCCAGTCATGAGGGGAAGGGGCCGGTGAGCAGGGAGGGCAGGCTTCAGACCCCTGCCTGCCGGCGTTGCCGCTTACCAGCTCTCGTCCACGCTGGGCCCACCTTTAGCCCAGAGCAGTTATCATCTACATTGTTAGGTTAGACAGGTTGAGTCAAAGAATAAAAATGCAGGAGGAAAGAATATAGAACACATTTTAAGGGAGTTCTCTAATTTTGAAATCATATGTGTTTTTATTTTCTTCTTGTGGCTCGCCTCTCTGTTCCAAATCTCTTACAATGAGCAAGCGTGGCTCTGAGTAAGAAAAACAAGATGTTCACTTTAAAATGCCTCTCACAGTTCCCCTGCCCCTGCCGGCATCCACATGGCACACAGTCTCTAAAGGACCCCCTTTCCCTCCACATCGGGGCGAAGTTCCTTCCATTCCCCACGTCTCCGGTCAGCTCACCCGTGGGAGATGCTTTAGAAATGACTCCTCTGTGCCCGCACATCCGCCCAACTGCCCGCAGGCTGCAGGGCCGACCAGCCTCCCCGTGGACGGCGTGGCCAGGGCTGCGTGCGCCATGGGCCTTCCCACAGGGGCTGACAATCGCAGAAACGTTGGTGATAAATGTCAAATGAGAGCACTGTGCCAGACCCCTGGGAGGAGGAAGTGAGCCCCAGGCGGCTCCGGCAACCCCCCCACGCCGCTGCGCGTGGGCCAGCACACCCGGGCCGCTTTGCTTAAGTCTGCGCATCCCTTTATTTCCTGCATTTATAGTTGGGTGATTCAAAGTGGGGAGCACAATGCATGAAAGCCTCCATGTACACATCCATACGTACAACCGTCCCTGGGAAAATAGTTTGTGGGTGTTTTCTCCTTATAGGAGTCAGTACCTACAAAAATAACTTTATATCTAAAATTGCAAAGGTAACTTCTTTCTCCTCTAAATGCAACATTATCAAAGCTGGTATTTAGTGGCCCCATTCAAGCATTTTTAGAAACAGTAAAGGAATGATAATTTCTAGGTTTTAAAATATGTTCATCAGCACCGTGGTAGTGAGACGCGGGGAGGGATTCAGGTGTTCAGGGTGGGAATCCGCCCCAATCTTGGGCCCAGTGCCCTCTGGTGGACGATCCCTGCAGTGCAGCTCGGGGTCCCGGCTCTCTCTGGCGGGGAAGCTTGGTGCCTTCTGCACATCCTTTCCTCTGGGCTCTGTGTTCTCTCTCCAGATGGAAGCCACGCTCAGCTTTTCTCCTTATATGTACTTAGGGCTCCAGGGGCCTATGTAGAATACACTGCCTTGCAGCTGAGAATTCTCAAGAATATCGCACTTGTATTGAGACCATCTTTAGAGGACAAGGATTACTCTTGCATATTACATAAACTAACTCTTATTCCAATCAACCATGCTGCGGAAAATATAAAAAATGCAACCCAAGTTGATGTCTGCAAAACCTGATCAAAAATTTTTATAAAAATTGGCAGAAGACTTTACTAACTAGGGGTATGACACAACACAAATGTGTCTAAAGTCTTACTGATAATAACATTGCCTTAAAATACTGCTTTGTTTCTCTCTAATTCATACAAAATGTTATATAAAGGCCACTGTTTAAGGATGAGAACTGAGAGTCTCTCAGGCTCCACCTCAATGCTGGGAGGAGAGCAAAGGAGAGAAGATGGGTGACCTTGAGGATTCAGGCCCAGGAAACAGGAAGAAAACACCAGAAAAGACCCATGTTAAAGGGATTTGCACCGGGGGAATGTAGGCGATTTCCTGCACAGACACGTAAGTTAGTTTGAACAAATGAGCAAATTAACCCAGTCTTTCCACGTCCTGCTAAGTAACGTGGGGCTTCATGGCTCGTCTCTGACCCACCCTGAAAATGCTAAGTTTGTCCTGGCACGGCAGGTGAGAGGAGGCGCTCCTGTGGACGATTTTTACCCAGACTCATCACCGCTGTCAGTGGGCCTGTTCAGATGGCACTGCATGAACACGGTGCCAGGGCACATCCACAGCCGTGGCCGGACAGACTTGATCCCTAATCCTGTGAGGTTGCTGTGCCACGGCCCAGAAGACAGTTCAGACTCCACACCAGGCAGGTGAGGGGCCACCTGGGGTCTCGGGTGCGTCACACAATGGTGACACATAGCAAAGATGGCTTTGGAGTTGGAATAAGTTCCCCTAAGGGTAACATGAAGTTCTGCCAGCAGAGTCTTTAAAGGAAACACAGAAAGTTCTCTCTGAACACCAGATCCTCTTCCTTCTTCCAAATCTGGTTCCAGTCCCACATGTTTCCTCTCCCAGCCCTTCTGCTGTGTGTGCCTCAGCTCACTGTCACCTGAGCGACTGACGCCCGCAGGACGCCCCGGCACCACCTCGCCGCAGCCTGACCCGCAGTGTCCACCCCCACCCCAGGCTTTCCACTGAAATTCACAGCTCGGTCCAGGGGCTCCCCACCCTGGAGGCCCTCCTGGGTCTCAGAAGAGACCTTAGAAAGAGATGCGCATGTGAATCAGGATATGTATTTATGTGTATGTGTGTGTTTCCATCCATATATGTGGATGTTTTAATTTTTACATTTGGATTGCTATAATGTTTGGTTCTTACAGACAGTTCTATGTATATTCACAATAGAAATGCCTGCAAAAGCCAAAAATTAACACAAATCCAAAAGTCAAATGCAGCCATGTCACGGAACAGATATGTCATTTGTGCTGTACCAATTCAATGGAACACTCCAGAAACACGGAAGTAAATAATCTAGATCTACCCACAACATAGATGAACCTTAGAAATGTAGTATCTGCAAAATAAGGACGGCACAAAATAACACACACAATGGGACACTATTCATTTCAAGTCAAGAATCAGGCAAAGTCAAATCACTCATAGTTCAGTACCGCAATGGCATTATAAAGAGCGAGGAAGTGGTGGGGGCAGAGTCAGAGGGAGAGGGGCTTGACCGTGTGGGGGACGGGGGCCTCCAGGGAGGCTGGCAGGACCGGCTTCTTCACTTGGACTTGATGGGCGCTCACGTGGATCTTGGAGAGCCGACTCTGTGACTGCCACGCACTCTGTCCTTTATCCCTGAGAATAGTCCTTGTTCCAAAGTCTGCCCTACTGTCAAAAACTCTACTCCAGCTTTCTTTTCATCAGGCTATCCTTCCCCATCTTTTTTACTTTAATCCACATTTGTGTTTATATGTAAAGTGAGTTTCTGTGGATGTGTGTAGCCCAGCCTGGCTTGTAATACAAGCTGACGACCTCACACAGCTGACAGGTATGGTTAGATGTTCACATCTGGGGTGACTTCATCCTGCACTCTGACGAATGTCTGCCATCCCGCTGGCCACTCTGCTTCCTCTGGCGTGTGTCTCTTTTTCTGCCATCTTTTGGGTTAACTGATCACTTGATATGGCTCCAGTTTATCCCCAATACCAACTTCTACCAATACTTCTTCTTTAAAGATTTAAACTTTTCACCGTTCACAACACACACATTTAATCACCCAGAGTCACCGCCAAGCGGCCTGGCCCCGCCCCCGGGGAGAAGCAAGCATTTCGTGTCGTCTGCATGCTCCTTTGATCTTGGATGAATGTTGCGTCTGGAATTCTCTCTCTTTCTGTTAGAAGCATGTTCCCATAATAGTTGTGCTTTACATTTGACCATCTCCTGTGGCCTCTCTGCTCTTCTGCTTCTCTCTGGCATTCCCGGTGTGTCTCCCTCTCTGGACTCCGCCCTCTGTCCTCTGCTCTCCTGTTGAGCTTGGCCTCTCCGGCGCTCCCGAGGCATGCAGACCTGAGCCCCCACACTTCCTCCACGCCCTGGAATCTCCCCGGCCCTCCACATCTTCTAGCTACCAGCACTTCTCTGTTGGTCTTCGCACCACTTATCAAAAGAACGCCTCCTCGTCTACACCACTGCCTTTGCCTCACACCAGTTCATCCCCACACTCCCCGCTGCACTGTGACCTTCCAGACGAACGGGCTGAGGTTCAACCCTGCAGCATCTCCTTGCCACACCCGAGACCAATTCAGTGAGATGGTGTTTTAGGAGAACCTGATGACCCTCAAACTCTACACTGCAGACCACGCACAGTCAGTTTTATGCGATGCACCTTGCGTGTGTGTCTGTGTGTGTCTGTGTGTGTGTGTGTTCTGAGTACGACCCTTTCTTGCCTTACAGTATGACTTCCTCACACACTGCTAAATAGTACAGTTTCAGGGTTCTCTAAGTATTGTGTAAAACACTGCAGTTTTTAAAACTAGTATTTTGTGTTTATTAGACACCCTATCTATATGTAGACCATGGAATAAAATATCATAATTTCTATTCATCTATAAATTCTAATTCTATATTACCTAATACACTTAGTTTTAAGCTTTCTATTCCCCTTGTTAATATAATAAAGCATCTGTTTACATGTTTTCAGAGAACAATATGACTTCTTTAAGTATAAGATATTTGTCTTGCCAAATGTTCTAAATGTTTAACTTCGCCTTTCTTTTGAAATCCGGAAGCAACATTACAACTCACTAATTCTTTCCATATCAAAGCATAAACATGCACTTAGATATAAATGAGATTCTGATGAATATGTCTTTACTCTTCAGAATTACTGGATCTTACCTTGTGTAGAATAATTTTTTTGTTATCCTGTGCTGATTGAGGGACTTGGTTTCCTTCCAAAGATACATTCAGAGAATTAAAATTTCAATAATCCATTTGCTAAGAGGTAGCAAATGTGACTCTTATCAGCTGCTGTGTCTCATGGTTCCCTGGACACCAAGGACACCTGGCCAGGCTATAGAATGATTTTGCATCAGAGAAATCCTGTGTTTTCCACTGCCAGGGCTAGGTCTTCCCTGACAGGATGGTGGTGTGCCTCTGCATGGATATCCATATCATTTTCCTTTACAGAAGTGTGATCATTTCTTGCATCAGCAGCAAAAGGTAAAATTAGCTCCCCAGACAAAGTAGCTTCTTGACTGTGTGCAATTTAAAGTGACTTAACTCCTTGACAGTTAAACATCAGTGTTGAAATGTTTCTCCCTCAGGACTCGTCCTCCTGCCTACATACTTCATTTACGGTCAATTTGGTAATTTGGGGCCAGTTCATCTTTTCTTAGCTGTTCCTACTTCTGTGTTTTGTTTATGCTAATTTCCTTGTTCCCTTGAATAGTACTTGCTAAAATTTCGGAGCCATTCGTGGAATAAAACTCTTGCGCTAACCTCATTATTTTCCACAGTCATCATGTCCATTGCATAATGACATTTCAATGCCCACCGTTTTTATAAATCCCTACTGGTTATTTTTTCCATCAGCTCTTTAGCAGGGCTCCTACATTTATACAATCATCATATGTTGTTGTATTGTTAATTAAATTAACTCTGATTTTACAGCTTTAGAATGAATCGGTTTCACCAGTTTTGAGAATGACCCTGTGTGGCAGCTGCGTGTCCCCCTCACCCATTTAACAATTCATGAAATCCCATCAGAGCCTATGGGACTCATCATACAATGAGGAAAGTCAATCGCAGGTCCCCAAATTAGAACACAGAGCACTAATTTCCATATCGTTGTTACATTGTTTATTCCATACCTGCTTCCTCTATCATCCATATATAAAATATATACAATGATAAATATAATGGTATCATCAGTGTATCTTTATCAGACATGATATCAGAATCTTGATGAGTGGATGAGAGAAGCAGCTCCCGATCCCCATGGTTAACTCGGGAACCTGCAAATATTTAAAGCATTTACATCATAGCACAAGAACCATTTTTATTCCAGCTCTTGGCTTTGACAGGGCTGTAGTTAAACCCGTACAGCTCAGTGCTGTGTCCTAGCCTTAAAACTCTGGAGGAGATCAGACAGTCTTTCAATAAACCACTCCAACGGGTGACTGTCACTGTCTTGTCCATATTCCAGCCCCAAATCCTTGCAGTGTTTTCCAAAGACATTTCCCTCATTCTCTTCCTGAGTATTTATTTAAAGTTTAAAAAAATAATAATTGTTTTAAACCTCCAAACTCTCCTTCCAATGCCAATAGGACTCCTTACAGCATTGAATCTTATCCTGTCTTATTTCTCATTGTATAGATGTTCCACAGATGCATGGAGGAAACGCGTACCTTCTCTCTAGCGCCCAGCATGAGCGCCTGTCCACGTGGCCCTGTTTGCAGTAGTGTTGGGGTTACTGGGAACGACTCATCGGGGGCCTCGAGGGGGGCTGTGCCTGCTTTGGTCTCAGATTTCCTGGGAGACCCTCAGTGTTTAATCAAACTGCATGGCCTGGATTTTACAAGTGTGTGCGCACATCAGGAGCAGCTCTGTGCCGCAGACGAAGCCGGCGGGGAGCGTGCTGGAAAGGATCGTCTCTGTTTCTGTTTTCCAGATTCTTATATACATTAATGATGATTTAAGCTAAGCATAAGTTATCACTATTTTGGTTTTCCTTTATTTGGTTTAGGTATATATTATTCTATGACATTTTTTCCCCAAACAACATTAAAAATCAGCTTCAAAATGCACATCCCTTTAAGAATCCTGTGACTCTATCTCCAGTTTCTCTCTGCCTTCAGTTAAGCACACATGTTTCAGGCATGAGTTGTCTCGGTTGATGTCTTGATAAAGTGGAAAATATGCAGTTTACTACTGCTTCACCAGTCACTTCTTAAGGGATTTTAGGACATTCTAGAGGCAGCTACATAAAGATGATAACATTTCAGTAAAAATGAAAACCTTTCTTCCAGGTGGCAAGACACTACCAGGATCTACTTTTACTTCAAATTTTTTTGATTGGTAAAGTCATTTGTACTTTTAATGCTCAAAGTGGAAGCCACCGATGATGGCCTTTTAGCTACATTGAGGACAGCACAATTCTTTTTTGTTTTTATTTTTTCAACTTGCTGACGGAAAAAAAGCATATGCCATAACAAGCCAGTATCCATGGGTCCAAATCAAAAATGCAATTTTAAATAATACAGTGCCTAATCGTGAAAGAATTGGTTCGGTTCTTCCATGAGCTCAGTGAAGCTATTTAAAATGCATATTGGATAAATCGGAGAATAGGCACTTTCATGTGATCTGAATGGCTTCTTGTCTGATTAATTCAATAGGATCAGATGTGTTCTAAGGCTCACCAGTCACCAGAAATCTACGTCAAGATCTGTGTTCCAGATTCAGGAAATGGCGCAGGCACGTGATTTATCAAATAGTTACCCTATAAATGTTTTCATTTGTCACATGGAAATTCATGTCCTAAATTTGTTATATTTAAACTGTGTCTGTAAAATAAATAATTGCTAATATCTTCTTTATAAAAAAAGATCTGCTTTACTTTCTCTTCATAAGGTGGTACTATAGTGATTTCTATGTAACTCTAAAAACAAGGATGAAATAATGTTAGCACACATGTAACGTTTATTGTTAGATAGTCCTAATATTTAGAGTTTGATATCTTTGATTTTGCTTCAGTTCATCATCTGGGAATGACTTGACAATTTCCATTCAACTCATTTTAATCATTTCAGTGTCCTCCATAAGCCATTTGTTTTCAAGTTAAATGAAAATTCTCCCCGGTGATTCCTATAACTGCCTCCATTGACCTTCTCTGTGGCTTTCAATCTTAGCTGTGTTTTGGGGACATGGCCCTATTAATTTGCACTTTATACAAGAGTTAGATTATTCTGTCCTTAATTATACTATGTCAGTTTCCTGGCTTCGTGATCTGTAATTACGGAGGTCTTTCCTTATGACTGGGTCCCATGTTGGTATCTTTCCATTCTTGAGAAGCAGCTTCTATTCTCGGAAATGCAGATCTGCTTCCTTCCATTTCTGTCCCTTCAGGGCACTCGGATGACTTCTTCCTAAACCTAGTAATTTAATACTCTTAACTCACACCAAAGTATGTGCTTTAGAACTCTACATTTTTCAGGTCCACCTACAGTAACGTCATAACTGACAGGTGAGAACTAGTCCTGGGGGTTACGTGCTCACCTATTGCACGTCATGCACTGTGTCATCAGCATCATAGCTGGTATGAGCCGTTGTCTTCTTTCGAGGGATCCTTTTTATTTTGTTTAATTTTATCTTATTTTAATAGGAATCAGGAGCCTATTATCTTACCCAGAAAACACAGTATCATGCCAAAGTTCTTAATCCGAATATCATTATTTTTCCTATTTTAGTTCAAATACATTTCAAAGATTGGTTTATATGTAGGAAAAAAGAAAGTTAACTATCATTTGCTTCTCAAACCTTCCCTTAAGATGTTTCCATATGGTAATGATGTCCCTTCACCCGATGCTGAATGATTTTCAAATAAATTAATATCTAAGATTTTGTTTTGATTTTTGAAGATGGTTTCACAAAAATCACATTTCTACCTAACATCAAGGAAGAATTTTTAAATTCCTTGAATTTTCACACATTCCATGGCTTACTGACTTTATACATATTTTAAGGAGTTACGTTTTGATGACTTTACACATTGTACTTTTCTATATTAAGTGATGAAACTGTGAACACATTTCCTCACATGAAGAGAAACACATGATGAAAGATTGCAGAGCACTTTTTACTTATTTTTTATTTATTTTTCAATATAACTTTTATTTACTTAACATTTTATTTTTTCTAGCTCTCTGTCTTTACCAATAATGTTCTTCTTAGGAAACTCTGTCAATGTTTAAGTAAAACAAGAAAATGTCCCAAAGTTACCTGAACAGCTCATACTCTTTTCCTGGTATTGCGAGATTTGTTATTGATCTTAGTTTCTACCTATTTTTCAATGAAGTCATATGATTTGTCACTTTTTAAAATCAATATTTATGTTTAATATCCACTTTGATCTGAACCAGTTAATTAAATGAAGGTGAATCTGAGGAGGTGAATTTACTCACATGCTGCATTAAGTACACATTTTTCTCAACATTTTTAATTTATATTTTTCTTTTCTCCAATTTTATGTATTTCAAAGTGTTTTATGGACTCTGTTCACATGCTGAGATGAAAATATGTCCACAAAACACAGACATTTTTCAAGAATCCTGAGCTATTTCTATGCATGCATGGTGACCTCAGAGACTAAAAAAGTTTGATGACACTATAATTTTTTCCTATACATCAGTTTTGTGGCAATGACATTGGCATTTTTGTAAAAACTTGTTTTCTAGAATACTCAGGTATTTCTGAAACACGAACGTTACATCTGTTTTGTTTTATTCATTACACATGCTCTTCATGGAATATGCAGGACATGTCTTCCTCTTTGCTTTAAAAATTATTCTCCAGGGGATCATAAATGGGTATTATGCTTCACGCTAAACACAATATCTTGAATTAATACTTACCTTCCGAGGAACTCCAGCTGCAAAGCACAGCTTGCCAAGCACAGTGCTACCAGGAGCTTCCCAAGCAAGAAGCTGAAGGTTAGGGGACCTGGTCACTTTTCCAAGGCAGTCAGGGAAGTAAGCTTTCCACTGGAATATTTTAAGAGTGAATTTGCTTGTTGGGGAGTTCATGTCATGCATGCTTTTGCATGCACGCACAAACACAGACACACACAGAAAATAACTACACCCATGTTTCTGTTTATATTGCATCTGATGAAAGAGCTTTACTAGAGCACAATGAAATATTAAATACATTCCTTATCAAGATGGAGCATTATTCATTTGGAATCTACTCATCCTAATGTTTTCTCCAGCTAAGCAGAGCTGATACTGAGACATAATGCCTGTTAGTATTTTAAACTGTAAATATTATGACAGTTCAAAAGTAAGAAAGTACTTTGTTTTCAGATACTCCAAAGTGTTTTAGGAACAGAGTGAATAAGGAGGTGTCAATTAATTAATTCTTCTGTATTTATTAATGTTGAATAGCAACGAAGCAACATGTGGTTAGCGTCGCTATTGTACATATTTAAATAGCTGTTTCTGAAACTGTCCTATAATTTAGTCTTCCTAATTCAGACACTCCTTTCACATGTTTTGTTATTAAGGAAAGTTATTTAATTCACCATTTTTATCCATCGTCAAATAAATATCCATCCTCACCAGCGGAGACAGAGGCCCTGAGTGTCACAGCAGTTACCTGGGAGACATTGAGTTATTCTTTGAAACTCTCTGGCTCTTTTCTCTGCAGCTATAAAATAAAAGGAATGTTATCTAGATTATTCCAAATTTCCTCTGAATTCCAAAAATTCTATGTGATATTTCACACCATCCTGTGTGTCCCAGACACGCAATGTTTTTTTTCAATTCTAATGTGATACGAAGAAGGGCTACTGTGATCCACAGCACGAAGAGAGAAAGAATCACGTTGCCATGGGGAAGATTTGGGATGGGGACCAGAAGGGGGAAAGGTCCTGGGAAGTGGGCACAGACGGGTAGAGAGGAGCCTAGTGACAGGGGACCAGCTGCCCATCGGCCCAGCCGGCCAGCCGCTGTCCTCCCCTTTAGGGTTCAGGAGCCGGGTCCCTGCATCCGCCCTGCATTCCTGTGTTTTCCTCACTTCCCAGTGTCGGCTAGATTGGGGGGCTTCTGCACCCTGCCACTAACGAACTTTGAAGAGCAAAGATGGAAAATACAAGAAAGGTCGTCACAGTGACATTAACAAATGCTTGTAATGCTTCCTACATACAAGGCACTCATTGTTCAAAGGCTGGACCACCCACATATCGACAGGGCTGTCGCTTACTTTTGTGTATCCTGCGATCTAAGTAACAAGTGAGTAACGGATAAGTCATTACAGTAATGATAGTATTTGTGGCAGGAGGAAATATTACAGTAAGTGTGTCCTTGGCTGTAAGACAAATCCAGATTCCAGATGTCTTAAGTATGGGGCAAGGTGGTCTCTTCGTGGCTTTACTCCAGTGGGATGAATGAGAATCGTGAGAACATGAAAGACACTTCTTTTGTTTCTTTATTCCTTGAAGTAAGCATTTTTTAATTCAATCATACAATCAGTGAGACTGTATTGTCATTTGGGACTCCAAATCTTCCGGTTTTGTGTTTTTCATATTGTTTCCTCATTCCCTCCCAACAGTGCTAAATCGAATTCCTTGAGTTTTACAGCCGCTGTTAAGCCAACCAAGGGCTGTTATCAATAAACTTTCCTTCTTTGGAGACAAATTCTTACCTTCCTGAACTATCGCTTCTTATCCTGACCTTGACCTATCCAGAGACCCGGACATTAAAGGATACCTGTGGTCTGCGGCTCTGCTCGCCGCAGAATCTGATCGCTTGAGTGGTTTTCAGCTGGAATGTTCCTCCAGCGCTAATGGCATGCTTGGAATCATAAACGATATGCTTTTCCCAGTACTTAGTTTTGCATTTTTGTTATTGTGGAGAAGGAAAAGTGAGTAGACAAAACTGAACTGTGCAGTGGGGCCCCATCCTAGGACCCAGATGCCTTGTTATGGCATATCTGTGATATGTGGGAAGTCTCCTCTGAAAACATGATAAAAACGTCATGGAAAAATAACTCGGTGAAAGACTGTTATTTTAAGGTGGTTTGATCCCTTGATTATTTTCCAACTCTTTTAAGTTGACTGTTTGAAATAAAGTCTTCTTATGTCTTAACAATGAAGGAAGTACATAAACATTAGTGGCATTTGAACCAAGGTGGCTGGGACACATTTCAAGGCAGGCTGCGGGCCCGGAGTGCACGGTGCGCGTCACACCTGTGATCGTGGCTTAACGCTCTTCAGAGGACTTCGTCAGAAGAGGCAGAATAATCATGACATGTTAATTGATTTCACTTAGGTTTTTCAATATTTGTGTGCCTAAGCGTGATGTATTACATTAAAAATCTGTCCAAATAGGTGTAAGTGAACTCTTTCGAGAAATAAGCAAATTAACAATTTATGATTTCAATTAACAAAAACTCCAGTATTTTCTAATTGTATTCTATTTTAGTTTCCAGCATCTCACTCCTTTCTCCCCTGTGCTGTGTTCTCCCCTTGAGCCTTGCAAGGGCCGCATCCAATTTTGCTGTGGTCATTTACTGCATATTTGTTCTCCAGGGGCTTGTCAAGATCAGGACCACATGCCCAGTAGGTGCTCAGATGTTTGAGTAAATGAACAGATGAGATGTTGGGGTGAACTGCGATAGCATATCATGCAGATCTCAGTACAACTGCCTCTGGGGACGTGAATCGGTGCAACTGCTACGGAAGCGGTATGGAGGTTCCTCAGAAAATTAAAAACTGAACTGCAGTATGATCCAGCAATTCCATTTCCAGGTATTTATCCAAGGAAACGAACCCCTATGTTGAAGAGCTATCTGCACCCCCATGATCATCACACCATTATTTACTGTAGCCCAGACATGGAAGCAACCTGTGTCCATCAGTGGATGAATGAAGAAAATACACAGATAGATAGATCTAACGGAATACTATTCAGTCATTAAAAAAAAGGAAATTCTGCCAACTGTGACAATGTGGATAAAACCTGAGGATATTGTGTTAAGTAAAATAAGCTACATGGAGAGACATATAGTGTGTGATCTCATTTATATGTGGAATCCAAAAAAACTGAACTCATAGAATAGAGTTGACCAGTGGTTGAAAGAGGTGGGAAGTGAGTGGTGGGGAAATGGGTGAAGGTGGTCAAAAGGTGTAAACTTGCAGTTAAAAGAGGAATGAGTCCTGGGGACATTGTGGACAGCGTGGCTACTAAGGTCAGTGATTCTTTACTGTATACTTGAAAGTTGCTTGGAGAGTAAATCTTAAAAGTTCTTATCATAAGAAAAAATATTTTAACTGTTATTTGATTGATTTTTAAGTGAACGTATTGGGGCAATCATTTCCCAATATATACAAATAGCAAATCATGTTACACACAAACTCATACAGTGTTGTGTATCAATTGTATCTCAGTAAAACTAGTAACAAATTCAGAAATACTATGCAAGTCCAGTCCAATCAAACAGGTGTCCTCTTTATTTACATATTAGTCTATTTTTTGCTTAGCTAAGTTTCATCACCAGAAAGAAAAACCCCTAAGCATGTTCTTCAGCATCAGGTTGTAAGAGTTAATCACAGTAAGAATGGCTGACTGCAACGTCCTTGCTAAAGTCACGTTTGAAAGGTGAAGGTGAGGCTTTTCCCCTGAAATGATGTGTTCTCCTTTCATCAGAGCAAAGACATTTTCAAAAAAGAGTGTTCAGAATTTTAAAAAATAAAAATAAAAACTTTCCCTTTCAAAACACAGTCTCTTCTGAATACATTTGAATGATGTCACCCTGAATAAAGAATTCAAGAGTTTGATATGAGTCTTCAGGAGGAAGAAACATTTTTTACCTAACAGTCGTAATAAACAAAGATGGTGAGAGTTTTACCAGGAAAAGGGAATGCAAGTGAAGAAATGCAGGAATGAAATCCACACCACACACAGATAACAGGCTTGAAAGTGGCCATCCTTTAAAGGCTTATTTATAAATAATTCATGATGAACTAATTAATAGTGAATTCTGTGTCTCTTATAATTACTAACATTGGTTAAACTGAACCCTAATAAATATCACATTAGCTATTGAAAAGTTCATTTTAGTCAGTATCACTAATCCTGCCCTCAAACATCCTTGGATAAATTATTTTTCTGAAGCTGAGGGATTCTGGCTCTTTTCTCCTTTAAAAAGAGTTGGTGGGGAGTGGAAATCGATCGGCTCTTACAGTCAATAGTTTCTACATGTTTTAATAAATAACACACAATAATTCTCAATATTTAAAGTCAAATAGTTTAGTTATAATCACATGAATCAAAATTATACTAAGAGCAAATTTTTTAAATGACACATCAAATTTAGAAGAAAATGTGTGCTGTATTGTAATACCATCTTTTAAAAATAATAAATAGGAACCATCTTTCCTTTGAGCTGAAGTCTAAATTAACTTGGAGGTAACATTATAATATCAATCATTTACTTGCTGCCTAATTTTGTCAGGAGACGTTGTTTTTATATCAGAAACAGGTATTTCTAGGTTCTGATAAATTTTACCTAGGAAACTAATTCCAATAGCATATAGTTAAGAACTTCACATATGTGACATGTTTTTGCCTATTCAAAACCCTCATTAAGATGAACAGATTCAATACTTTTATAAGATGAAGTAGAATAAGATTGGGGTTAAAATAGATCTAAAACCAAATCATTGTTCAGAAAGTAATGCTAGTACTCTATAAAATAATAAAAACTTATCTTTATTGGTTTTTCTTTGATGATTTCAAATCTGTTGAGTAGTTCAGAACCATAATAGGGATGATTTGGTTAATATTGTCTAATGGTGGTAACAATGGTCTTGCCCTTATAATATTTTGAAAAAAAAATGTGTTTTAAAAATGAGCTCATAAAAGGAATATTGATTCAAAATATTGATGAAATATTCTGAAGACTTTTCAGATGCTACCAAAGTTGTCTGGGGCTCTTTTTTCATCCATTATGCAACTATTTCAACTTATTAATAATTAAAATGCCAACACATTAATAATTAGGATCTCCATTTCAAATCTGACCTTTCATTGAATTCTATAGGAAGAGACTAAAAAATGAGCCTCTTGATTTATGCTAAGAATAAAGGTTAAACACCATTTTCCACATCAGTCTAATTTTTCTTATTCTTGCTAAACCGAAACATTGAAGGAAGGTGTTTCTCCAGGCATGTTTCCTGCCCATTATGCTCCGTTTTCACTAATGAGCTAAACAACAGTTCAGAATCTCTGGAAGCATATTCAGTGCGTGTCCTTCCACCCACTTTTCCAGAACATTCTGGGAAGGCAAACCTTTCCAAAGGTTTAAAAAACAAAACTAGATCCGGTTGTGTCTACACAGAGCTCTCAGTGAGGCATTTTAAATGAGTTCAGTCAATTCAGACACAGGCCTGGGGAATCCAATCAATCAGTTTGACTGCGTTTTTTTCTCATTTAATTAGTCACTGAAGTACAGGGATTGACTCTTCCCCTTGTATAGACACAGCTCTTATTATGTCCAAAATCAGGCATGGGCAGACCCCACGGAAGGGCTACCGTCCGTTTAGCCATGCTCCCTACTCTGCAGGTGGCACTGGGGCCTTCCATCGACAAGGACCTGGGGGCCACATCCTAAGGGCCACATGGGGCAGAAGGACATGGGTCCTTGATGCGGAGCATTTGGGGACACCGCTGACCATCACCCTCCCTGCCCTTACGCACAGGTGGTCACCACAAACAGGCTTGCAGCTGACAGTCACATGTGGAGGCTTGGATAAGGAAGCAGTGATGTCCTTCTCACAGGCAAACAGAAGTGTGTTTGCTCAAAAAGCCGTGCCTACAGAGGAAGCCGAGCGGAGAGTCCAGCAGGCTGGGCTGATGTACCCAGGGTCATGCCTCCTGACCTCTCGAGATGGACACCGTGGTCCAGGGAGTGGGCACTCAGCCCACTGAGGCGGTTCTGGCAGATTCTCCACCACGTGGCCATTGGCTGCTCTTTCCTCTTCCTTCCTCTCCAAGCATCGCTGGAAAAGCCAGTCAGTGCTGTTCCGCGCTCAGCATGCAGGTCTCCATAGACAGAAGGCACTGCTTTGTGAAGGAAAGCCAGCAGGGCTGAGGCTGTGTGAACACACTGGCTCCGTGCTGGAAAGGAGGAAAGAGAAAAGTTTAAAAACTGTCAGCTAACAAATGTGCTTTGTTTGGCCTGAATAGGAACATGTTTTTTTTTTAATTAATCACTAATGTTTAGGAATCAAGATTATATGATTATGTTTATTTTTAATGTTTTTGGTTTTTTTTTACTTTTAATCTAAAGTTGACGGTGAATTAATAACACAGCACCACTACAATGTTCAGGAATATGGCTTTGACTATATATTTACCATTTCCAGCGAGTTTCACACATTCCTGTGTTTTTCTGATGTTAATTATCATACTTTAGTTTCTTCTTTAAGAATGCTTTTAATCCAGCGACTTCACCTCTGGGTGTTTGTCCAAAGGAAGCAAAATCAGGATCTCAAAGTGATAGCGGCACCCTGTGTGCACCGCGGCATTATTCACACTGGAAAGATGTGGAAACAACCCAAGTGTCCATGATGGATGAATGGATAGAGAAAATGTGTATTTATATACATTATATAAGTATGGAATATTGTCCAGGCATAAAAAAATTACCATTTATGACAGTGTGAATAAAACTTGAGGGTGTTATGATAAGTAAACTTACCGTATGATCTCATGTACAGGTGGAATCTAAAAACGCTAAACTTCTAGGAACAGATGGACTGGTAACTGGGAAATGGGATAAGGTGAAGGGGTCAAAAAGTATAAACTTCCATTCATAAGAAAAATAAGTTCTGGGGATGTGATGTACAGCATGGTGACTATAGTGAATAGCTTTGTATTGACGATTTGAAAGTTGCTAAGAGTAGATTTTAAACAGTCTCACCACACACATAAAAAATTGTAAGTATGTGAGGTGATGAACATGTTAACTAACTTTATCATGCTAATCCTTTGCAATGCATACGTGTATAAAGCCACGTCTACACCTTAAATTATGTAATGTTGTGTGCCAATTCTATCTCAATAAAGCTAGAAAAGAATCTAGAGAGCGATTTACACAGTACAATTTAGATTTCTGCATTCTCTGAAAAGAACCGGGTAATATAGAGACGTTCAGCCCTTGTTTCAGCGTGTAGGAACTGACGGAAGCAGAGCTGCGGCAGGTTCCAAAGAAGGCTCACAACATGCCTGCATCTCGTTTTATCCGCCTGCCTTCCTTAGACACTTGGCTGTGAGTCTACAGTACCTGCTCTCGGCTCGCCAATCCACGGGCAAACAGGCCTACCCGACGTGGTCACAGCAGCTTTTGAGACCTGCTCTTCATCAGCTGGAGGCCAGCTGCTCTCTGTTGCCTTCCCAAAATCATGTGTTGGCCTCAGAAAGCTAATCGTGTCAGAGAAGATTTTGCATCACTTCCTTGAAAGTACTACACTAGATTGAATTCTAGGAAGTGCAGCAAACTAGGAATTTTCCATGTCCTTGGATGCAAAGCGAGAAAGATGACCAAAGACCACCGTGCCTTCGGATGCCAGCTCTGACCTCGCTCAAGGAAACAGTACCGGCATCCACTGACACGTGGCTTGTTGACATGTTGTTTAGGCCCATAAGGAGAGTATAAGGTTGGCTCTCCTTCCCTTTCTTGGTCCTTCTCCATACAATTCCCAGTTAGCATCGAGCTTATTCTCAAAGACTTCTCCATCCTTGTCAAAGATCACTTAAAAATGAATGTTTCCTAGCTTTGCACACAGTCTATGAATACTTCCTTATTATAAAGCTATTAATATTAATGTGACACTTATTGCACACAATCAACTTTGCACAAGGCCACTTATCCATCATCCCAGAAAGAATAATAGTTTGTGTTGAACAAGCAGAGAAGACTGGTCATTTAGTTAAATAAAGGGTCTCACCGATGTTACTCCCCTGAGGGAGAGGCCGGATCAAAGGAACACCAGAGTTGCATCCTCTGGCATGTTTTTCTCACCTTTTCTACACCAGTGTGGGAACCTGGGCACCGAGGTGGGGCGGCGACCCACTCACAGTGCGGGTGACAGAGCGGATGACTTGCAGGCAGTTGCATCCCTGTTTTTAAATTCTCTGCAAGGTGCCCCTTTATTCCTGTGCCGGGGTGTGTGGAGCATGCGGTGCAGGGGCCTGGACCTCGGTGAGTGAGAGGCGCCTCCCCTTCCTCCCTAGGTGGGAAAATCACACATGTGAAATGGCATGATCTGTGCCCCAGACCTGAGGTTTCTTTGAAGGTGACAGGAGGTGACGTCTGTGAAAATGCTGTGGGTTCTGCAGATTAGGTCTTTATGACAGTTGCCAGTATAAAACCTGAGTCTGTGTGCCCAGCCATGTGCTGTGGTTCCAGCCAGGCCAGGAACCCACGGCCTGAGGAGAGGCAAGGCCCAGCCTCTCCTCCTCCTTTGCTCAGAGCAGCAGCCTCGCAGACGCCATCTTCAGCCTGGGCCCTGGCTGCCCACAGGGAGACATGCTGCGCACCCGTCTCCAGGCAGCTGGCCTGCGGGCAGTCATGGCCACACCTGCCTCGTCCACCCAGCCTGGAGGGCAAGGGCTGGGGGCCCCGGCTGCCTGGCGCTGTCTCAGGGTCTCGTGCATGACCATGACCTCCCACACCCAGATACCGATTTCTTGCATCACACTCCCTCTTGGAAAGAGTCATGCTTCTTTTACTGATGGACTGGGGGACACTCTGCTGTGTGCTTGCAGATGACCATGGACTCCTGGCCATGCCACCTCGGGGAAGATTCCAGCATTGGGGTTCTAGCCTTTCTCCCACACACACCCATTACAACCACGGACCGGGTCAAGGAAGGCTGGCTGGTGGCAGGTCCCCAGCCCCACCCGGTCCCACAGCACCACCTTCCCTCACGTTGTAACTTCCGAATCTTGGAGAGTCAGTGACTTCTCAGACCAGAGGAAAAGTCTTCCAAGTCCATTACCAATCACATACTCTGCTAGATGCGGGCTGAGGCCATGTCCCAAAGCCGAACCTCTGTAGGGTCGGAGTTCGCAGCCACCCCAGTGTCGTCGTTTAAGTGAGCCTGTTGCAGCCCCACCCCCACTTTATTTATTGCAGGTTGAAGTCCCATAAAAAAGGTGATGGTTCTTGTTCTGCTGAAACTGATGGGAGGCTGGAAGACGCCACACTTGGGGTCTGTCAGGCTTTTCAGGATGAATATAGGTCCATCCGTGAGATCAGCCAGGACCAACGGCAAGCAGCAAAGAGAACGTGAGAAGGAGAGGTGACATCTGACCTACAGACACCAGAGCTAGTATGTCCTGGGGTCTGCCAGCCCCAGAGAGCCCCGCTTCCTGCAGATAGGAGCACGGGGCTGAGGGCCGCCAAGCAGGCACCGCGAGGAGAGCCATGCTGTCCCCACCCAGGCCCCTCTCCAGGCTGCTCTCCAGACTCAGGAGCAAAGTGCATCTCACGCGGTTCACAGAGAAGGTCCGCATTATAGGGAGGCAGGTGCGGAGGAGGCTATTGCCACCAGGGACTTTATGCTTTAAGTCTACTGAGGGTACAAGCCACAGACCAGATTTGGACTATAGGACCTGCCAGAGTCCTATCAGGATGTGCACGTTTTCCAGCATGCTTCATACCAGACGATCAAAAAGAAAGATACATTGAATTCTGGGAAGATGTCAGCATGAGCAGGGCGACAGAAATCTCCTCCCAAAACCATATATTTGTGAAAATACAACAAATACAACTATTCCTAAAAGAGAGACCAGAAGATAACAGTACAACAGCCAGGCTACAGATACATCTGAGAGAACTCAGCACCTCACGAAGCGAGTAAGATACAAAGCTGCGACCGGGCGGGACCCGAGCACTCCCCCACCCCAACTCACTGGTGGGAGGAAAAGAATCAGAGTGGGGAGGGAGTGGAAGCACAGGCCCGCCAAATAACCAGCCCTGGGGATCTGCACCTGGAGCACAGACACACATCGCGCGGTGTATCGGGGATTAGAGAAACGGAAGGGCAGGATCCCAGATGGAGACTATGAGTCGGTCCCCTCAGCTGGGTCCCCGGGACAAAAGAAAAGCACCTGGTTTTTAAAAGCCTTAAAGAGACACAGGCCCAAAAGCAGAACAAAATCGTCCCGGCACACTCAGCCCAGCAGGCTTGGAATCATGAGGAATTTCGGGCCCCCTAACCGGATGCCAGGTAAAGCAGCCGCAAAGCCCCTCACAGGGATAAGCAGCCTGCCATTCGTTCCCCCTGGCCAGAGCCGCAAACGGTCCGGCAGATCCGCAACAGCTGTGGATCAGCGGGAGAGCGGTCCACCCACAGCAGCCACACAGAATCTCCTCCTGGCGGGTGCGCAGCTAACCAGGAAGGGCCGCAGAAGCCAGAGCAAGGTCCAGAACACACCAAGGGCCGCAGAACACACCCAGCATGGCTGAAAACCCCCACAGTGCTCTAGGCTAGGCTGAGGGTGACCCCACACAGGACAGCTCAGGGGATTATCCCAGAGACTGCCTTCCGGTGTGCGGGTAACCAGCACAGGCTCCAGATAAGGGCAAGGAGAACAACAAGCAGGAAGGGACTTTGTTCTCCCAGCTGACAGATATGGCACCTGCCTACGACCACTTCTATCACCATGAAAAGACAGAAGAATATGGTTCAGTCAAAGATCACCCACACAACCCCAGAGAGAGGGCCTGCTGGGATAGATTTAAACAATCTTCCAGAAAAAGAATGCAGAATAAGTTATGACCATGCTGATGTACCTACAGAGAAATATGCAAGAGCTAAGGGAGGAAGTCAGGAGAGACACTACAGAAAGAAACAGCTGATTGACGGACTCAACAGCAGACTGAACGAGGTGAAAGAGACTGTTAATGGAATAGAAATCAGAGAACAGGAGTACAGAGAAGCTGAGGCAGAGAGAGATAAAGGGATCTCTAGGAATGAAAGAATATTCAGAGAACTGTGTGACCAATCCAAACAGAACAATATTTGCATTATAGGAGTACCAGAAGAAGAAGAGAGAGAAAAAGGGATAGAAAGTGTCTTTGAAGACATAATTGAGGAAAACTTCTGCAAGCTGGGAAAGGAAATAGTTTCTCAGACCATGGAAGCCCACATATCTCCCAACACAAGGGACCCAAGGAAGACAACATCAAGACATATAATACTTAAAATGGCAAAGATCAAAGACAAGGACAGAGTATTAAAGGCAGCCAGAGAGAGAAAAAAATCACCTACAAAGGAAAACCCATCAGACTATCCTCAGACTTCTCAACAGAAACCTTACAGGCCAGAAGAGAATGGCATGATATATTTAATGCAATGAAACAGAAGGACCTTGAACCAAGAATACTGTATCCAGCACGATTATCATCTAAATTTTAGGGAGGGATTAAACAATTTCCACACAAGCAAAAGTTGAGGGAATTTGCCTCCCACAAACCACCTCTACAGGATATCTTAAAGGGACTACTCTAGATGGAAGCACTCCTAAGGCTAAAAAGATGTCACTAGAGAAAATAAAATCATAGCAAAGAAAGCAGACCATCCAAATACTAACTAAAGGCAAAGAATAAAACACCTAGTATATAAAGAATGGAGGAAGAAGAATAAGAAGGGAAAGAAATAAAGAAACATCACACAGCGTTCACAATAACTTAACAAGAAAGTTAAGTTAGACTCTTAGATAGTAAAGAAGCAACCCTTGAACCTTTGGTAACCACGAATCTAAAGCCAGCAATGGCAATAAGTACATATCTATCTATAATGACCCTAAATGTAAATGGACTGAATGCACCAATCAAAAGACACAGAGTAACAGAATGGATAAAAAAACAAGACCCATCTATATGATGCTTACAAGAGACTCACCTCAAACCCAAAGATATACACAGACTAAAAGTGAAGGGATAGAAAAAAATATTTCATGCAAACAACAAAGAGAAAAAAGCAGGTGTTGCAGTACTTCTATCAGACAAAATAGACTTCAAAACGAAGAAAGTAGCAAGAGATAAAGAAGGACATTATATAATGATAAAGGGGTCAGTCCAACAAGAAGATATAACCATTATAAATATATATGCACCCAACACAGGAGCGTCAGCATATGTGAAACAAATACTAACAGAATTAAAGGAGGAAAGAGAGAGCAATTCATTTTAGGAGACTTCAACACACCACTCACTCCAAAGGACAGATCAACCAGACAGAAAATAATTGAAGACACAGAGGCACTGAACAACACACTAGAACAGATGGACCTAACAGACATCTACAGAACTCTGCACCCAAAAACAGCAGGATACACATTCTTCTCAAGTGCACATGGAACATTTCCCAGAATAGACCACATACTAGGCCACAAAAAGAACCTCAGTAAATTCAAAAATATTGAAATTCTACCAAACAACTTCTCAGATCACAAAGGTATAAATCTAGAAATAAATTTTAGGAAGATATCAAAAAGGCTCACAAATACACGGAGACTTAACAACATTCTCCTAATTAATCAATGGGTTAACAACCAAATCAAAACAGAAATCAAAGAATATATGGAGACTAATGACAACAACAACACAAAGCCACAACCTCTGTGGGATGCAGCAAAGGCAGTTCTAAGAGGAAAGTATATTGCAATCCAGGCCTATTTAAAGAAGGAAGAACATTCCCAAATGAATAGCCTAAAGACACAATTACTGAAATTGGAAAAAGAAGAACAAATGGGGCCCAAAGTAGCCAGAAGGAGGAACATAATAAAGATCAGAGAAGAAATAAATAAAATTGAGAAGAATAAAACATTAGAAAAATGAAACCAAGAGCTGGTTCTTTGAAAAAATAAACAAAATAGATAAACCCCTAGCCAGACTCATTAAGAGAAAAAGAGAATCTACACACATAAACAGAATCAGAAATGAGAAAGGAAAAATAATGACGGACCCCACAGAAATACAAAGAATTAATTATAAGAGAATATTATGAGTATCTATATGCTAACAAGCTGGAAAACATAGAAGAAATGGACAACTTCTTAGAAAAATACAACCTTCCAAGACTGACCAAGCAAGAAACAGAAAAACTAAACAGACCAATCACCAGCAACAAAATTGAAGCAGTAATCAAAAAACTACCCAAGAACAACACCCTAGGACCTGATGGATTCACCTCTGAATTCTACCAGACATATAGAGGAGAAATAACACCCATTCTCCTTAAAGTTTTCCAAAAAGTAGAAGAGGAGGGAATACTTCCAAACTCTTTCTATGAAGCCAGCATCACGCTAATACCAAAACTGGGCAAAGACCTCACCAAAAAAGAAAATTACAGACCAATATCCCTGATGAACGTAGATGCAAAAATACTCAACAAAATATTAGCAAACTGAATTCAAAAATACATCAAGAGGATCATACACCATGATCAAGTGGGATTCATCCCAGGGACATAAGGATGGTACAACATTTAAAAATCCATCAACATCATCCACCACATCAACAAAAAGAAGGACAAAAAACACATGATCATCTCCATACATGCTGAAAAAGCATTTGACAAAATTCAACATTCATTCATGATAAAAACTCTCAACAAAATGAATATAGAGGGCAAATACCTCAACATAATAAAGGCCATATATGACAAACCCACAGCCAACATCACACTTAACAGCGAGAAGCTGAAAGATCTTCATTTAAGATTGGGAACAAGACAGGGATGTCCACTCTCCCCACTGTTATTCAACATAGTACTGGAGGTCCTAGCCACAGCAATCAGACAAAACAAAGAAATATAAGGCATCCAGACTGGTAAAGAAGAAGTCAAATTGTCACTATCTGCAGATGACATGATACTGTACATAAAAAATCCTAAAGACTCCACTCCAAAACTGCTAGAACTAATATCTGAATTCAGCAAAGTTGCAGGATACAAAATTAATACACAGAAATCTGTTGCTTTCCTATACACTAACAATGAGCTAACAGAAAGAGAAATCAGAAAAACAATTTCATTCACAATTGCATCAAAAATAATAAAATACCTAGGAATAAACCTAACAAAGGAAGTGAAAGACCTATACCCTGAAAACTACAAGACATCCCTAAGAGAAATTAAAGAGGACACTAACAAATGGAAATTCATCCCATGCTCTTGGCTAGGTAGAATAAATAGTCAAAATGGCTCTACTGCCTAAAGCAACCTACAGATTCAATGCAATCCCTATCAAAATACCAACAGCATTCTTCAGTGAACTGGAACAAATAGTTCTAAAATTCATATGGAACCACAAAAGACCCCGAATAGCCAAAGCAATCCTGAGAAGGAGGAATCAAACAGGGGGAATTACGCTCCCTGACTTCAAGCTCTACTACAAAGCCACAGTAATCAAGACAATCTGGTACTGGCACAAGAACAGACCCACAGACCAGTGGAACAGAATAGAGAGTCCATACATTAACCCAAACATATACGGTCAATTAATATATGATAAAGGAGCCATAGATACACAATGGGGAAATGACAGCCTCTTCAACAGCTGGTGTTGGCAAAACTGGACAGCTACATGTAAGAGAATGAAACTGGATTACTGTCTAACCCCATACACAAAAGTAAAGTCAAAATGGATCAAAGATCTTAATGTACGTCATGAAACCATAAAACTCTTAGAAAAAAACATAGGCAAAAATCTCTTGAACATAAACATCAGCAACTTCTTCATGAACATGTCTCCCCAGGCAAGGGAAACAAAAGCAAAAATGAACAAGTGGGACTATATCAAGCTGAAAAGCTTCTGTACAGCAAAGGACACCATCAGTAGAACAAAAAGACATCCTACAGTATGGGAGAATATATTCATAAATGACATATCCGATAAGGGGTTGACATCCAAAATATATAAAGAACTCACGCATCTCAACAATCAAAAAGCAAATAATCCAATTAAAAAATGGGCAAAGGATCTGAATAGACACTTGTCCAAAGAAGAAATTCAGATGGCCAACAGGCACATGAAAAGATGCTCCACATCGCTAATTATCAGAAAAATGCAAATTAAAACCACAATGAGATATCACCTCACACCAGTGAGGATGACCACCATCCAAAACACAAACAACAACAAATGTTTGCGAGGATGTGGAGAAAAGGGAACCCTCCTACGCTGCTGGTGGGAATGCAAATTAGTTCAACCATTATGGAAAGCAATATGGAGGTTCCTAAAAAAACTCAAAATCGTAATACCATTTGACCCAGGAATCCCACTCCTAGGAATTTACCCTAAGACTGCAGCAACCCAGTTTGAAAAAGACATATGCACCCCTTTGTTTATCGCAGCACTATTTACAATAGCCAAGAAATGGAAGCAACCTAAGTGTCCATCAGTAGATGAATCGCTAAAGAAGATGCGGTACATATACACAATGAAATATTATTCAGCTATAAGAAGAGAACAAATCCAGACATTTTCAACAACATGGATGGAGCTAGAGGGTATTATGCTCAGTGAAATAAGTCAAGCCGAAAAAGACAAGTATCAAATGATTTCACTCATATGTGGAGTATAAGAACAAAGAAAAAAACTGAAGAAACAAAACAGCAGCAGACTCACAGAACCCAAGAATGGACTAACAGTTACCAGAGGGAAAGGGACTAGGGAGGATGGGTGGGAAGGCAGGGACAAGGGGGAAAAAGGAGCATTACGATTAGCAGACATAATGTCGGGGGGGGCACAGGGAGGGCTGTACAACTGAGAGACGACA
>JAQQAC010022866.1:42525959-42587425 GCA_029783875.1 Phataginus tricuspis | reverse complement strand
TTTTATCCAGTTTGAACTACCTTTTGTTTAAATTTATAATAAAAAATGCAAGAGGTATAATTTAAACAGGGAAGTCATGTAATTGTACAAAAGATTTAGTATTTGAACTTCATTATCAAAGATACCAAAAATAATTTGGAGTCATTTTTCCCTAAACTCCCTAATACCTGGGAAGCTGAAGTTTGTTTTTGTAACTAAAAATAATACCTAGATTTAAGAAAGACATTTTGATTACAATACTCTAGAATATCCAATCTAAGAGAAAACTCAAACTTTGACACCTAATGCAAATACAGAAGAGAAAATGTAGTAATGTCAAAAAATTATTCCTACTGACAATGTTTAAATATCAAATTACAAAAATATCAATCAGTATTTATCTCCTAAATGCAATGCCTTTTTCTTTCAACCCTTAAGAAAATTATTACTTATTATTTCTATAAAAAAGAAAGGTTGTTATGGTTACTGCACAATAAAAATTAGTGTTATTGTTGAAGTGAACAAGCTAAAGTGGTTTCCTCTAGGGTTTTGGTTATACTTTGAAAATATCTGATCACCAATTAAAAGCCATTGTGTTTGAAAAGTTACTCACCCACCATGTTAATAAAACACTTTAAATTGCACACTGTATTTTTTTCCAAATGATTATCTTAGTGGGCTAATTATACCTTTTCACCTTTAAAATTATTGTGGGTTTCTATATCAATGGATTATTCCAGAATCCAATTTTAGATGTATTTCTTTTGGTTGGAATGATACAAGTTAGTATTTTGATGAAGCTTTATTTCTCAGCACAGTGATGAGTGGCTAGTCTGAATATCACAGAAGGTGGGGGCATTCCTAGGTAAGCAGGCAATGGACAGCTCAAGAAAACATCTGCCTGTCTAGGAAACAGCCATCTGAGAACAGTCAGATGGATGGTCTGCCGTACAAAACTTATGAGAAAACACATGGACAGTTTTCTTAACACAGCAAGCTCAGTGCTCTGATTTTAATTTTCATAAATGGTCACAAGAACCAAAATGTAAAGAGGAAGCCAAAACTGGAAAGAAGGAACCAGTTGAGTTCCTGGAGTCCAGTGAGGGCAATTAATCTTCTAAAGGACTTGAGGAGGGTCCCTTGACATCCTGGTAGCTAATCTACCAGGGAATTTAAGGGGCAAGAGCTTAAAAATAAACAAATCTTGGATTTCAATCTATGCTTACCATGGATTTGAGGACTTGATTACCGCAGTCTATCTCTCAGCAGGAGGGGTCCCAGTGCTCAGGCAGCCCTGGTCTGGTGGGGAACCTAGCTTCCACGCCATGGCTCCCCAGAAGCATTGGACTCAGCGTCTGCTGAAGATGCTCTGGAGGACCTCCCTGGAGGGTTGAGCACAGCCTTACCAGGAGAGCAGAGGAAAGGAGAGCCTTGTGCTCCCCAGAATGCAAAAATAACAAGCAGGTGTGAGAACATGATTTTGCATCCTTTTAAAATGCGAACCGTGTGTGTGTGTGCATGTGTGTGTGTGTGTGTGTGTGTGTGTGTGTGTGTGTGTGTGTGTAGCTGTTCAGAGGCCTAAGGGCAGCTGACCTGGTGATGAAACCCCAAGGTTTTGTGATCTTGGCAAGCGACTTCAGCCCTGTCCCAGTCCCTCCGAATCAGGGTGTCAGCAGTGTCATTCAGGCCAGGGGAGAGCTGCCCATGGGACAGCCCTGGTACGTGGTGAACACCCAATGTTAGTGAGTTTTTGCTTAGATTAAATGTTGAGAGAGACTTGAACAAGTGTTTCTTTAGATCAAACCAACTACATGGTTCAACTGGACTTGTACAGGAAATGCATATGAGCACACACACACACACACACACACACACACACACGCTAGTAGACCAGTCCATTATTATCCCAATTTTAAACATAACGTCACCCAGTTAGTAAGTGGCAGAGGGGATATTAACCCATACAGTGTAAAGTCTGTACTTAAATTCTTTAATGTCATTTCTAAATAAGATACCTTCTATAAATTAGAAAACACCAATGATTACTAAAATCAGGACTTATTTTTTTAAATAATTTAAATTTGAAAGAGAGACAATGCTTTTCATTTTCTTCAGCGTGCCTTCAAAATCTTTATCTTACTTGAGATGGCTGACAAAATAATATAGATGTTTTGAAGTAATTTGAGATTCAGACGGTGTCACTAAGTACAAATAAAGCCACAGGGTCCAAAAGGAAGGTCTCTGAATCACGCTCAGTGGCTTCTGCTCTTTCTTCCACTGTTTGCCCTTGAGCCATTTCATTTGGCAGAGGAAGATAAGGAAAGGAATGTAGGAAAAACTTCAGATTTTATATGGCATAGTTAATGATTCATCCTATAAGCAAACTCGGTTTCTTGATCAGCGATCATTATTTGCATACCTACTGTGTTCGGGACACGTCACTGAATGTCTGCATTTCCAAGCTAAGAAGGTCTTCCAGTTCTGATGTTTCTCCTTATGATAGTCACCATATTTCTTTAAAAGAGTTATCTTTTCTTTCTTTTATTTATTTACTTTTTTGAAATACAGATCACTTTCTTTGCACGTCTTCTGAGCACCTGAGGAAACATTTTTGGAAACAATGTAATAGGCTTCTCACCAGAGAGGTCCTGATATACTAACAGATGGGCTCTGGGAATAGCAGCAGCCTGCAGACAGACCGCGGCTTCTTGCTCTCCGAATCCTCAGCCCCCAGGAGAGTGGCCAGTGGTCATCGGGGCTCTGGACACATTTGGTCTCAGAACATTTGGTCTACAGCAGGTGAGCTCCCTGCCCCCTGGCTCTCTGGCTCCACATCTGCCTGGCGGTGCCCCCAGCCTGCACGAACTCCCCTCCCCAGGCCCAGGGTGACCCGTCTGCCCCCTCCAGGGGCACCATTCACTCTGAACGCCATGTCGCACCCACCATGCGCAAAGACAGATCTTTCCTTCTCTGCTGTTTGCTAACTTGGGTTCATTTTTATCTCCTCTAGGCAACTGTCCCTTATAAATTGTGCTTTGGTGTTTTGAAATTTTTCTAGTCTCACTAAAAGGATTTTATTCTCCTTATAAAGTTAGAGTAGTTAATGTGAATTGTGGCAAGGGAGAATGGAAAACCATTCTCTTTAAGCAAAATGTACATACCGCACGCCTTTTAATATTAGTGAAAAAATCATAGGTTGTTAAAAATATAATGTGAAATGTTGAAATATTTTAAACAGTGCCAAGATAAGATGGAAAACTGTTCCATATTCTGTATTTTGATAGACGTAGGTATAGAGAAGTGGGATCAGATACCAAGGGAATGTCAGGACGCCATGTTTAATTTTTTTCTCTCTCAACATTTAATCCAAGCAACATTTAATCAGGTATCAAAGGCATGTCAGGACCCATGTGGGCTCCAGTCCCAAACTCCTGAGGTTAATGAAGACTACAGCATGCTCTAAATAGGGGTTCAGTGCCAACGGAAAAGTGTTTTTACATATATTAATATCTCCTGTATCTCCAACCCCAAAATATATACAAATTTTTAATCTCAGTGGTAGCTGAAGTCATAAACGACATTTGAAGAGGTACTCTTTCTTTTAATCCCTTCTCACCACAGTCATGAAAGCGGTTTTATTTGTTGTCTGTTTTAAAATAAAATTGCATACCATCTGACTGGAATCTGGCATCAGGAGATTGGCGAATGTCTGTTCCTTTTCTTTGCAAAGTTGATTTTTTTTCCAAAAAGTAGAGGAATACTGAATACTTTCTGGGGAATATATTACATTTAAGTAGATACCAGAGTTCAATAACTTTGAATAATAGTATTTGTCATGGAAAAGTATTACATGTGCAAAGAGAGGACCCTATGATCCCATAGCGGTAAGGCCAATTCAGGCATCTCAGAAACAACACGCTAGTCAGAGGAAGGTGGATGGGGAAGGTGGACGCGCATTAGATACGCTTGCAGACTGACGACACGCTCACAACCGCAAATGCTGCAAAGGCGTCTTGAGCCGGTGGGTGTGTGTGGGGGGAACTGCCTTGGGAGAGTGACAGGCACTTCCTGTATGGAACTGAGTAAATATTAAATCTTTGATTTAGTTCTTTTATATATTCTTAGTCCTCCCTTTTTAATCGTAAATACAGATGGCTATAGCTATAGACACAGATCATTCGAGAAATAGATAATAATTTCAATTGCTTTTTTCAAAATGTTTTAACACTCTTTCTACCTTCTCTAGGGAGATGTTCATCTAAAAAACACTTCCATGATACATAGTGTTGTTATTCATTATCAGTGAAAATAGGGACCATGCCAGAGGGTTTTTTTATGACGTACTGGGGTACGAGCAGTGGGAGATTTGCTACTCCTAATAAATGAGATCAAACAGAACTAGATTATTTTCTATTTTAATATTAAAATTATAAGCATTATTTGAAGAAGTATTTCTTTAGAAGCATAATTCCTATACGTGTGAAGCCCCACAGTTTTGCAAGAGATATGAACAGTGTAAAGTGTGTGTTAAATTATAACTTGGAAAAAGCAAATGTAGTCATTTTTCCACTTTGATCTATCAATTTCACTAAGCTCTGTAGCAGAGAGAATGCAAAATAATATTTTAAGGAAATTTGATTCTTGAAGCTGTTGTGTTTCCTGATACATAAATTACCTTTAAACCACAGTGGTTATTGAAATAAAAAAATCCATTTCTCTTCCACTGACAGTTCCTTTGGGGGCAGGGAAGTTTCCTTCACCACGTTGGAGAAGCAAGATTGGCTGTGACACCGATGTGATTATTACAGTTGTGCTTTTTATTTTTAATATTTTCCTCTTGACAGATTTATTTCTTTTCAAATCAAGAATATTTCTTCTTAGAAAAAAATATATAGCCCCCTTATACTTTCTGATACTGAAAATTACCAGATGCCAAGCTGTGAACATAAGGAAATTGAAGACCTTGAGGATGACCTTAAGAACCACAGAGGTGGAGAATTGTGATATAGTGGTTTAGGCAATTTCAATGTAGCTGCTTGGTTCGTGAAAAATGAGAAATAGGTTTTCTATTACTAAATATAATGAATTTCCTTTCTATCCTGTCACAAATTGTCAAACTTCATTAAATGGAAGAAAGATCTGGGCCAAACATTTCTAGAGGGTTGGTACAATACCCCTGTTGTACAGTGGATAAAAGCTATGGAATTTTAGATAACTACTACATTTTGGCCTGAAATTTTAAACTAATGCAGTTCGTGAATGAGGTCATACTGGACAAGCTTTGACCTATAAATAGAATATTTTTAATTGTCTTGTGCTAAAGTTTATATTACAAATATTGTGTCACATTTATTAAATATCACATCCAAGTGATATCACACCCCAGGAAGAGGTTAATCATTTTCTAGGCAACCGAAGGGGTTTCGTTGGGTAGCTGTCATTGAAACACCACCAATTTCATGGGTAATTGCATGCTGTCCAGTGACCTGTGATACTGTAAGGAGGGCAGAAAGGATACTAAGTACCTGATCACTGGATGTCACAGGCCATGTTACTTAAAGGTCGACAATGTCCAGTGAGTGAAAATATTTGAATCATCTTTGTGTTGTATATGCTTTAAAGAATTGTATTTGACCTCAGTAAAAATAAGCCTTTATATTTACTTTTGGTCATTCCATACGTCAGAAATGTTACATTTTCCTGTGAAGTTATCACCTCCCACCGGACTACTCCAGGCAAGCTGCTGAGATTCTCAGACCCCAGCTTCCTCCTCTGAAATACACAGAATGACAGTATCTTTTTCTTCCTTCAGTGAAAAATGAAATATTGGTAAAAAGTCTCCACAAAGTTTCTAGCACAGAAGAAACATTCAGATATTTGCTGGACATATACTGAAATCTGAAGGGTTAGAAGAATATTACACAAACAGTATGAAAAACTGCTTTAATGGAACAGTTATAATCAGTAATTCTCAGAAAAAGTAACACAGGAGGCGATTGATCCTCTGGAACAAACAATAAGAAGTGTTTGGTTATATGATAGAAGAGGTTTGAAAGAAATTGACTGTCCCCCAGTCATTAGCTATGCAATGAATATAGCATGTAATATGGGGGGGGCAGGTATGTGAATATTTAACTTTCCTAAGGTCAGGTGGTCAAAAAGTCCAGAGAAAATATTGGGTTGGTTCCATGTCCAAAGGCTCTGAAAGGGAGGATGACCTGCAAAAGAGAGAGAGACTAAGACAGAAAGGAGAGAGAGAAAGCTTATAAAAATGAGTGTTAGAACACAAACGCAAATGAATGAAAAGGGAGAGCGCTGGGTCCCAAGAAATCCACAGGGCAATAGAGGGACATTTCTGTTTATACACTGAAACTCATATTTCATAAACATTTTTCCATCTTATCCACAAGCGAGTCATGGCTATTTTCAGCACTTACAGACAAGGTCACAGAGGTTCGGAGACACTGAAATCGTTCAAAGGCACGTGCATGAGCCACAGTGAGAATGGATTATACTGCACTCAACTGATGCCAGACCCCACAGCCTACAACGTGTGATCTCCAAATTTAAAAAAGAATGTATAAAAATTGACACATTTAAAATATTTTCTGAATTTTGATACTAATATGCAAACCAGTCCCACCATGCATATAATTAAGCATCCAGTAAATTCTAGAAACTGAAACTGTCAATTTAGGAGCAATTCCAGGACCAGAACCATATTTGGATCCTGGTGTTTAAGGACCTTCATGAATCTTCCAGTCCCTGTAATAGCGGCAACTTCTTAGACTTTTCTTAAGGCTTATTTATTTTTCTTTATTTTTATTTTATCTCTTTCTCCTACTGGACACCGGAACATTCTCCTTGAGTCACAGCCTCAGGCACAAGCCCTACTGCCCTGATTCCCGTTCCTGCCTCTCCTACCCCGTTCAGCCAATTGTCCGTTTGCAAAACTCCTGATGTCTTTCTCTGCTCAACTTTGGTGGTTGGCTTGGTAAAATGAGTTTGGAAGTGTTCCTCTTTTAATTTTTTGAGAGAATTTGAAAAGGATTGTCATTATTTCTTCATTAATTATTTGGTAGAATTCCTATAATGCCACCTGATCTTATTTGGGAGGTTTTTGAATACTGATTCCATCTCCCTGTTACTGATATGGTCAGATTGTCTATTTCTTCATGATTCAGTCTCAGTAGGTTGTACATTTGTAGGAATTTATCCATTTCTTCTAGGTTGTTGAGGTTGTTAGTATATAATTGTTCATGGTAGTCTCTTATGATCCTGTATATTTTTATGGTATCAGTTGTGTTGTCTCTTTCATTTATAATTTTATTTATTTAAGTTCTCTCTTTTTTTCCTGGTAAGCCAAGCTAAAGGTTTGTCAGTGTTATCTTTTCAGAAAATCAACTCTGATTCATTAGTCCTTTCTATGGTTTTCCTATCTTCTATTTCATTTATTTCTGCTAAATTTTTGTTATTTCCTTCCTTCTGCTAATTTTGGCTTTCTTTTTTCCTCTTTTTCCAGTTCCTTGAGATTTAAAGTTAGGTTATTTATTGAGACTTTTCTTTTTTCTTAATATAGGTGTTGATGATTATAAACTTCCCTCTTACAGCTGTATTTGCTGCATCCCCTAGGCTTTGGTGTACTTTGTTTCCATTATCATATATTCCAAGATATTTTCTGATTTCCCTTTTGATTTCACCTTTGTCCCTCTGGTTATTCAGGAGTGTGTTGCTTAATTTCCATGTATTTGTGAATTTTACAGTTTTCCTCCTGCTATTGATTTCTACTTTCATACCACTGTAAGTCAGAAAAAGTGACTGATACAATTTCATCTTAAATTTTGTGTTTTTTACATTCATGTTAGTAATGTCCTTTCATTTCAGCTTGAAGAATCACTTTCAGCACCTCTTGTAAGGCAGGTCGAGTGGTCATGAGCTCCCTCAGCTTTTGTTTCTCTGGGAAACTCTGCATCTCCCCTTAATTTCTAAAGTATAACTTTGCCAGATAAGTATTCTTGGTTGGCAATGTTTTTTTTTTCTTTTAGCACGTTGAATAAATACACCGTCCCTTTCTCTCCTGCAGTGCAACTTTTGTGCTAAGAAATACACTCATAGTCACATGGGGTTCCCTTGTATGTAAGAAATTTATTTTTCTTTTGCTTCTTTTAAGATTATTTATGTGCCTTTGATTTTAGATGACTTTATTATAGTGTTTTAGAGAAGATCTTTTTGGTTGAAACTTTCTGAGATACTATAAGCTTCATGAACTTGGATATCCGAGTCTCTCCCCATATTTAGAGCATGCTCAGCCATTATTTCTTTACATAAGCTTTCTGCCCCCTTCACCCCCTCTTCTCCTTCTCAGACTCCAATAATAAGTAAATTGTTTCTTTCAATGGCGTCCTGTCATGCATGTTGGTTTTTTTCTCTCTTTTTCATTTTGTCCTTTTTTGTTCCTCTGCCTGGATAATTTCAAATGAGCTGTCTTTGATTTTATGGTTTCTCTCTTTTGTTTGGTCAAGTCCTCTATTAAGTCTTTCAGTTCAGTCATTGTAGTCTTTAGCTCTAGGATTTCTGATTGGTTCCTCTTCCAGCCTTCTCCAGAAGTTGTGTGGGGCTGCTGACCTGATTCCCTGCCTTTCAGGCCATAAGATGTTCTCTGCAGCTTTCTGGCCTCTGCAGCTAGGCTTCCTGGATGGGTGGGGATGGAAGCTAAGCTGAGCAGTTGGGCAGTACCAGTGACTTCCTTCCCTGTCTGGGCTCCACAGCCAGGATGGACTACTGTCTAGAGATTCAAATTAGGCAGAACTGCCTCCTGAGATCTCTGGCCAGATGGGGCCACTGGCTCTGCTCCACCCATGAGCACAGCCTCTGGTTAGGGTCTCTGTGTGGGAAGCACTGCCAGCAGGAACATGGATTCCAAGGTCCATGCATGCATCACCATGAACCCCACACTCCCTCCATCTCCAGCTGATGGCCCCAGGGACATAATGAGGCAGCGCCTCCTGGACATCCAGCTTGGCAACTCCTTTTCCCACTGGAGAAACTCTGGATGTTGGCCACCCTCGGGGTGGCCTGGAGCCAGCCTTGGGGAAGGGTGGTGTGGTCAATGGGAAACTGCTCCTTTTACCCATCTGATGTAGTTTTTTTCTGTTTTTCATGACCAAAGAGGGTATTTCAGCCTCAGCCCTCAGTTCTGGATCTTGGCAAAGACTTCTTGTCCTTGGACAGTTGCTGGCGTCTCTTCCTGTGAAGGGACCGAAGTCAGGGACCACCCATTCCGCTGCCTCCCCATCTGTTGTTTCCTTACTTCCAATGATTCCGATAAGAAGTCATCTCTTAATCTAGCTGGGGCTCCCTTGTGTGTGACAAGTCGTTTTTCTTTTGCTTCTTTCAAGTTTTTCTTTTGGTGCTTGACTTGCACGTTTTTACTGTGAAGTGTCTGTGTACAGTGCCTTCACTGTCCTGAAATATGTAGATGAATATTTTTCATCAGACTTGGGAAGTTTTTAGCTGTTATTTCTTTGGATATTTTCTGTCCCCTTCTCCCTCCTCTCCTTCCTTCCCTCCTATGACATTTATGTGGCAAACGGTGCCCCACATTCTCTGAGGCCCTGTTCATTTAGCCTCTCTCTCCTTTGGATTATGTAATAACTGTTGATCCATATTTAAGTTTTCTGATTCCTTCTTTTTCTAACTCACATCTATCACTGAATCCCTAGTGAACTTTTCAGTTCAGTCACTCTGCTTCTGAAATCCGGTTTTTCCACTTGTTTTGTCTTTATATAATTCTAATCTCTTTATGTTGATACTCCCCATTTGATGGTCATCATACTCTTTTTTTACTTCTTTAAGCATAGATTCCTTTAATTTTTGAACATTTACAAGTTCTGCTTTGATATCTTTGTCTCTTAAATCTGCAATCGAGTCCCTCTCATAGGCAGTATATCTTTTTTCCTGTGTCTAGTTTACATTTCTCTGTGGTTTTTCTTTTTGTTTTGCAATTTTTGTGTGTTTCATATTTCTGTTATTGAAAACTTGATGATTTTTATAATATATTGACACTGGATCCTGATTCACCCGTCCCCTTCTACAGAGCTGGTAACAACTATACCTGAAAGTTAAAATTCCTGATTGTTTCAGTGCATGGATGGATATAAGGATATGCTGGCATTCATGTAAAAGATAATTATCTTGATGGCAAATCACACTTCACTTCTGCCAGAGGAGAAGTCAGTACTGGATCCTGTCTTAGTGAGTAGAGATCCCAGCTGAGAATTCATGCCCTCTTGTATCACAATCACACTGGTGATGTTTTTCCAAGTAACCTTGGATTAGTATTAAATTATGAGAGCTGAATTTTGCATGATCAACAAGACCACTGGAACATCATGAAATTTCATGTCCAGAAATAATCAGTGCTGATTATAACTTATAATTAAGGAAAAAACAAGTATTACTATAGTATAAACACTTATCACAGCAACTACTGACAATGAATCGATTATTCAAAAAAAGAATGTCTGAAAATATTGATATTACGCTGCGTCTTAGCACCATAAAAATAAGGAGTTACCTGTGAGTATCAAACCAAAGTTACCGAGAACTGCAATGAGTAAAATGCCATTTGAAATCTCTTCAAGAATTCTCTCTTACCCACAGGGCCCTCTAGTGGAAGAAAGGTCATCAAAACTAAGTCTGCAGAAAAAATGAACATGCTTTAGAAGTCCCCATTTTATTTCCCATGAATATAAAATCAGGGCTTGAGAGGCCTCTCTAGAAGTAACCAGCTTCTGGTGTCAAACCTTTAATTTTTAACAGTGTATTTGCTTACCCAAAAAATCAAAAAACAAGAAGCCAATTTGGGTAAAAGATGTGAAAATAGATTTGTTTTTTTAATTAAAGATACTGTAGACATAACACATGAACGTATAAACATGTAGTGACAATGAACTTTTTTAAAAGCTATTTTCATCCTCAGTTTTCCTATAAATCTTTAAGTTGTAAGGTGTCTTTTGATGAGTTTTTGTTTGTTCTGTTTTTATAAAGGCAAAGGATGTTAATGGCATGAAGTGCATGCAAGCCCTGCTTCTACATCACTAGCTGATAAATATGTTGACCCTTTAAAAATTATTTAACATTTGAATTTCCTGCTAACATTGTCCCCCTAATTTTCTTCATGTATTTATTTTATCTACTAAAGTGGAAAACTCCCAACATATTCAGAAGTCAACCTGAATCCCATGTACGTGTTACCTGGCTCCAAGAATGCTCTGCTCGCAGGGGAACCTGCTCCACCTCTGCCTTCGTCCTCGCCAGTGCTTGCGTTAATCTGGGGTCCTTCTAGAGTTCCTCACCGCCTAGTAAATGAGAAAGACCACCTCTCCTGATACCCTATTCTCTGCTGTCTAGAAGACAGGCTGCCCTGATATCAGACCCCTGCTCCCCCAGAGTCTCCTGGGCCCAGCAGTCACTCACCGTGCGTGCAAAGGTGGACCCTCCCCGGACGGCAGCCAGCATCCCTCCTTTACTGGGACCGTTTCTGTACATGTTCTTTCCCCAAAACATGCTTCTCTTTCTGTATTCCAGTTTTCACTCAGCTGCCTTATCAAATATGAGTCAATAAAGTGGGTAACTGGCCATTACGTGGACTTCTCTATCTCCCTCACTTTCTACCAGCAGTCACTAAATCCCGTTTTATTTCCCCAAATCCTTTCCAAACCCAGCCCACCCACCACTGTCTTGGCTGAAGGCTCAGCGACGCTTGTCTGGGCTCTCGGCACAGGGTTAGCCTTGCTCTGCTTTACTTACCCTATTCGTGCGCTGGGATTATTTTCTGGCCTGAAGTTGCCATGTCCCAGTTAAAACGCTGCAGGGGTCCTTCTGTTCCCGCGGGGCTTCCCTTTCCCTCGGCGGCCTCGCTGCGCACCTGTGAGCCCGTGAGGCTTCCCAGGAGTCCGGCCAGCCCTTCAAATCCTCTGCAGCTGGGCGTCCCTGCCAAACGCCGCCGTATGTGCCCAATCGCGTCCTGTGTGCCCTGCCGTACCCGGAAGGCTTCGCACAAGTCCTTCCCACTGTCCAAATGAGCCCTGCCCTTCCCTTGGAAGCTTCTGGAAGCCTGGACTCCGGAGCTGGTCTCCAGGCCCCCCTTCACATTTGCAGCTCCCCTCACTGGTTGATCGTCAGCAGTGTCCTGGCCCGCACCCAGGCTTTGAGGAGCTTGAGGCCCCCGGCCACCTGCCTCTCCAGGTGTGAGGCCCTGGCGCCCGGCCTCCATGCCCATCCCTGAGGCCGCCATCTCGGGAGCCCTGTCGGGGGCCATCGGGGCTGCACCTTCCCTTCCCTGACTGCGTCCCCCCTGACAACGGGGAGCGGGCTGCGTCTGAGTCCTTCTGTTTCACAACAGTTACCACGACATTTAAAACATATTAAATGTTCAATAAGCACAATACTTTATGTTAAAGAATCTCAATACATTACATCAAATGTCACTTTCTTATAGTAAGTTCCACCCTGTCTAATGATAACAGCTCCATAACAACGCCCACGAATCTCCTGGAAGATAATGAAGTACCTTGCAGTTTACTAAATACACATGTGTTTTTCAGTACATTTCCTGATACAGTATATGTTTACATTCATAAAAAATTAAGGACTCACATTTGGGACTGGAATTAGATTTTTCTGGAAGCTAAATAAAACCTCAAAGTGCATTTGAAAGTTGCCCTGAGCCAGCAGATGGCAGCAGGTTCATGCGATTTGGGAGTAAAGGCTGCCATTTTCGCTGGTGGTCGGATCTGAGCTGAAGCTCCTTGTACCACAAAGCTTCCATGTTATTTTACCGCAATTAATTTTCCTAATGTAATTGGTAGCAATAAATTATAGACAAGCAGCAGCCGCATGACATGGTGGTTTGTTACTCGTCCAATTTCCATTATCTAGGAACAAAATTAAATGATTGAAACCCACTTGGCCTGTGACTTTGCAAATTCACCATTAGTGTCTGCATGAAATCATAGTTATCTATGTAAAAATAAGCAATGGGCCTGTACAGTGCGTACCAGAGTTGTTTCCAAATTCATTATTCTGCTAAGAGAGTTAGTGATTTAGTTGAATGTTAAATAAAATTTGGGGAGATACTCACTAAAAAAAATATATGTCCTGAGTATCTCAAGAGACCTAAATAGCCTTTTGTCCTGGTAATGACATCTTACTACCCGAGTCATCTTCACCAGATGTAAAATGCACTATAATGGGGCAGTTACTATATATTCTAAAACAGTGTAGTAATAACAGCGATGCTACATTCTTAAAGAACTTGCCTCATTATAGTCAAGAAATCACAAAATCAGAGTGCTGTTCTAGTCCTTCACCATAGACACTATATTTTCCCTAAATGGTGATATTTCTGTCCAGGTTGTCACTCCTTCTCAGCTGCCTAGAAGACCACCACTTACCTCCTAAGTGCTGACACTTATAAACCTTTCATTCTAAGCATTATTTTCTTCTCATCTATGTGCCTTTCTGGGTAGATTTTACTTACTCCTCTAATTTCGTCACCAGCTTAACTTGAAATATATTTTTACATTTTCTTATATCTTTTCCAGCAAATGGAGGCATTTTTATGCTGATTGTCTTAAGTTTACATTTCTTTATCCATATAGGATGGTAACCTTCCCGGTACTACTAAGCATAGACTGTTCAGGGCATGTACATGTGAATACATGTATCTTTGTCACATTGACATTAAAACAAAATCAGTGGAAGGTGAAGCAGAACAGATGGGAAGTGAATTAGAAGACAAATCTGAGTACATTTCAAAGACTACAAAACAAAAGAAAATAAATGTGGGGGAGAAATATAAAATTGAAGCCCAAGGATACAGAGGGTAGAATAGAAGGACCAGCACGTATCTATTCAAAGTCACCATGAGAGCTAGTGGGGAAAATGGCAGAGAGGTACCTGGAAACACAGGATGCTGAGACTATTTCAGATTTCATAAAAATATTAGTTTCCAGATTTACCCCAGATACCGCCTAGCCTGACAAAGTGAAAGGAATCTATCACTGAGACACCGGATGAAATTTCAGAGAACACCAAACACAAAGTACAGATTGATAGGAGCTTGAAAGAAAAGACAGTTTTTCCTAAAACAAACAAAAAGTGCGACAGCTGACATCTCCATACCAGTTAGGGAAGTGAGGTCACAGTGCCGTGGTGTCTATAAAGTCCTGAGTTAAAATAACTGTCAGCCTACAATTCTCAACTCAGAGAGAGAGGATCCCAGGGCAAGCCTGAAATAAACGTGTTCCCCGGTGACAAAGGCAGACAAAGTTTGCCGCCATATGCACCACTGGAGATTTTAAGTGTTGTCCTCTGGGAAAAGGAAGAAAATGAGCCCAGGCAGAAGTCTGAGATGGATGCAAGGGAGAGCAGAGCTGGAGGAGCCGGGCAAGAAGGAGCCGGGTGCAGAGGGGTGGCGACCCTTGTAATCCATCACACTGACTGCAAATCGCTATTGACAGTAAGTGCCCTATGTTCGAAATGCTAATGTCTGCAAGGAAGAGAATTCTAGACCGTGAGCTGTCTGGCTCCCTACCGCAAATAATGCCACCACTAAAGTCACTCATCTCAGCCAACTGGCCTGAACAAAACAGACACCATGACAGTTAATTAGTGAGATAAGGGCAAAGGCAGCATGCGACTGCAAAGTGTGTCTATCGGGGAGCTGACTTATTTGAAGCTCTTCAGGGTCTCTATTTGGGAGGAGAGAAAAGGTATTTTATCACGTTGGACGTGTCCTACACTGCGTTTGCAGCACCCCGTTCCCCTACCAGGTTCTAAGCTCGGTTCTGCCAAAGAGACACAGCCCACGAGCCTGCGAACTAGTGTGAGTGAGATGCTTTTCCTTTAATTACTATGCCATTTATTTTTATTTCAACATATCTGTGTCCATATGTCTTAGCTATGTATTATCTCAACAATAGAGAAGGTGTTTTCAACATGAGTGTGTGTGGTTTAATTAAATTGTACAAAGTGGTTTGGTAATCCTTTCTAATTCATTCTGTTTGCTGAATGTGAACCTGTTTCTACGTCAGTATGCTGAGCTTTAGATTCGTCCCATTTTTGCTTATTTTATGCTCATTGTTTGCCTTTTTGAGTTGATTAGTTATCTTACTCCTCTTTTTATCCTTCAGGCTGGAAGTTGTCGACCGCATTTGTTTTATTTGACAGATATACTATGTAATTCGCATGTGTGATATCCTGTAATTAGTCGTCGCTCACTTCCTGAGTCCAGAACAAACCTGCTCCGGACCCTCTCATCACCGTTGGTGCTTCAGTCTCTCCTCGTAAGAAATAACACCGCCGAGCATCATTACTTAACACAGAGAACCTTTTAGAACCACTGGCTTCTTTCTTTTTTAAGTATTTTCTTTAGAAATTACTTTAGAAAAGATTTCTTTTCATAAGCTCAGTTTTTGTTCAGCTCAAATTGCTTTTTGTGAACTATTCAGGCTCCGGCTTCCACTTATGTCTGTCGCCAAGTTGGCCATCGATTTAACTGTCACGCTTTCGTAGGTGTCCAGTTTCATCTCTAGCTGTTGCCATGTTATGGTTTCATTTTTGGTATCATGAAACTTCACTAAAATATGTATAGGTTTGGATTGATTGTATCCTAATCTGGTATAAACTGTGCTTTCCTGGCTTAAGCAGCTCTGAAACATTCTCAGGCGCCGTCCCTGCACATACTGTCACTGCACCCCCCCCCCAACTCTTTTCTTTAACATTAACTAGGTGTTTGCTGGGTCTTTCCACACTTCTCCATGTCACATGACCTCGTATGCTTTCCCATCAGGTTACATGTCTGTGCTACACGTTAACTTTAGGTGGGCTGCTTAGAGCTTTCCTCGCCCTCCAATCATTTCTCTCTTTTCTAGAAACTTTCTCTAAAGTGTTTTCATTGTGTTTTTAATTTCAGTAAGTGTATATTGTATAAATGGAGTCCATCAATTATAAAATCTTATTTCATTTTTCTCCTGATCTAAGTTCTCTCTTTGTCACTCATGTCATAGATCCCATCTTTTATTTCCTTGGGTATTGTATATCATTTATACTCTCTAACTGAAGTTTTTGGCGGATAAATTTGACACTTGCTGTTTCTTCTTTAATTCTGATGGCGCTTTTCTATTCCTGTTTGATAATCTTTTATTCATGTTTGCTATGGGGACCCTTCAGGATGCCTCCCTCCAGTGTGGGTTGCGTGATTTCTCCTGGACGGCAGTGGCGGTACTGACCCTACAGGCGCTCTGGTCCCACTGGTCTGGGGCAGCGGGGGTTTCATTCCAGCGCCTCCAGAATCAGTCTCACCCAAGCTCCTGTGTTGTGCTGCGGGCAGCTGTGGGAAGGGCCCCTGTGGAGATTTCTGTTCCTTCCGTGGGTCCAGCATTGCACTGAACGTGTTCACTTCTGAGACCCCGTCGTCCTTCCTGGGAAACAGAGAGGCTCTTAGCTGCCCGTGTGCCCAGCTCTTCCATGTTAGCTTTAAAATATGCCTGTGGGTTCGGTTTTCTTCTTTCTGAAGTTTATCCTTTAATAATTCCTCACTGAGCATCTCTGTATGATAAAATGCTTCGATATATATCTGAAAAGGCCTGTTTTACCCTCAAAATAAGAAAAAAATATTTTGAATAAACTTTTATCTAGAATAAGAGTTGCTTTTTTACAAGCATCAGAATGTAATTTTCCCATTTTCTTGTGGCTTCCTTGGTGCCCTTACGTCCTGTTGCGTGTCACTCCCTTGTAATTAGATGTCCTTTCTCACTGTGTATTACCTGAGTGGTAGCTTATTTTTGTTCCTATCTCTTGGTTTTCATTAGGCTTTCTGGGTTCTGCACATCACATCTTCCATCAATTCCAGGGAATTCTCAGGGACCGTTTGCCATATTCCAACCCTACTTTCTTGTGATCCCCACCTTACATTGGTCGGGACCTTCCCTGCATGGCCACGATTGCCCCCAAACTCCCTTCCATGCCTGTTTATGGTCACACACTGCATTCTGGCTTGTCTCAGTCAGCTCAGGCTGCTGTAACAAAATATCACAGATTGGGTGGCTTAGACCTCAGACATTTATTCCTCACAATCCTAGGGGCCAGGTGTCCAAGGTCAAGCATGGACTAGTCAGTTCCTAGTGAGGGCCCTCCGCCTGGCAGGAGTGGCCATCCTCAGGCCCGATCTCCTAATACCACCTCACTGGGGGCCAGGCTTCCAGCTGTGGACCTGGGGACACGACATCATCCACAGCACAGGCATTTTCTGCTCTTTCCTCCTCTTCAGCCTGTTCTCTTCTAACTGTTGTTAACCTACCCATTAGCTTTCCATCTAGTGACTGTATCTCTTTCTATTTCTAGGTTTACTTTTAGGAGTGTGTGTGTGTGTGTGTGTGTGTGTGTGTGTGTGTGTCCCCCACAAGGTCTGGTTTTACTCTTCCTGTTAATGGGCAATGTTTTCTTTCTGTTCTACACGTACACCCCGAGTTTACAGGCAGGGGTGCAGGACTTCTGGTTCCAACTTAGTTCTCATTTCTGCAGCCACACAGGCTCCAGTCATGCGCTGTCATGAGGGGAGGGGCTACACAATGTGGGCCGTGAGCTGACCACGTCTGAAACGGCTGCCCCTGCCCACTTGCGTTCCACCGCCACGCCTCTGGCCTTGCAGGACAGTCCACACAGAGCTGCTCTGTGGCTTTCCAGGCCTTTTTACTTACCTACATACTAAGATATGCGCTTAAAGTTGCATTAATACCTGTAACAGAAAGTGACGAATGACACTGGATTTTATGCTTTGATCTTGCTCCATAATAAGGAACACAGACAGGACATGGGCGTGCCCAAACCCACACACACACAGTGCTGTGCATTGTGACATTCTATAGTTTCTTCTCTTTCATTTCTAATAACATGGTGGCTGCCAATCAAGCTGATTTTATGACCCATTAGTTGTGCTCCATCCACAGACTGAAAAACACTGAGCTCCTATTCTGTTTTGCTGGTGTTGTTCTTTGTAATCAGAGTCTATTTCCCACAGAACAGTGGCCATCCCAGGCACCGTGGGAGATGGTAGTGAGGAAGTATCAATCAGCATGGGGATAGATATGCAGAAGACTGGAGGGAAATCCTGGCTCTGAAGATCCTACTAAAGTTGACCAGGCAGGAAGCAAAGGAAGTCCAGCTCTCAGGCTTCAGGCCAGTGTGGCTTCAAGCTCTGAGGCTGTGAGCCTTGCAGTTCATGCCTCTGGTGGTCAGACTTTAGTCTTGACTCAGATTTAGGTAATAAAGGGTGAAGAAACACACAATTCTGATCAGATTTTCCTGTTTAACAGAAAGGACATAACATAAACTCTTAGTTGACTTAGACACACTGGTATCTTGGCAGATGATAACGTGCATGTGTCCACCAGGGCCACAGGATGTCCATTCAGTAAAGTGGTGAACACATGAAACAAGCCATGTTGTCTTAGAAACTATTAGGAAAAAATAAACAGACAGTTAGAGAGAACAAGTCAGCCTATGGTGGCAGTAGAATAGCTCTACGTAAAATGTCACTGTGGAACCAGTAGGAGGCCCCAGAACTGCACCATGACTTCTGGGCGTGGGGTCAGGTCTCCTGCAAAATGCACAGACAGAATCCAGCCATGGTATTCCTCTTCATCATGAGCTGTGAAAACATCTGAGGCCGTATACACGGATGCAAGGGATAGAGTGGATGCCAAAAATAAGGCTGGGCTCCTGGGGACTCACGTCAGCTGCCTTAGCATCCCTCAAGGTTCCTGGGTGAATCTGTGGTCACCAGTCCCTCTGCCTCTCTGGGACCACAGGGGCAGAAGAAATAGCAGCCTATGGCATAGCACCCCTTCAGCCACAGTGGGCATTGTCAGCCACATCTTCTCCATGGTTTCGTAATTACCCACAGTAATGGAGGTGAGCTCATTGGTTGCCTATATAAAGAACCACATTCTACAGCTATGCAGGATTTTCACAGGGATAGTGGGGCTTGTTGACTCAAGTGAGAAGCAAGGGGCCCTGGGTGTGTGGGGCTCAGAGCAGCTCTGGAAAGGGTAGGTGAGCCTGGCCTCCGCCAGGTGAGTGTGCCCTCCCATCACACCTAGAAGGCAGAAGGGAAGCAATGCTATATTGACATATTCCATTTTCCACAACCTTTGCCAGCTTGAAAATTTGGGGTGGAAGCAACAGAAGTCAGCAATCCTACCAAGGCATAGCTGCAATGAGAGGTCAGAGTTTTGTTATTTTGTTTAGAATGGTGGTCTGCTTCCCTTCAGTGTTTTAGGCTGCTTTGTATAATGATGCCTTACAGTCATTTGTGTCTAGATGTGAGGGAACAGGGCATCCCCGTTTTACAGATGAGAAATTTATGATAAAAGAAAGCATGACTTGCCTGAGATCACAACCAGAGTCAGAAGCAGAGCCTAGAGGTGCTCACCCACACTCCCTTTTGTGTGGGGGTGAACACGCATTAGAGCTCTTTGAATTGACTCAAGAATGGGTTCAGACTCCTGCACCCTCTGGGGCTTGGGGGAGGAGCGGCCGACTGCAGGGTCATTAGGAGACTCTGAGTCTGGACCTTGTTTTCCTCCCAATATTGTTCTTCTACAAGGTGAGTGGTTACTTGTTTTTTGTGCTTTAGGTTAGTTAATCATCTCAAAATGTTCTTCATTCAGGAAAGAATTTAAAGTTTTGATGAGAAAAATAATTACAATGACTAATGCTTTGGAAATCTTCAGTCTCCCTTTCAAAATGCAGCAAAACTCTGCAGTGTTGATATTGTGGAACTAGAGACAGGTTGAGACTCTGTTATAACAACAATCACCTTCAGTGATCAGTCCCTACTGGACAGATTACTCTCCATGCATTAAAATGACTGTACATTTGGAGTCCAAGTGTGCCATCTTCCAGAGCTCTAAGTTCATCCTAGCTGACATCTGACATCCCAGTCAGGACATGCTATATAAACATCAGTGCTACATGGCCAATGTGCCCAAATTAAGTTCCAATTCCTTTGTGTTTGCACCTGCCTTGAGAAGAGAGTGTGATAGTTAAGAGCCAAGGAGGATGTTATGAGCATGAAAAAGTTATGAACAACTGGCCACTAGAATTTTGAGTTTTGTATGTGTATTTGGCATGTTCCAAGCACAAGAAGCCATTTTTTATATTTGGGCAACAACCTCAAAACTTCTGTTATCTTGTACATTTTAGGCTTAAAAAGCTTAAAATAATTTCTAAACAACTTTAGTAAAATAAAAAATGTGTATCACATCCTTATATTCTCTGTTACAAACGAAAGTGTGGGTAAAGTTTCAGTATTTCCAGAATCTCTCACCTGTCCTTAGTGCATCTCCATATCAATAGGTGTTTCCAAGGGGTGGAGAGCAGTAGTCCATCTCCATATTAATAGGTGATTACAGGGTGGGGGGAGCCAGGGCATAGCTGGACTGGAGAGGTTGGGTGGGGTCCCTTTTGCAGCTGGGTCATGAGAGACACGGACAAGCAGAAGTAGACAACTGCTTGTAAGCAATAAAGTGGGTTTCTCCGACTTTATTTCTCCCTTTGACTGATTTCAGCTTCAAAGGTTATTTGCCCCAGGCTGGGAACTTATTTTCCTCCTAGAGTTTCACAAAGCTAATGAAATGAATAATAGCCTGTTTACCTGAGTGTCTATGAGCATTTATTCAAGTGTCCCCAAGATCTTAAAGGCTTTGGGAGATGTGTTTCTTACAAAAAACAAACAGAATGTAAATACAGGTTAGAAATTACTCTTTTCCCATTTATTATAGTCTAAGACAATGTTGGCTTTTTGACGGAAATAGTATATCCTCACTCTGAAACCCTTGGAGAACCATATATTCAATCACTTTAAATCTCAAAATCTAAAGAAGTAAATGCTTGAATTCATTAGGAAGTGTTTAAACATTGATGATCCACAGATATCATTCTCACTTATCTGTACCAGAGTCTAATCTCTGTACTATTCTGGGATGTTTATCTCACACTTTATATCCAGTCAGGAAATCTCGCCACTCTTCCGTCAAAGAGCATGAGGCCTGTCACCACTGTGTCACCATGGCTGCAGGTTCCCCTGGCTCTGCAAAGCCTCCATGGGTCCCCTGCTTCCACTCTGCTCTCCTACTGTCTCTTCTCAAAAAAGCAGCCAGAAGAACCACTGCAAAATGAAAACCGAGTGATGGCACCCCTGTTCTCCACCTCAGAGGAAAAACTCATGCACATTCACACGGTCCAGTGACCTCTGCCCCATGAACTTTCACCTCTTCTCCTGCCTCCTGTCCTCCTACCTTCTCCAGGAAAACACTGCTCTTCTATTTCTCAGACGCTGCACATGGTCCCAATTCACATGCTCCCTCTGATGACTTCCTTCTGCTGAGACACCTGTTGCTCAAACATTTGTTTGGCTAATGCCTGCTCTTAAGCTTTTGCTTAAATGTCATGTTCCGGGCCAAGACCTTGTCCTGCTTAACTCACTGGTATATCATAAGGCCCTAGAACAATGTGAGTATCCAAGAAATATGTAAGAGGAGAATGGAATACACCTTAGAGGAGTTAGTTAAAAAATGTCAATAGCTTTGGTAAAATCAAACCAGATTTTAAGACATAAGCTTCTACATATTTGCTAAAGCTTAGAGTATTTATTTCTGAAGAACATTTTGAGGTAGAACTTCAACAGAAAAGACTGAAAGATGTAGTGAGAAAAGGAGTTACCCCTCCCCACAGGACAAATACAGAAATGCCTTTCATGGTTTCTCTGGAATGCTCTCTAATGAAAGCTTAGTCCAAAACAGAAAAAAAAAAATGTTAACCCACAACTGATTTATGCAAAAGCCTATTCACTTTTTTTATTGTTGCAAAGGATTGGAAACAATCCAGATGTCCATCAATGGGGGACAATGAAATGCAAACGGCTATTTATATCTATGTCACATTTATCATCCAAAATAATTACCTAATAAATAGGGAGACTGAGAGAGAATTCTATTTATCTACCAATAGTTACATATTTGTTTGCATTTGAATGAAATAAGTTTTAGGAACAGAAACCAAAACTCTACAAATGTTTGCCAAGAGCAGAAATAGTGGACAGGAATAGAAACCTATATGCATATTTTGATATTAGAACCACGTGCATGATTTACATATTCAAAACTATCATTAAACCTAAATGAATATGAACAGATCCCCAAATATGAAAGTAAACCTACACAAAACCAGCCTACAAACAGCAACGATAGAGGAGCATTTCCAGTGACTTTAGGACATGGTATTCTGAGTGTCCCCTGAGCGGAATACACTCGCTCCAAAGTCAGATGAAGTCACAAATAAGCTTTGGCATCAGTCAGTAGTTCTTACCATTGGTAGTAATAAGGTATTATATTTCTGAACTCTTGTACACATTTTGAGAAAGAAAACTAATATGAAATCACTGCAATACATTATGTTAGGAACCAAGACATTTTTCTTAAAGTACAGATTTCAACTGCAAAGTGGAAGAACTGACATTAAAACTTGCATCTTGACATTGACGCTGTTTACAGCTCTTGTGATTTAGCGAAACCCTCAACTCTCCCTGCCTTTCAGCACACGTGCACCCGCACAGCTTACCTGTCTCTCCTAAGCCACAATTTGGGCTTTTTTTTTTCAAAGAACTTTTTTCCATTCTTCTGTCAGTACTCCCATCAGTACTTTGAAAGACTAGAAACTTAAATAATTATGTATGTTGGGTTTTCTGCCTTATTCGTGCCAGAGCATCCATCACACTGAAAGGCGGTCATCACACCGAAATGGTCCTTCCCTTCCGCAGCTTCTCCTGCTCATTAGCAAGCCCCCCTCTCCGCCCCAGGGAACAGTTTCAGGATTTCCACAGGTACATTACTTTACTCCCTATTGGCCTTATTTTCAAATTTTATATGCTTAAATGGCTCTCCTCCTAACCAGACAGGTTCAAACACACTTACAGTCTACAAAGTTACACAAGTTATATAAATACAGGTTCCCTAACATGCAGTGTAGAGCCACTCCTCAGTCCATCAGTCTGAGCTAACGAGGCCAAAACATGAAGCCGCCACCTCTAAGAGGTACAGTGTCACAGCCGGTGGTCATTGTGGAGGCAAGAATGACAGCTGAAACCTGCCTGAAACCCTTAGCAAGTTCTCAGGAACATAAGAAATGTTAGGTCAATTAAATTAATATCATGTATCATAAGGAAATAAATTCTAAAATTATGAATTATCTTCAAGGCCTTGAGACCTGAATAAAAACCACTTAAGATATAATCAGCATTTTAAGAAATAATCATATTACAAAATGCTTTTTAAAATATCTGAAAGACATCCCAGATCATCTGAATTTTTCAGTCCTGCTACATTTTATGTCAATTTGTAAGCTGATCTGTGAATACGCCCCTCTTTTCAGGAGGAGTTAAAAATTTATTTTTGCCATTTCATAAACTAAGATTGAATTGAAACAAGTGTTCTCAGGAGAACTGAAGTGACGCTTTGTCAGAATTAAATACACATTTTCAGTGGTAACAGGAAAATTACCAAGCTGGAAGCAAAGTCAGGTGTCGACATTCGCAAACCAAACAAAATCAGTTACAGATCTAAATTGACTGGAGCTGTGCGTGAAGCTCTCCAAAATCACCCACTTGGACACGTTACGCCTGGTGCAGGTGGCAGCTCCCGAGGCAGCCTTACATGAAGCGACCTCACCCTGAGCTGTGGTGGGACGAGGCATGTGGCCCCAGCAAACATCTCAATTTCCTTCAGCAAAGTAAAGTTTAGGAGTGAGTGTCAAATTGGTACAGAAAGATGCCCTCCAGGGCTAGTGCACCTTTATTACTCTTTCCAGAAATCTGCTCCATGGAAAACTGGGTTAATCATCCTCTCTCTTCTACGTGGTCCCAGAGCAGATGTGAGCCTGTCCTCATTTTCTTTTCATTTACCTTCTAAGTGACATTGAGCTTGTTGCTTTTGGAGACATGTCACCAAGCAAAGACTAGATTAACCTTGTTTGATGTGGGTAAAAGTCTTGCATTCTTGACACGTTAACATCAAGTACAGAACCTTCTGGCAAATGCACCCATAAAATTCTTTAACAATGTAACACAGTTGAAGTATCTGAAGGACACATACAAATTCAGGGTGTTGAGGAATATTCATGTTGGTATTTCACTGAATAGCTTTAAAATGTATCTTTGCCAAGAACAATGTCCTGTTGTTGAAGGCATATTTGAAGTTATACAAAAATCCTTTTTATGAATAATATATTCTGATAAAATAAGTATATGCTTACTTCAGATGCTTTAGAAAAATTAGAACAGCATAAAGAAAAATACATGGCCCAAAATTTACTACTAATTAGTAACCATTATTAACATTTTTATTTTCTTCTAATCTCCGGTTTTGTGTGCTAATAGGTACCTATTTTAATGTTATTGTGATTTAAAGATACAATAGTGAATCATGTTTTTCACTTAATATATCGTGAATATTTTATATTGTTACTAGAAAGCATTTTTAAATGACTGTTCAATTTCTTAGTGTAAGATAAAAGACTTTCTTATTTCATTTTGTTAGGTACAAAGATGAGATGGTGTGGTAAATCAACTTTAAAAGTTCTTATTAATTAGAGATGCATATGGAGAAATACTTAGGGGTGACATGACCTGAGGGTTTTGCTTTAAAATCCATAGTGAACAGGTGGGAGGACAGATGGACAAGTTGGCCCAAATGTCCATGATCGTCAATGAGCCCACCTTCTTTGCATGTGAAAGTGGGGGTCCAACTGCACCCAAAAACATTGCCCATTATACTCATGCTTTTAAAAACAGTATTCAATTTTTCCATGTCTCTGTCTCTCTGATTATGCACTAAATCCTTATTATGTATTCTAAAGAAAATTCCTGATGCTATTTGGCTCCACTGGACTGCCTATGTTTGCATCAGTACTGTGCTCCTTAATGTCAGAATTAAATAAGGTTAATCTGAGGACAATAAGCCACTTTGTCAACCTCACTTTCTCCAAGAAACACCTGGCCTCTCCTCTCAGCCTCCGTCTCAGTCTCCCATGCCCTCCTGCACGCATATGCCTGACAGAGCGCTGTACTAACTCTCTGCTGGGTGCCGTGACTCGTCTCCTGCCCCAGGTTTCCTTCTGAGCCAGTAGGATGGCGTTGCCTTCTCTTTTCAGCAGTGATATTGGTTGAATGTCACTGGTTTCCAGCTTGTTGTAACTGAACAAAGAGGCTGTCCTGATGCCCAGGGCTGGGTGCTCCAATACCGAGGCATGGACCCACCTGTTTGTGCCTTTCATTGGCAGGCCACTGGTTTGAGATGCTCCCCAGCTAACCCCACAGTGAGAGCCTTTTATAGCAACTCTCTGGACAGAGAAGAGACAGTCCCTCATTCCCACTCCTGGGTCATTATCACTGCAGAGTCTGGGACTGTCTGGGAAACAGCGAATACCCTGAGCACAGTCCTCTTGCCCTCTGCTGCCAGGCCCTGCTTGAGGTGACGATTTTCCACAGATAAAGAGCTTCTGGGCCACTGCCCTCACCCGATCTTACTTTCTGGGCATTGCAGTCTTCAGCAAGGTTGTTTTAGTTTCCTGTGCTGTGTGACATTATCCCCTTCAGCAGCTTGCAACAGCACCCATTAGAGAGCTCACGGTCCATGGGGCGTGCATCACGCTGTGATCTCCAGCCAGAGCACTGGGAGGTGAGATGGGCTGCCTCCCAGCTGTGGCTGCAGGTCTCCAAACTCATTCTTGCAGTTGTAGGACAAACCTCATGTCCTTGCTGGCTGTCCATGCCACACGGCCCCTCTGTCTTTAAGCCAGGCCCCTGGATCGTCCCCACTCATGGCATCTCTGTAACCAGCCAGAGAAAGCTCTTCTCCTCAGGGGCTCCTGTGCGGAGGGCAAGCCCACCCAGACAATCTCATTTTATTGTCAATTATGCCTTGCAATATAACCTAACCATGGTGTGACATCCATGCACATCCCGGCCCCAGCAGCTCTGTGCAGGATGTGTGTCCCATGGGCCAGAAAACCTTGGGAAACGTCTTAGAACTTGCCTGTAACAGGCATGGAGAAAAAAAGTTCTGACAGGGTACTGCCAAGTCAATAGGCTATTATTATGGATTCTATTTTTCTAACATCTTCACAAAGAGAGAGCAGCTATAGAGTAGGTATAAATGTAAGCTGTGCAAGGAATTTTTTAAAACTCTTCTTATTTTGAGATTACTGCAGATTCACATGCAGTTATAAAAAGTAATTCAGGGAGGCACCCTCACCCCCCAACACCCATACGCCATACAGGTATTGTCTTACAAATCTAATCAATAGCACCCCAGGATACCGACGTTCCTACAGCCAAGATCCAGGACCTCTGCATCCCCAAAACGACATCCTTCCGGGGGGCCCACCTACTTCTCTTCCACCCTATGCCCCCGGAGCCCCTGACAACTGCCACTTTGTCCTCATGTCTATAATTTGGTCATTTCAAGACGTGCAAATGCAATTGCACAGTGCGTTAACTTTGTGACTGTTTTTTCTCACTCAGCATATTTCTCTGGAGATTCATCCAGATTACTGAGTATAACAATCATTTGCTCCTGTTTTATTGCTGAGCGGTATGCAATAAATATTTATTTTTCTAAGTCAGAATATTTTTCACTCAAATGCCAGTGTCCACCACACTGGCCATAAACCTCACACTGTGCGCTCACAGTCCCAGAGAAACCTGCATCTCCTGCTCACTTCTGACCAAGGAATTTGTTTATGCTCTTGAGTCCCCTTTGCCTCGGGCCAGCCCTGTCGAGGACAAATGACAAAATCCTTGCTATTTCTGTCTTGAAACCTACCACACACTTATGTGGGCAAGGAACACAAAGCCCAAATAAATGGAATGGGTAAGAGGTGGGAAGAAAAGACAAAAATCAGGAGAGAAGTGTGTCCAAAACAAGACCTTACCCCATTGTATCCAGGTGGCTTGCCAAGGGTCAGTTTAACCTCTAAACTTCCGGCACATGTCAGGCCTGCAGGGTGACGCGGGAACCGGTGGTGTGCATGCCACTCGTGAGCCACTCTGGACCCCGTCAGTGCCGGCTGCTCGGGGAGAAGGGGTTCCGATTCCTGCTCCACGAGGATGTGTTTCTACCTCATTGCACTAAGGCTCTGCCACACACCATCTTATTCGAAACTCCCAATCATCCTTTGAGAGAGAGTATGAGGTCATTTTTCTCATTTTAAAGATGATAAAAATTTGATTTAGTGACTTCCCTTGTAAGTTTGTGTGAGATAAGACATAGAATAATATTGAAAATATGGATAAATTTCCTGCTGCTTAGCTCAGTGTTTATTTTTCCATTGCAACTAGTCTGCCAAGACAGGTTATTGTCCTCTAATGGTCTGAGAGCAAGTAAGTGTCTTTTCTGCGGAAAATCAGAGGAAAATGACTAGACGTGGCGTTTTGAATGGAAAAGAAACAGAGTTCTTTGGGATTAAAAAAAAAAAAGAAAAGAAAAGGAACTCACTCAATATCAACACTCCAGTTTACCCCATGAGTGTAGGGACCCTCTGTCTTTTCCCACTGCAATATCCCCAGGACGCCAGACAGTGTATGGCCAGGCATACAGGTCCGTGTCCATACGTGGACATGGTGTGAGTTGTGAAAGAAATTAAAAATTGGGGAATAAATTATTATACCTACATATTCAAGATCTAATTAAAATGCCAAGTAAGTCCATAGAATTTTCTCATTAAGATACATGAGTGTTTAATGATACTATCCCACAGTTCTCATGCAGAATTTTAGTGTTCTTATTAAGTGAATAAAATCCAACATAAAAAGTGCATTAAGGATCTTGTCATGTTCAAATCTTATATGTTAAGGGAAGAGCTTATTCTTTTACAGTTTTGGTCCTTGGGACCCGAAGTTCAATAAATATTTAATTATTAATCATTTTAACATGTGGACGTTCAGCCAAAAAACTCTGCCCTCCTGCTTGGACTGTGTCTCCCCCTGAATGTTTGTTGACCAGCCTCCCCGTCTGGTCATGTCAGGCTGCTTCACGATGCGTATTGATCACCATTGGCTCAGCTAGCGGGAAGCGCTGAACTCCTAGGGGCCACTCATTTGGGGCTTATAGAAATGACCTTCAAACAAAGCAGGAAAATGACAACTGACCACTTAAAATTACCATTCTTCAGAAGAAATCAAGGATGCACCTCTGTCAGTTCCCATGGAAACAGCCATGTAGTTTTTCTTCCAGAATAACTTTCTGTCCACTTCCTTTCCATCACACACACTACAGGTAAAACCTCAATATAATTTATTGTTTTTATAACTGTAAAACACACACCTTTTTAAATATATATAAGCGTTTCCTTCTGACATTCAGTAAACATAGCTATCTCTTTACCTTTACCTAACTCATGTTTTACTAGCGCTTAGACACTTTTCCATGCCTGGTGAATGGCGTATTTAAGAGAGGTAGAATGACAGAGAAAATACTGACAGCAAAGCAATTAAAACACAGACGACTTGGGATTGATTTTTCTTCTCAAGAATCCTGCCAATGACAGAAAGTATCTGCTTTCATCAAAGCCTACAAACCAGTAATCTGTTTTCAATGGTCACAACCACAGCCCAGACAAAATAAATGCAAAGTAAACAAGTGTATCACATGACTCATTATGTGATTTTACTTAACTGATATAATATTTCTCAGCTCAGTTATAACAAATTCTTGAAAATATCTGAGCTTTTCCAAAGAAAGCAATGCCCTTGGCCAAGCAGGTGGAGTATTTTTCTACTTATCCTGATTTGGTGAACGGTGTTCTGCATTCACTGCACCACTGTGTGCCGAGACAGACACGCTGACCCGAGAAGCAGAGACCTTGGGAGCGAATGGGGTGAGCGAGGGGGGACACACACCGTGAACCAGTCAGCAAAGCAACGCATACCGCAGAGCGTGTCAGGGGCCGTGAGAGGACCACGGAGGGTGGCAGGCGTGTTCTCTTACACTGTGTGGCCGGCGCTTTCCCTTCTAGGGAAGAAAGGGGGAGTGAAAGCTCACAGGCGGAGGCCGGAAGGGTGACACCTGCAGAGCCGCGGGGCGTAGGAGCCACGCCTCCGCACTCTGCAGGCCGAGCCTGGTGCGTCTGGGGAAACGAAGGCCAGGCGGCTGTCCGTGAAAGCGAGCGCTGGCCCTGGCGAGGGGGGGCCAGGGCCGTGGGCAGGCGCTGCGTCTCACGACCGGTTGTGTCTAAATAGTCTGGGTTCTAACTCTAAGAGTGGCGGGTCGGGCAGGGACTCCGGGGACTTCTAAGAGGACAGGAGGCAGGGCTGTGCTGTCCAAGGCCCCTGCTTGGGATGCAGGTGGCCCCACAGATGGAGGAAGCCATGGGGGCCCGTCATGGCTTTGATACCTTTGGGGCACAGAGCTTGAGAGAAATCGCTGATGGTGACACACACGGGGTGATGGAAAGGGAGGTGCGGACTGCTCGGGTCCCCTTGGTAACAGGAGAAGATGACGGCGCCATGGGGTGCACTGAAGGCCAGGCAGGCTGCCTGACCGCAGAGCCGTCCTGGCGTCCCCTTCAGGGGAAGAGGTGACAGGCCAGCCACGCTCTGGGTGAGCCTTGGGCCGTCCCCACCGGTTTCTGGCCAGGGTGCGGGTTCCACCCTGTCCGTGGGAGCCCAGCTCCCTGTGGGTGGCACGTGCACCTGGGGCCAGGTGACACACAGTAGCACCGTTAAAGCCACCGAGCTGCTGTGGAAAGTGAGTGAAAACCACCCTTCCTGTCAAGGAAGAGGTGCCCCTGGAGAGCTCCAGCTGTGTGGGTGGGAGAGCAGCTCATGGGAACTTTGTTTTCCTACATGTGTGCCTTTCCGAGAACACTTCCAGGTCACTTGAAGTCTGACCCACGGCCTCTGTGCCAATGACAGAAGCAGACATGTCCATAAGCAGGCACTCTTTTTTCCCCATGTATGGCCTCCAGGAAATACTTCTGGATTTAAGGGACTTGAGGATCAATAATTTTCAAAAGTTCGATTATATTTCCCAGCTGGCAGAGGTGCTTCAGATTAGACCCTAACGAGGACACCAGGGCCCCCATGGTAGCGGGAGCTCGTGCCGGCCCCGCAGGGCCCCGACCTGCCTCTCCGCCGCGGGGGTCCCAGCAGGCACTCTCGGCCGCCCCTGCTCTGCAGGGAGGAAGCGGGCCCCACGCAGGTCACCGCAGTCCTCCACGCGGTAATTCCCCCCGCTCGGCGATTTTAGAACAGACCTCACAGCTCCTCTCTCTAGCTCTCTGTGTCATTTCTAGTTACTTGGAGGAGTAGAGGGACATGTCCTGCAAGGCCCACTGAAATGGCAGCGCTTGCGGGGCAGGAGGGTCGGGGCTGGTGCAGGAGCCTGGGGCTCTGGGCCCGGGTGCTCGCGGGCCTCATGGAAATGCGCCCACGGTGACATAGCACCTCTTCCCGCCCTGTAGACCTACACTGAGCATCCCGACCCTCCCTTCTCTGCAATTCCTGATGGCGCCTGCCTCTGATGGAGCTCATATTTGTCAAACTGAAATTCTCATCCAGGTTGGACGGCCTTCCCTGATCTGCTACCTTAGGGATGGTAACATCCCTTTGCTGCTTATACGAGATCCGTGTGGCTGCCGTCACAAATCACCATGAGCCGGGAAGCTGGAGACGACAGGTCTGGAGGCCAGAGCTCGGGGGCGGGTCACTCCAGCCTCTCCCAGCTCCGGGCAGTCATTGGCGTGCCTTGGAGGCCCTCGGCCTGCAGACCCATCTCCCGTCTGCACCGTGGCCACGTGGGCTTCTCTTCATGTCTATGTCTCTGTCCCAAGACTTGTGGGGACAGCAGCTGTTGTCTCGGTGCCCACCCTGCTCCAGCCGACCGCATTGGCAGAGGCCCCTACCCAGTGAGCTCACACTCACAGGTCTGGGGGCTAGAGGCAGACGTATCCTTCTTACCTATTCACCTCCAGCTACAGTCGAAGCTTTGCTGGGCAGCTCATCATAGTGCAAAGTTGTGGGTTTTGAAGCCTCTAAAACCAGCCGATACTTCCAAGGAACCAGAAGAGCTTACCTCATAGCATCCAGACTTTTGAAAGAGGAAAAGGCACCCCTAAAAGTTACAAAGACAAAAGATGCAAGCCAGGACTGCGCCAGGCAAACAGGACGCTAGTCATCTTAGCCAAGAAAAATATGTTGGTTTTTTTCAGGAAGGTCTTCTTATATTGCTAAAATGTTTTATTAGTTTGGGAAAAAGTTTGCCTCCAGCCATGTTCAATCACTCACATGCTGAGAAAAATCACACAAGACTGTCCTGGTTTTCGGCTGCTGTGTGACAAACCTCTCCAAACTTAGTGACGTACAGCATCACCTCTCACGGCTCCAGGGAGGGTCTGGGCTCAGCACGCAGCTGTCCTCAGGGGTCTCACATGCTCTGACCTGGCTGGGCAGGGGTCACCTCCATGGCTTCTGCGCTCACCCGTCCAGAGCCGGCCAGGAGGCCCAACCAGCTGGGGCTGTGGAGCAGCGCCCTGGGCATGACTCCGCCTCTGACCCCGTCTATCTGTCTCTGGTTCTCTCTCCTTCCCCTTCCCCCTCTTTCTTCTCCCAAACAATTCATGGAAGAAGTAATAAACAAAAGACAATGAGTAATAAACACATGCAATGAAGCCCAGATAACCCCTATCTAGACCGCCTGTTCACAGTGAGGTTGCGGGTTCACAGTGATGTTTACTGACATGCAGTGTTCAGGCGGGTGTGAGGCAGTCATCCACGCCAGCCTGTGGACAGGACGTATGTATCATGATTAATGCGTCTGGGGGCAGCACGGAGTTTAGTCAGGGCAGGTTCTGTGTCATGAACATGCTTCCCCAGATCTCAAAGGCTAACTAAACCCAGTTTAGATTTCCAGCTCACATCCAGTCTGGTCGAGTGGATGGGCAGGGGCAAAGGAGGGCCACTGTCCAGCAGCTGCTCTGGGCTCCACCCCAGGGGACCTGCCATCCTCTGGAATTGTTTGCATCCAGCAGGTAAGGAGCAGAGAAGGTGCAAGGACCCGGAGGGAGGCTCTAGCAGCCTGGGGCCAGGCTGGGGCGGGGCGCGTTCAGTATCCAGAACCTGGCCCAGCCCTGTCCACGTGGGGCTGTGGAGCTCCAGCTCCATGGCCCAGTTATCTGGGAGGGAGGTTCAGAAAGCGCAGTGCGGTCTCAGCCACACCGTGAAAACTCATTAGTGCCTTTCCTAGGGCCTAATGTGTGGGGAGCACCGTCCTGATAGGCGAGGTGCCTCTCTCAACAGTAACCCCTCATTCCCATCAAAAACACACCCCTTTCCATTCCCAGCCTTCCGTGCACGAAGGTCCTGCCTCATTCTTTAAGGCCACCTTCTGCCCCCTTCCCCCATCACTGCCTTCCAGCCTCCCCTTTATCCTCTGAGCTCTGCTTGTGGGCCCGTCGAGGACCTTGTCCACAGCTGCCCCAGCTCCTCTCAGCTGCCCATGGCACATCCCTCAGGGCCCACATGTCTGTCCACAGAACCGACCTCCCCAGTCACTCCGTCTAGAGTGGCCTCTGTCCTCAGCTGGAGTGCAGAACTGCTCACTGGCCAGGTCTTTCATCTAATCACTTAAATACATTACCATGTGATGAGCATTTCTCATCATTCATCACTTTGTCCCTACACCTGGGATGCAAGGCATTCTGCAAGGCTTACTACTTATAGGACATACTCCCCCCAAATAACACACCTTATCTGGGAAGTGTTCTTGATACACACAGCTCTTTCCTCCACACTAACTCCATTCTAGGGAATAAAAGAGTTTCTCACTTTAATCATTCATTCCGGTGACCCGTCTGGTTTCTTCTCTTTTTGTTCCATGTGATGAACATTATAGGGACACAAGTGAAGGACCCTTTTTGATTAATGACTTATTGAAGACATATGAGATGGAAGAATAAATTTATGAGTCAATAGACCAAATGTCAATCCATTCTATAGAGTAAGTCTTTAAAAGTGAAGCATTTTTGTAGGCTAGTTTACTAAATTGTCTTAAAAATAAGAATTTTAGGAAAAAGTGATAATAGAAACACTTAAAATGGCATTTAAAAAATAACCTGAGAAAATAAACATATTAACTGGAGTATTATGTATATGGTCCATGTCTCTTCTCTTAAAGATGAACTAATCTCTGTGGTTATAAATATCATTAAGTCACTTTTAGTGCCACTGATTAGAGGAGATTATTTATAATCAGCTATTTAAGGGTGGTAATTGAAAAGCTGATTGGATTTATCACTTTGTCCTCCAGATAATAGCTTGTCTTAGAGTTTAGGGAATGCTGAAATAGGACTATGGTCCCTCTTTTTCTCGGGTATTAACGGAGTTGCCGCTATCCACAGAAGGGTTTCTCCTGAAACTTTGTACGGATGGGGAGTACAGACAGGAAGATAAAGTTTAAAGAATGTGTCCCTGAATGCTCAGTTATTGTGTCTAATAAAACAGACTGATAATCATGGGGCACATCATTCTGACTCAAACAGGAGGCCATTACAGGTTTCGTTAGAGCGCGGTGTGTGGTCATTCTCGTTTGTCATGAAAAGAACCATAGAACATGAACTGACATGACTTTCTGTTTACTTTCAGAAGTCATGTGCTACACCCTCTCTTAGTTTATTCTAGCATGTTACCCTCTTTGTAATTAGAGAATGCCCTGTGCTTAGTCCTCGAGAGCGGTCCCTAGAGTGCATCTGCAGGGCAGCGAGGGGGCCCCAAGTCCAGGATGTGCAGGGTGTTTGCTCAGGGCATTTGATTCTCACTGTGCAGTCTCCATACCGTGTCTGCTCTAACTCTTGTGTATTATCTAGGATTTAGCAGTAATTTGGGGCTGGGAGAATTGTTCACTGCTGTTATGTGCCAGACACTTCCAGGTGTCTTCCATGCTGCCGAAAAAATGTCAATCGTTTAGTTATTATTATCACCATTGACAAGGGACAAAAACTAGGATTAGAGGGACGAGTAATTCAATCTGTCATTCGACCAGCAAGCTCCCTGGGCAAGCACACTCTGCATGCGGCTGCATCTGTCCTTCACAGACGGTCACATAGCAAAAATCAGGCCCAGGACAAGCAGGAAAGAAAGGGGACACATGTCCTGTTCCTTTAGGGGCAAGACAGAGGCTGCACAGTGGCTTTGCTTGTACCCAGTTGGGAGCCAACTAGTCCCAGGACCACTCTGGGAAGTGATCTTGGGCTGACAGATCACCACACCTGGGGTGAATGTTGTTTATACGAACAAAAAGAGAATGGACACTAAAATGCATTCATTTCTGCAACCCACAGAGATATGCCACTAAAGCTGATACTACCTCTGGAAACCCTCTATCTTGTGGGGCTTCAGTGGATGAGTTCTCAGGAGACACAAACATTCAGTCCATGCCAGGAGGCCGTACAGTCTCTGTCCCGACTACTCAGCTCTATCCATCCTGAAAACGCCATTGACAACGTGTAAACAAACAATCGTGGCTGTGCTCCAATAAAACTTTATTCACAAAGGCCAGCAGTGGCAGAATGTAGCTCCAGGCTGCAGTGAGCTGATTCACCTCTAGGGTGGAAATCCAGTTTCATGAGATTCTGGAAGGCATTCGACCCCATGCATCACTACCCATCTAGGTAATCAGCACCCCATCACCTCACGTACTTACCTTTCTTGGGGGGTGAGATGATTTAAGCTCTGTCTTAGCAAATTTCAGTTCTACAAGAGAGCACCATCAACTGCAGTTGCCATGTTTGCATCAGTAACACCTCAGTAAGGCTTGAGAAAGGAAAAGAACATAACTACTGTGAAAAGAGAGAGAGAGGCGGAAAGACTGGACCTCATAAACAGCTGAGAAAGACGATCAAAGTCTCAGACAGCCTCCCAGGTTCCCTGAGCTCCTGGGCAGAGTAGCCTGAGTCCCCCAACCTGTCTGCCTAGAATGATATCTTGCACCCAAACTCACGCTGTGGGAATCTATGGATGAGGGATGATACTCTATCCGGACCATAATGGACAAGAAGCTTGGGATTTCCTCAAAGGAAACAGTTGGACACTGAGAATACATAAATTGTTCCTCAAATAGAATTTGTAGAGCATCACTAGTCTGTCTGTCACTAAAGGGTCCTAAGAACATTCATTCTATACGAGGAAGCACTGAAAATAGGCTTCATAAAAAATATTGGAACAAAATTATTATTAATATCTTCATGACTAAATTCACTTCTGCCTTATTTCCCTTCATCATTTTATTTTACATTGTTAGACTCTTATTGCATATATCTAATTCTGTGCTTCTGTTTCACTAAAAATATACCAATGGCACTTTCCATGTGGTAAAATAATCCTAACAAACATCAGTTTAATGGCTTCATAATGTTCTCCTGTGCGCTACGGAATGGAGGTAAATGTTATTATCTCCAATTTACTGGGGAGGAATCTCAGAGAGGTCACTCTGCTGGTCAAAGGTCACTCGCCAGACCACGACTGGTCAGGATCCTCCTGTCCCCAAGCTGGGCCTTTCCCAGAGTGCCTCCTCTTTGCCCCGTCCCTGTGTCCCCGGCGCCGTGGATTGGGGCACTTACAGGCTTTACTCAAGGCCTCTCTTAATACCATCCTTTGTGTGACGCTTTAAGGTCAATCAGTTTGGACTCGGCATCTCCCACGTACACTCCTGTAGTACCTCCTCAGAGGAAACATTCACCAGCTATTCTTAGAAAGCTGGTTTCTGTCCTTATTCTGATACCCATCCACAACCCGGAGGTCATGCTTAGGCAGGATGACGTGCAGCAAGTAGGTTTATTAATTTTTTAAATAATAGGGTTGTGCTGATCTTCGGGCAGCTGTCCACCTCACAGCACGCTGCATGTTCAGGACCCGTGGCACGTTAGGGCGTGAGGTGCTCAGACCCCCACCCCCCAGGCGGGACCGCTTTCGGCCTCTGAAGACAGAATCTGAGACCCGCGTCAACTTCAGTCATGTTACTTTTCTACCTTATTCTGCATTTCCGAGACCACAATGTCCCACGAAACCTGGTGAAAAGATGCTCTCTCTGTCCCTAGCTGCAGCAAGAGGCCCCCCAGCCTCTGATGCAGTTGCCCTGGGGACAAGCTGAGTGGAGCCGGGGAGGTGGCCTCCGCAGGCTGGGGAGTCACAGTGTACACCCCGGCCTGGCCAGGGGACCAGGAGTAAACTCTTCAATGAACACACTGATAAGGGGTAGTAGCTACCACGTCCTGATGGTGGGTTATGTCCAGGCTGTTCACCTGCCTGATCTCATTTAATCCTCACACCATCCCTACCAGGGAGGTGTCCTTGCTATTGTCGCTATTTCACAGAGGGCAAAGCAGTGTCTTCTCTGAAGTTTCAGTGAGGGGACAACAAGGGTGAGACCAGGCAGGGGAGTCGGTGCCAAGCTCTGTTCCCAACCATGGCATCATATAGCGCTTCTTTTTTTTTATTAAGGTATTATTGATATACACTCTTATGAAGGTTTCACATGAAGAAACAATGTGGTTACTACATTTACCCATATTATCAAGTCCCCACCCATACCCCAATGCAGTCACTGTCCATCAGTGTAGTAAGATGCCACAGATTCACTGTTTCCCTTCTCTGTGCTACACTGCCTTCCCCGTGACCCCCCACACCATGTGTACTAAACATAATACCTCTCAATCCCCTTCTCCCGCCCTCCCCACCCACTCTCCCACACCTCTCCCCTTTGGTAACCAATAGTTCCTTCTTGGAGACTCTGAGTCTGCTGCTATTTTGTTCCTTCAGTTTTGCTTCATTGTTATACTCCACAAATGAGGGAAATCATTTGGCACTTGTCTTTCTCCTCCTGGCTTATTTCACTGAGCATAATATCCTCCAGCTCCATCCATGTTGTTGCAAATGGCAGGATTTGTTTTCTTCTTATGGCTGAATAGTATTCCATTGTGTTTATGTACCACCTCTTCTTTATCCATTCATCTACTGATGGACACTTAGGTTGCTTCCATATCTTGGCCATTGTAAATAGTGCTGCAATAAACATAGGGGTGCATATGTCTTTTTGAATCTGAGAAGTTGTATTCTCATATAGCGCTTCTTGCAACTAATTCCTACACAATTTTTTTAACTAAAAAGGAAAAAAATGAAATATAAATCAAAGTCATTTTAAATATTCCTTAATAAAAAGCAAACAAAAAAGTCTCAAATCCCTACTCTGTCTACAACTTTCACGATAAATCACACAGAAAGATCAGAGGTTCCAGTTCCTTAGGCAGTGTGAACACCAGCCTGGACCCCAGGGAAGCTTTCCGGAAGTCAGCAGCAGAGGGCAGAGCTGACCCGGATACCAGACGCCAGCCCAGCACTCTCCTTGGCTCCCTCAGACGCTGAGCTAGCACCCCTGAGTGTCTGATGTGGCCAGTGGTGATCTTAACGCAAATGACTGGAAACTAGAGAGTGCTGGCTCATTTGCGAAAACAGTTTCAGTGCATGTAAACAGAGAGAGACTGATAGATACACATCTGCATATACGTATGCTGCATGTGCATCCATGTGTATGTCTTTCAATACATACAGGTAAGGATAAATGTACATAGATCCATAATAGAATTGTCACTAAACTGGGGGGTGGGGTGTTTAAGACTTCTCTTAGATATGGTCATTTAAATCAACGTTTTAGATCAATAAAGAAACTTTTGAGTTGTGTCTTATGTTAATTTTCATCGATGCATCTTTTCCTTCTTCTCTCCCACTTCCACTCCCCCCGCCAGGTGGGATTGTGTCCAGACAGCAGGGCCAGTGTCCAGGGGGTTAGAGGAGAGACTCCCACCTGTGTAGCATTTTTTCCTGCCTCGAGTTATAAAAATATAAATGTAAATTTGGTGAAGGACAGTGTTATGGAGAAAAACAATATTCCTGCTAAACTCTTAACCTAGAGATCGGAATTCACTTGAAATGGCTGTGGGGCAGACTGTTCAGAAATGTGACCAGACCAGGCCCAGGTGTCAGCACACATGCACACAGGGGCGAGCCTGCAGCTACGGTTCCCAGGATTTCTGCTGCAAAGCTGATGCCGACTCTAAAGAAACACTTCGGCCCAGCACTGCACTTCCTCCCTTCGCTGCGCATCTTTCCAGATGATTTTAGAAATGTGTGAGCTTCTGAAGAATCTACTTTGGCAATCGACCCAAGTGGCCTGCAGTGATGTTATAAATGAGTCCCTGAAGTGTTGCTGTCATTTTGTTTAAACTGGCTAGAAACCTCTAGCCAAGGGTTTCCAGAAATGACATACCACAAAAGGTGTCTCGGGAACTGGGAGTGAATGAAGCATGTCCCTCAGCAACAACGGGGATCTAAACGCTGACAGCTCCGGCTCTGGGTGAGCTCTAGTGTGGAGCTCCATAGATGTGTTTGGGGATAGACCAGTGTGGAAATACTCTTTCTCTAGGGCACCTGCTTTTCATTGGACATGTTAAATGTAGCAGGTGACTATTCTGTATTAAATGGAATAAAACTGAGAAGGCCTATGATTTTGCAACATCTGAACTTAATGAAACATTAAAAAAAAAATGAAACTAGAGACAAGTTATTTGATGCATTTTGCCTTGTAGAAATCAGTGCCAGAAAAGGTACTTTCAATGGGGCAAAGTATATGGCCACCAGATATTCGAGCTAAACTGCTCACATATTTCATAATGAAACAACAGAATCAGAGAAGTCCTGCGAAGGTACATGTTGGCCCTAAGTAGGTGTGGTATGGCAGCACTCGTGGTACGAAAAATCTTTTTCTTAATTCCACCTGGTTTAAAGTGAAAATGCCAGAATGTGTAACCATAATATATAACTTGGAAAAGGAATCGGGTGTTTTCTGAACAAAAAATTATAAGATAAAACTATAAAAAGCATGATTTTTTTAGCAAATATGAATAACAGCACTAGTATGGATACAGCCAAGAACTTTTAAAATTAAGTGACTGTGTAACAAGAATAATAATTCTGCTTAAGTGTTTTTAATATTTGATAATAAGGTGAAGAAGCCCTTGTTATGTTACATGAATACATAATATTTTTGTTTCTTAAACAAATACTTCAAATTGTGCAACTTAATAATTTCAGCATTTTCTTTTACTCTTGGTCTGCTCGGATAATAAATCACACAGTTACCTTGGTTACAGATGTCAGCCCAGCAACAAACGAAGCGGCGGAGCACTTTGATTTTTGTATTTCCACCCTCAGGATGAAGCAGGGCCTGGGCTGAGCCCCCATGGACATCCCTGGTGCTTCAACCACAGTTCTCTGAGGAACCCCAATTCCTAACGGACAGAAGTACAATATTAAAAAGAAAACTTAGTAAGAAGTGAGGGGGATTTCCCTCCTGGGAAGATGGCATAGACGAGCTTTTCCCCCTCACTCCCACTCAGCACCTCTAACAACCCTGAGCGTAAGTAAACCAAGTGTAAGAAGGCCTGGAAGAAGGGGGTGAGCCAGGGGCATCCGCACCTACGGGCTGGCACCTGGGGGCTCTGTGCTGTCCGGGCTGGGGGCACAAAGACACAAAGACAGGTGACGGGAAAGGGCCGAGGAGGCATCCACAGCAGCCAGCCCTGCTCCTCAAAGGGCCAGGAAAGGGTCACCCCGCCAAGACGGAACCCCGTAGATGGTAAGCGCTTCCCCAGCCGCATCACATACGGGACTGCCGCGCCCCATCAGCAGAGGACTGCACCCCTCCTAGCAGTTCCAAGGCAGCGGCCCCTTTCACTGCCACCCGGTGTCAAAGAAGCAGTTGAAACAAGTCGAATAAGATCAGTAAGACCCAGAACCTTGTAACAGTGCCAAAATCTCCAGCTTTCCACCCACTGTCACTTACCAAAGCAAGAAGCAAAAAGACCTCAAAGTGAATGAAAAGAGACTTCACCAAGAATGGAGGTGCTGGAGTCCCCTGGTTGTGAAGCAGCCGGCCTCGGGGAGAGGCCAGAAATACAGCTGAGACTGTGAAAAACACAGGAAACCTCAGCAAATGCATGGAAGTCCTGAGGGAAGAAAGAAAAGATATAAAGAGTCATATGGAAACCTTACACGTAAAAAATGGAAAAGAAGGCAAGTTTGTGTCTTTGATGGGCAACGTCATGAGCCAAGGCGTCCGGCTAATCAGCTCTGGGCTGCCAAGCTCCAAAAGAAGAGGCCAATAAATAGACCACCCACTTCTGAATTCCATAAAAATAAAAGTATTTTTAAGTCTCCACATTGGGGAACACTTATTAAGATTCTCCTCCCAAGGAGAAGTGTGTTATTTGGTTGAATCGGACCAGGCCTGCTGGCACCTGCTGAGGCCACATTCCGTGCTGTGCACGTAGACATATCATCAGAAGTCTCCCAAACTGTTTTCACACTTGCCTAAGGCTAATATTTCACCCACATAACTTCATTTCCACACCTTTGATTCTCGCAATAACACATTCAGGGCTTGTGAGCATACATTGTCAGGGAGAAAAAGAGCTTGCATCCCCTCGGGAGTTACTGGATAATAGCTTCCTAACCCCATCTGCCTTTCCAAAAGAAATCCACTCCACGTGCCCAGCACCGATGTGAACATGAGATTCCTCTGTTTAAATATCCCTGATGTCTCAGTCTCCATATGATAAATACTTTACATGTGTTAGCAATTTTTGATTTTTAAATCATTTTTCATGGATCTTGACTCATATCAGTGTCACACACGCTGATGGGCTGGGTTAAGTCCATAGGTATTTTCAGATTCACACTATCAGGAGAAGGTCCTGAGACTAAACCTGCACATACCCTGGTTTGCCACGTGCCTGATTGAGGTCAGACCCAGTCCGGACAGTCGTTCTCTTCCTAAATTTCCACACCTTCTTCCAGTTCTCTAGACAAGCAAACCAGTGAATCTATTTTCTGCACCTTCCTTCATCTACTGGCCTTATCCATGATCCCAAAGGGTTTACCTTCTGCCCTACAAATTGTCCCTGGTCTTTCCCTTCTCTACTAATGTACATGTGCCGTGTCCTTTCCTGGAATGCTTTGCTGCCTTCTATCTCCTTAAATTCTGTCTCCCCAAAATCTAGTTTGAACCCTGCTTCCTTCATAAAGCTTTTCAGAGCCCCCATATGAACTGCTAGAATGAATAATGTTGCAGGAATTAACTTGGCAGTGAATTTTAAAAAGGGTGTTGAGGTTTTTCATTATTTCATTCATCATGTATTTATATCTTGTTTCTTTGACTCAGTCCTAAGCTTTTTCTCAGAAAGGATGTTCTTGAATTTTCTTTGAATTTTCATAAAGACTGCAATATATAATATATAATAAATTCAGAGAAGGTGTTCAATAAATCTCTGTTGACTTTATTTGACATGGGAATGAGATTCTCTCACTGGAAATACAATTTCTTAATAAAATGTTATTATGATTTGATTTTTAAAAATATGTCTCTTCTAAAACTTCCTGAGGATAGATGACAAATTGATGCAATTTTTTAGAAGAGAAAAAAATTTCCTTTCAAAAGTGTAATAATTTAAAATATAGTTATCAGCTAATCTGTGTAACCAAAATGCCACTATTAGAAATTGAGCCATAGATAATCTTACACACAGTTATTGTGCAGTGGAAGTTTCCAGTAAATGGTTCTTAGCACATGGAGAAATAAGGCAAAATGTTATCTTTATTCCTTTATTACAGATAGAGGATACCAGGAGGAGGGGGCGCTTCAGCAGAGAGCAGTGGGGGTCCCTGAACCTGTCAGAATCCTCCAGCGGCCGTGGGCACCCCCACGTATTTACAGTGTTACAAGCAAACTGAGAAAATTACACAGATATTATGTTCATTGTGTCAGGGAAGGAAAGAAAACAGCATGAGGAGCAGAAAATCCTTTTCGGCTTCCCTTACATCTGTTTCTGTCAACATCACCTCTGCATAGGAAAATTTACTTCTGGGAGTTTGAAGCATTTGCAAACGCTGCTCAGGCTGCCAACAGGCAATCTACATGCCTACAGTGACCAGGGAACCAGGAGCCTTGGCAGGATTTAGACGGCGGCTCCTGCTGGTCTACGAGAGGTCTGGGGACGGGCTTAGTGGGGACCTGCCTGTCAATCAGCGTTAGATGATTTCTTTTCAGAAAGAGAATTCCTCTGGAAGCCACACTCACTGGGGAATTTCTCTTTTAGATATAGTTAATATTTAATTCCTCTTAATAAAAAGTAAACATTCTTCATAAATATATGTCCCACCATGTGACCCACACGTGACTGAGAACCATTCAGGCAGGTCCTGCCAACTCTACCCGTCAGCTTGGCAACTGCATCAAACTGGCTGGACTGAAAGCAAGAGTTTGCAAAGACTGGCCTGCGTGGGCAGAGTGGGCCTCATGCCATTTTACCCATGAACGTTTTCTGGGGTCGAGTAAGCACCTCCAGGTGAGGAAGGGCATCGTGTGTTAGAGCCACAGGCAGGGGCAGGGCTGCCGTCCTCAGGAGTGGGCATCAGGGAAAGGCTGGGTTCCCGTGTCCTTTGCATTTGTGCAGATTAAATCCCGCTGCCCTGAAGCCATCTTGGGCTCTCCTATGCTTCTTCTCTCAGCAGTGCCAATGCACTTAAAGGCTGCATGCAATCCTTGTACCCGCACGTGCAATGCACTTGGTCAAACGCGTCAAGTTTAACATAAAGGGAATCAGAACTGAGGGCACAATACAAGAAATCTTGAGAGGTTGTCTGGGACAGCTGAGGTGAACATCCCTAAATTTACAAATGAGAAAGAAAACAAAACAAAATCTTATCACAGGTAGGGCCAATCTGTGTGTTTCCTAGTGAAAGAAAATCAAGGCCACGATGCCTGTTTCAGTTCCGTACCGCATTCCCACTCCGTGCGCATCGCAGAAACCCAGAGGAAGAAAGAAAGGGCTCACTGCAGAATTTCTAAGTACACCTCCTGCTTATAATGGTCTCTAGAGATAATACAGATAACAGAAGGTATGGATTTAACATGGAAATCCACCATCTGAGCTACTCTTTATATTGTCAATACTGTTAGCTCTGCTTGTTACGAGCAGCACGCATACTTCATGCTCTTAGGCGTTTCACCGGCTGCATGGGTGTCGGCTGGGTCTGGAGGTTACCAGCTGTCTCGGGGTTAAGGAAGATGCATGTCAGATGCTGGCTCGGTCACTTGGAAGCCGTGAACATGATGCTGCAATACTCTGGGCCTCACTATCCTCCCGAGCGAAATGGGGCTGAGAATAACCATCTACCACAGAGAACGGCTCAGACCACAGTAGCGGTTGACGATGTTACCTGAGCCCCGCCGATGCTCTGACGCTGGCTCAGGAGGCCTGGACATCCGACAGACACCCACGCACAGTATCAGCTCTGCTCGGCTGCATGCTGAGCGGGTCCTCAGCTTCTCCACTTGATGAAACTGCACATTTCTCTCCTGCACACTTTCTTTCTAAAGGTGAGCGGAGACAACAGGCCCAGTGAAATGAGGCGCACGGCCCCTTTGCCGCCTCTTCTCCGCGAGAGGAGAAACTGCGCGCTCTCCCCGTGAAGCACCGTGGGATGACTGAGGGACTGGCTCAGGGTCGGGTGCCCCGCAGCACAGCGCCGGACAGACCGTGGGGACCGTGGGGACCTCATCTCTGACGGCCACAGAGGAGCCGGCACGTGGAAAGCCTGTCTCCCCCACAGGGAGACGCCAGAGTGGAGGCCAAGCGGGAAGGTCACTAGCATTGACTTTACTGTCCTCGCGCTCAGGGGAGGGAGGTGTTCCTGTGTTTCCCCTGTTTGTTCTCTGGAAGCACCTCCTAGACGGGCGGGATTGCACCGTGCGTGTGGGTCCATCTGGGGGAAGCTCTCCCTCCTCTCCCGGTGTGCATGCTGGCCACGGGCACACAGGGCCTGCAAGCCGCCCTGGGCGCAGACCGGCTGTGGCGGGGTGGCCGCCAGCCTCCGCTTGCCCTCTGCAGGATGCTGCGTGGCGCGGGGGGCAAGGCGGAGCCCTGTGCGGCACCCTCCTGGCTGCAGCCCCCTGCTGAGCGCCCGAGGCGTCGCACCCCCTTAGGGTTTGGCTTCTCGCACACGGCTTCAGATCCCCCGGGAAGGGGCTGTCACCTTCTCTCCCCGGTTCATCAGAATCCGTAACTGCTCGACCCATGAGAATGAGCCTAGGGGGTCGCCCCTCCTCAGCCCCTTTCACTGTTTGCCTCCATGTGCTTCCAGACCTGCAGGACCTGAAACTGGATTGACGGAGACGTGTGACAACCACAGTCGCCCACGGACTTACCTACACCAGAGGCTGGTGCCGATGACCCAAGGCCTGCCCAGCTGGGGCCCACTGCTCACCGGCTGAGGCTGCACCGAGGTCCCAGGGCCTGCCTGGACAGTTCATGGGAGCCTCTACTGAACTGCATGCAACACCGGGGGCTTTACTCCGACGTGTTCTCAGCCTGATTCACGCCTCTCTCACCATCCTGGGACTTCCAGCCCCATGCGGATCCCTCATCTGCAAATGTCCCTTGAACTTCCCAAGTAATGGCTCTTGAATGCTGAAGAGCAGGCCTACAAATCCCGTCTTCTCTTTTTGCTCATCTGGGTTGTCGAGAAACATGATTATTTTCTCTTCGTGAAGCTACCAGAGCTTTGCTAGTATGAGACGGCTCCCTCATCTGGAACCAGGAGGCTGCCCCCAATCACTGCTGATGCAGAGGTGCGTGGGGCTGGTGCTGGGAAGGGTTGGGGTGCTGACGGGACTCCCAAGCTGCCTGCAGACAGGTGACAAAGCTGAACTCAGATTGCTGGGAGCATAGCAGAGCCCTGAGCCTCTTTGCACCACGGAGCCCTTGAAGGTCTGGTGAAACCTCTGCACTTTCTAGCAATAATGTTTTTAAATATATAAAATGAAATCCACAGGCTTGCAAAAGAAGCTGACGACATTGAAATCCTGCTATCTAGACATAAAGAAAAGCATAGTAAGAGAGGTGCTTCCTGATCCGCACTCAATGATGATGCTGATACTACATGAGAAGCTCCAGCGGTAAGTCTTGATCTACCATGACTTTGGAGCAGCCACGAGCACAAACTTTATTTTAAAATACCTGCAGCAATTGCAGTGGGACAGAAAAGCGTCTGATTTCCATCAGGAACAAAGAAATAGATGCTACTTGAATACTGGGGTTTGTTTGTTGTGGTCACAATAGAAATGGTAAATTCAGGTTGAAATTAGTAAAAATAAGGATATAATTTTTTCCCCTCCAGGTTTACAGTGTGATGGGCATTTTGAGTAGAAACCTTTCATCCCACAGTCCTGGCTTTCCCTGGGGCATGTGTGCCCAAGCATTTCTCCTGTGGCACCGGGAGCCATGCGCCTGCCTGGGCACTGGGCATGAGCCTCTGGGGAACCGCCTCGTTACAAATGTGTGATGCACGCGCCGCCTGGCCCTCCAGATACGCCCGGATATCTCATTCCCATGGCAAGCAAATCCAAGCTGGAAGAATGAGTATAAACATCTAAGTCACAGTGGAAAATGGATGGAAACTTTGTGAGAAAGGGAAGGCCGGGTGTTAGAAATTAATTCCTGGTGATGTGCCATAGGAGACTGGGAGTACAGCTACCCATGAGCAGGCGATACGTTTCAGTCTAGACTATGTGCCACCTCCACCAGACAGCACACACCTCAGCGGGAATCCGGGCAATGGGGTAACACATGAGCCCCACCTCTCTGAAACCTGTAGACTCAGAAGGCGCGGATTTTAATACCTTTACTGAAATATACACCTGTGTGTAAAGTCATTCATTGTAAAGTCAAATGCTACTCCTAAGCAAAGGTACAATTCAAATTCAGAAATCACTCTACTTTACCTCTAAAGTATTCCCAATAAGTGCAGAGACTTCATGCTCTTACGTCCGTCAACTGAAAAATACCAATGCTTTGCATGATTAAAAGAAACAGCCAGGTAGAATTTTTACAGAATAAAATCATTATGTGCCATTATAAATTGTTTTTTAGTTACAAGAGATGGTCTAAGGTATTTATTCATAATGCATTTTATGAAATAATGTTCGATAATGTGACATCCATGTTTTCTAATCAATCACCCTAACTGAGTGCCTTGGATTAATATTTCAAGCTGTCAGACGTGTCTTCCCCACTGTCCTGCTCAATTTGCTTCATATTGTTACATTAGATGCGGCACCACCATGAACCGGACTCATAAAATGGTTTGTTTATGAAACCCAGTAATTCAGGAGGGAGGATGGCATATTCTGAAGTAGTTTGTCTTTGAAAACGGCTTGGTATTGACTCATTCACCTACTTGGATGCTGAGCCGGATGCCGTGCTGATGTATCACGCCAGTAAGTTCTTTCCTTGAGCAATAGACTAGGAGATGCTAATTTTTCACTGTTAAAATAGTAAAATGCATATGAAAGATGGTGGTATAACCAGAAGACAAAAATCTTACTAATATAAAGAATAATTTGTAGTTTTTTTTTAATCAAAACTAAACTTCTGGTGGCAATAATATGAGCAACTATGTACTCGGTCATATAAATGATGCTCTTTAGGAGAAAATAAGCAAGACTGTGTTACTAGGAGGAGGTCTGGAAGGAGCAACATACACTCAGACTACGCCTCTGTCTGTCTCGAATTTAAGCAAGGGTTGCTCAGGTCTCAGGGAAGAGCATTTAGGCAGTTCTTCCCCTTGGCAGGGCCAGTGTCCAGTGTCTAAACAAGTGAATTGCAAGTGGCTGTGAGAAGCACACAAAAAAATACGAATACAAACAATTAGGAAAACAGACAAAAGAAATGGCGGTGCGTCTTGCATTACTTCCCCATACTTTGCAGATAACGATAGCTTTCATGTTCTTCAGTAAGAAGCTAAAATTCCTCATGAAAATTAAATGAGCTTTCTCAAATCAAAATGAGGAATGATGGTAAGATTTCTCTACTGGATTAATTTTATACTAATTTTTTACTGATATATTCTTCCTAGAGAAAAGAAAACTCTTTCTTAAAATCCACTGAGCAAGAATTTGGTGTTCTATCTCTATCCAGACCCCACAGGCCTAGGAGCTCGAGCAAAGCTCTGTGATACCAACCCAGACTTACCCTCCCTCTGTGTCTCCTGGGTCGCTGCTCTGCGCCCACACCTGCTCTGGCCCCAGGCCTGCTGAGTCCTGCACCCCACACACCTGCAGGCAGAACGGCCAGCACCGTGGCTTCTCCATCCCCTCTGTCCTCCTCTACCTCCTAACCACTCAGAATGATCTCTTGTAGGACACGATGAGTGTGACCTTTTACCTTTCACACACATTCTAGTTCAGGGTTCAGACGTGGCCTTGAGGCCATCTCCTCTCAGCACAGAGGACCTGCTCAGTGGGTCCTCCTGGCACGTTCCTTTCCCTGCCACATGTCAGAGTCTTTCCTCGGCCTGGAAGCCTCTGCCCCCCTTTGTGGCCCAGGTGACTCATGATCCTTTGGAGCCCAGTTCCCACCTTTCTGCTTGGCAGGCCTCCCCGGTCCATCCACTGTCCTCAGGAATCCAACATCCTCTCAAGTGCACTGTGCTTCTGCACATGGAGATTTCCACACTTACAATGATTTACATTTTTTTTAACATTTAGTTAAAATATTTGCACGACTAGTAATCTGGATGGATTGAAAGGTTGCTCCTGGATGCATCTCACCTCGCAGACTCACCCTGCAGAGCTAGCCCCCTGCAGACACTCAGCAGACATAGGCATGAGCTTTCTGACCATGGGTCTGCAGCAAGCTAGACTTAAGTTAAAATCAAAGCAAATTGAACTTCTAGTGAAGTGTAAAACGCTTCTAATGATCAGTGAGGCAAAAGTAAAAAAGAATAAAAACCAGAAAGTGTATTCCTGCACGCTGTGTTCCTTCCGGCCTCCTCAGGCCTGCGCGCTGCGTGTCTAGCAGCATCGAGGGCCCCTCGCGCTGGGTGACCATCACTTAACGTTGCCTGCACAGTTCTGCCTAGAGTCTGCAGGTCCCCCACCTCCTGTCTGTCTCAGGACTCACGCAGTCCCTGTAGAAGCCACCTCTGAAGGGCACCTGCCCAGGCTCGTCCCACAAGGAATGAAGCACCATACATGGGCCAGGGCGCAGGACCCACGAAAGGCAGAGAGGTGACGTTGTGGACCCCCACCCAGGCACAAGGAGGTCCAGCAGCCCAGCTTCAGCCTCCAGGGAAACACGTGTAGGTCAGTCCAGGTTCTGACTTCACTTCCTCCAACAACATAGTTAAAGCGCAGATGCCGAAGGTGCAGCTCTTCCAGTAGCATTAAACTGTTTTTAAGGGAAGAAAACCTCATGCATTTGCCTATTGTAAGTATTTCCCTCTTGAGTTCATTTCAAATTACAAAGTAACAGAGTCAAAAAGTCTGTGAGAAAATTGACATGTATTTACACCAATGGCTGCAGGTTCCAGAAAGAATCTTATGCCAAATATGTTCTGCACAAAGAACTGGTCTCAACCATTTTCTGCCCCCAGCGGAACGCTCATCTCCACAGGTATTTTTGACTCTCTGGCAAGGACCCTTGAGGGCAGGACAGGGCCTGTGGTCTGGTGGGGTGGAGACAGCCTGCTGAGGACACACTAGAACTTCCCAGGTGCTGGAATTCCTCTTGCCTTTAACCAGCAGGTGCTGACAACACAAAGTGAAGCCACATTGTTTTTACTCGGTTTAGAGTCAGAAATCTAGACAAATGCCAAAGTCGGCAATGTTTGGCTGTCATTTTCTCTATATTGTTGTTTGTGAAATAAATCATTCTATGGAATTTTTATTGGTCAGAAGGCATGGGAGAAAGATAACCCTCACCCTCAACCCTGCCCAGTTCAAGAACAGGTTAAATGTTTGAGGATCCTGATGACATCAGTTTAATCCTTATTTAAATCCTGATTTGCAAAACAGAAACAGGAAGTATTCTAAATTAATTTACAAAGAGCTCTGGTTCTCAACCTCTGAAGTACAGTACAACTTATCAGAGCTGTTGCCAGGAAAGAGCTGGAGGTTAAGTCCGAACCCAGGGGCGAGGCTTTAAACAAATCATAAGTAGGGACCCGCTGCTGATGTCAAAGTCCAAACTCTGTAGGCAGCAGAATTTGGAGGGAAAGCTCCCTGGGAGTCTTTTCTCAATAAAATGAACAGTGTCCCGTGATGAGTAAACCATCTTTCCACAACCAATCTTTCCACCAGAGTTTGTATAAAAATCTCCAAATCGAGGACACTGCACTTCCGACCTTCTGGGCATGGTGTTTATTCCACGGCACGTACTGTTACGTATTCATGAATGTATGAATAATAAATGGCGACACTCATGGAGATGGCGGGTACATGTATGTGAACGTCTGGTCTTTTCCCTGCACTTGGCTTGGAGAAGGGCTCTGGGACACCTCTTCTTTCTCAGAAAGAAAATCCACTCTACAAGGCTTTACTGGAAAATGATTCTTTTACTAGTAATTCTTTAGGGGAGATCAAAACAGAGCAGATTTCACAGCGGAACACACAGTTCTCCCTGGTTCTGTCTGGCGCATCTCTCCTCCCAGCTCTCCCTTCGGAAGCTCCCTGTGGCCCCTCAAGGCTCCGGCGCACCGGGTAGGAAGCCCAGTCAGGAAGGCACTGGAGTCACGAGAAGCCGCTCTCCCCAGAAGGCAGTGGGAGAACTGCAGAGGCTCTATCAAGTTGAATCCCTTTTCTTGTTCCACAAATAAACGTACAAAGTCAAAATGTATGTGGGAACAAATCTATGTCTATAAGGCGAAGCAAAGCCGTGTGTTCCTTCTGAATAGGCCTGCAGCTTTTTCGTTTTTACCATCCTATCACAGTGTTTCACACACACTTGGACCTCAAATAACATTGGATTTAACTCCATTGAGAAAAATATTTCTTCTCTTTGGGCAGATGCACAAATATAAGCTGGGAGCCTCAAACGTGCACCCAGAAACTGGGAGTCTGTCCCAGCATCAGTACAGTGACAGTTTTCACAGTCAGCAAAATTATAACGTTCAGGCTTAGAACTACAAAACCGCGACACATCCCACCAACAATGCTGGGAGTGGATGGTCTAGCCCTCCGTTCAGATCTGCATCATGTTTGAATTCCTATTTGGTCTCCTATTTGTCAGGGAACCCTGCTCCTTCTCCTCTGGAAATGCCTTCTGGACTCACTCCAGCCCCTCATCCAGTGCAATAGGCGCCCCGAGCACCTGGCACAGACGCTGTTGAAAGCAGCTTGCTGATGTGCGCCCAGCTCCCCCTCCGACCCCCGGCCGTGCTCTTTCAGCTCACCTCCACATCACGGGCATCATGCCATCGCTGAGAAAAGGAAATAGGACTGAGAGCACCCTTACCACCATGGCATAGGGTTCTGAACTTGTATTTATTCTATGACTATCTGTGGAATGTGCCTTACATTTTTTTCTTAAGAAAAGCATAAACATAACTTTCCAGACCCATAATAAAAAATACAAAGACATAAGCCCAGAATAAGTATAAAAATAATGTTTCAGGTGTCCAGAGGCATCACTGAGTCAGACTCCCCACAGGACAGACTGGGAAACCTTTATTTTGTATCAGTACCCAGGTGGTTCCTATCTCTGGAAGTTTGGGAAACATTGAACTAGATAGTATTTCCCACAGTTTTCCAAGTCCCAGGAGGAAAATGCATAAAATCAGCAAATACTCCACATTTCATTTGCACTAGTTTTTATAAATAATCTAATAGTTGATTTTTTAAATTTCTTCTCAGCAGAAAAGTTTCCCCACATTCATTGCATTCAATGACAAAAAAGTCTTTAAGGATGAGTCTGCAAATTGCTCTGGCAGGTGTCAGCCAGACAAAAGCCAGCAGCCAGCTCTGCCATCATGACGTCTCACCACTTCACAACCTGCCTTTTCTTCCTCCCTTGGCATTTAAGAAAAAGGCGCTCTCAGCCCACAGGAGCTCTGCAGGACAGACATCAAGAGCAAAAGAGGCGTCATATGACAGCCAGAGTCAAGAGGGTTCCACAGTAAGCATGTCCCCCTGTGGCCACGGAACGCCCGTCCCTGACCCAGCATCTTGGAGGGGCTCCGCCATGTGTCCAGGTGTGGTGACGGGGCAATGGGTACCGGAGTGAGAGAGGATCCGAGAAAGGCAGTGCCAGGCAAACACGACTGCTTTCACACCTGGAAGGACTGAAATCAAGTCCAGCTTTCTAATCGTTCCTAAGGATTTGATCCATCAGGTGTGTGTGTGTGTGTGTGAAAGTGCCATGTGGATGCTGCAGGAATTCTAGAGCATGAATCCTAAATGTCTGAGAAATAATGCCAGTCTGAATGGGGATTATCTTGACTGGCTCAGGGCGGGCAATGAGAAGTAAATATTTTTGAATGAGGGACTGTGTTTTGGCTGTTTCTCTGTCCCTTCCATTAGACCATGAGCTCCTTAAGGTCCTGCCCTCTGTCTTGTTCATTTCTAAGTCTGAGCAGCATGGATTCTGAGGGCGGGCCTGGAGCCCGAGTCTAATGACACCCCGGTGGTCCTGGTGCCCCTAAGCTCAGTTCCCTGTTGGTCTTGCCAGCTTACAGCAGTGGCAGCTGCCCCACCATCTGTGCGCACTCCCTTCCTTTAACCCTGCCAGTGCAACCCCATGGACTCCTGCGGCCAAGTCGCTGTGACAGCTCTGAGCCATTGCTGGGGCACTGAGTTATCACTGCAGCCTCCTGACGTGAAGGACGTATCAGTTAAGCCTTAGCTGCCAGACTGGCTGGAACTGTTCCCCATCGACTGCATTTCAACATGAGAAATGAATGCTCTTAGCTTTGAATTTGACTCACTTCTTACTATTTCACCAAAAAAAAAAGTATTTTCTGTTTCCTATAACAGTAGGAAATCAGATCTTCACTTTTTTATGGGATAAAAATTGCCAACATGTCGTATGAAACATCATGTAAAGTCTTTCCAATGCACCAAAGTGAATTTTAATTAAATTTAATTGGAGTTGGGACCTGTGGATGCACTGGGAGATCTGGGGAGATCCTGGAACTCTGTAGGAGCTTGGACTTTGATCAGATCCATCGTATAATGTGGTGGTCCACACAAATGAATCATCCGTGCCATATAAAAAAGAGCGAAATCATCATCTCTGCTTCCCAAAGACACAGAGTGAGGCCCTGCGGAGTGCAGCACCAATTTCAATGAAATCTAGCCCCATGTGGGGGACACTTGGCCCCAGAATTAATTGCAAACTTGAAGTCATCACTACTATAAGCTTAAAATGGTATTTGTCTTCTCAACTGGCTAAAAGTATTCAAAGCTGGAAATGGAGTTGAGTTTGTTACCCAAAGCTATGGAAGTCTGTGGGGAAAACGGAAGTCCCTGTGGCCAGGATCCTCACCTGACCCTGAACTGCTTGATGATATAACAGGCCTACTGCTAGGCTAATGCTCCCACACCCGAAGGTGATGGGCTAGTATTGACCAAGTCCCTGTATGAAGAGCTCCGCCCAGTGTTCTGGGAGGAGGCAGAGACAGAGGTGGATTACGGACCTGCAAACTTCTGGATGCAGATGTGATCCTAGCACTCAACCTGCCTCTGGGAGAATAAAGCTGGGCATAAACCCTTTTACCCCAAGAACATTCCGTCATCATTCCTCGGTCTCACAGAATCCATGGTGAACCTGCCCAGGGCTGAAACCCTCAGGCAAGACAAATCCCAGTGAGGCAAGGATTCTCTAGGAAAACATTAGTCAGTAATCTTGATAGCAAAATTATAATGCTGAAATTTAAAACATGTCATGAAGTACATGCAGTTTATAAAATGAGAGCATATTGTGTATCATAGAATTTTCCAAATATGAAAATCAGCTGCTGCTTATTTTTGAAGAAATGGACCAATATGAAAATGTCATGCGATCACCCATCTTCATCATGATTTAATGTGTCACTTTACTGCTATTCTCCAAAAGGCTCAAACAAATCAGGTGCACCTCTTTTGAGAGACTGATACATGAAGACCGTTGCAACAGAAATAAAAATTAAGTAACATTGTTGCATTTTTGGAATAAATTGCCATCAGACCATATATGCTTTTCAGTATAATTCAAAAGTAATTATTAAATGAATTTTTCAAAAGCCAAAATCAAAGTGAGAAAGAATACTCGGTGTTAGAAGTTTGGAAGAACTTCTAAGTAGTCCCTCCCAGTGTCTCTGATTAACTTTTTTGATAGTAGTAACCTTCATCAGGATAGTCTTTGGAGACAAAAACATATTGAGCACATCAGCCAGGAAAGTTTTGAATGAGATTTTTCCATTCTGCAGAAAGAAAATCACCTGTCAACAGTTCTGGGTCAAGTTTTTTCCCACCAAATCTCACTTGAATTTGGGCACGTTGCTCCGAATGCTGCTCCTGGGCCGGGAGTCCGGGCGCGTTAGCTGGGCCCCCCGCGGGGTCTGACCAGACTCGGGCGGGCCCGGAAGCCAGTCCCATCTGACGCAGACACAGGCAGAGCCCCCGTGTGTGTGGTGATAGGATGGGGCTTCAGTTTCCTTGCCGGCTAGGGTCGCTCTGAGGGTCTGGAGGTGGTCCTCGGGCACTTGCCACACAGCTGTCCACAGCAGGACACGCTTGGGTGTTTATCAAGGCTGCCAGAGAAATCTCCCCACAGCCTTCCCCACAGCAGCTCAGTCTCAGGGGGACAAACCCATCAAGGTCAGGGCAACTGCCTGTGCTCAGGCCAGGAAACCCCGCCAGGCACTTCCACCAGAGCTCGGATGTCTGGGCGCCACCTCGGGACCCTGCCCGCCCCGTCTCTGTTCGTGAGTGTCACCTGCACGTCGGGCTCCAGGTAGGGAGACACAGGGACGCTGCAGTACCAAAGGATCCCCTTGACCGTGCTTGTTACAGTGCCCAAGAATCTTTCACCTTAAGCAATATTTTATTCTAACAACTCAAGTGATGCTGATATTAAGCTTGAAAGTAATTTTATTTGTGGGTTTTTATGATATATTACACCAATTTTCATTGAATTGGTGGTGGCCTCCAGAAGGAGAAAGGTCATATTCATGAACTTACATACAAGCAGAGCTACCTATTTAAATAAAAACACTTGGAAAATTATTTATAGTCCACAGGGGAAGCAGTTCAACCTTAATCCCTTGTATTTAATCCAGAGCAGAAATGTGACTCTTCCCATCTAGTTTCACAAGCATGCACAGTCCCTCAGAGAATCGCTACACTAAAAAGAAGGGAGACTATTAAGCAGTCCCTAGCCGCTGGTACGTGGGTCAACAGGGAATTAGAAACCGCAGGAGGAAGTGTGTGAAGTCACTGTGCTGCCCGGCTCGCGTGGCCCAGTTGCATGGAGTGCTCGCCTCTTTAAGAACACCCAGTACATCTGACACGATTTTGCATCCTGCGGGAATTCCAGTGACAGTGTCAAGTCCACTGAGATGCTCATAAAAAGAGAGAAATTGAAAGGTGCAAACATAATGTTTTCAGTGGAGCCTGGTAATGGATCCGGATTCATTTTATGCCAGAGCTTACTGTGCCCACAAAACATAAGATAATAATTGATCCATTAAATTTAACTCTGTAAATAGCCACAAATTTCATTTCTGCTACAACAGAGAAAGTGTTTATTTTGTTCCCGCCTCCCACATTTACATTTATCAGCCTCCAGACTGCAGTCAGATCCGGCATCTCCCTCCCGACCCCATCCTGCGCTCGAGCGAGTTCCTTCTCACCTCCTCTGAGTGTGTGAGTTATGTGTATATTCTCTCCCCTGTTAGACTATGAATTTATAAAGGAAATTAGCTGTCTTTTTAGTGTCTATGTTCAATACTGTAAAAAGTGAAGTATGCTTCATATAATAGACATTTAACAAATGCTTGTGAATAAAGGAATAAGCTCATAAGTGAGTAAATAAATATTAATATCAATAAATAACAAACAAATATTTGTAATATAAGACAACTATCCCTTGGCAGGAAAAGTTAACACTCACTTAGCTGTACATTGATCCAGTTAAGGAGAAGTGACTCTTATCATTCGGTCAGCCACACGGCCCGTTACTGTAATGGTACAATCCTTATGATAAAGTAGCTGATCCCGAATCTGGACTCAGCTCTAAAGGCAGAATGAACAATTCCAACATGAACACGCTCTTCTTTGTATTGCCCCATGTTCTCAGCCTTCGTGGTCTTCTACATTTCCTTAGATTTTTATTACTGAATTCATATTCCTGGTTCCTGGGTAAAGTGTTTTTGTGGTCATTTATGGACTTCATTAAGAGAACTCCAGGGACCATGCGCCTCTCACGTTTAAAGAGACTGAGCTAAGACATACAGGAACAAGTTACCTGTTTTGTCCTGAATTTCTGTATAATCACTATTCTGTATATTCTGTCTCCTCTTGCTTCTTAGATGTAAGTGAATAGACTCCATGCCCCCATCTCATACACACAAACAGATTTTGCCAAAATCATGACCTTGTGAACATGATATTTTTTGATGTTTCTTATTATGTTGACAATTTCTGAAACTTTACAGAAATTTCAAGTTCAAGGCATTGCGTTATGACTGAAAAAAGAATAAAGCTTAATGTCCACTTGGCAAGAAAATAAGTTACTCAAACCAAATGTTTGGTTCGATTCTTGAGAGGAAACCAGGTACTCCACCCCAGGATCAGCGGAGACGTAGGGCTGCGGGTTTGATGTCCGCTTGTCCTGTTCTCTGTCCCAAGAGCAAGGGCGGCCGGGAGGCGTCCCTTCTCTGGGTCACAGCTTCAGCCAGTTTCATGCTTAGCTTCCCCTTTCCTCTTTCCCGTCACCCTGAAGCCGGCCGACCATGGCCTGCCCTGATCGCCCCGCCTTCCGAAGGACGTCACATCGGCGGTTGTGACTGTACAGCTAAGTGACTGTACAGCTGACCCTGGAAAACAGTTTGAAAAAATTTTCAGATGACCTTTGTAGCTTAGAAATTTCAAAAAACATAGGGAAAAGGTAGGTCATGAATGTATAAGATATATGTAGACACTAAGCTATTTTATCAATTACTACCATAAAATCAACAGTAGACTGACTATTAGTAGTTTAAGTTTCTGGGGAGTCAAAACTTGTAAACCTTGTTTTTTCAACATATTTACCTCCAACTTGTCATGAAATATTCAAGTTAAGTAATAAAAAAGACATAGATCAGACCATTCATTCCTTAGTGCAGGAACCAAGCCCTATTATTGAGCACGACCCACCATACGCAGCCAACACTCATGACCCTTCACTGAGCAAAGGGCTGAAAGCTACAGGTGAGAGAAGTATTTACAGTGTCTAACAAGAGATGGGAACTCAGCAAAATACCTTAAGCTCATGACTGAATGCCCGCCACAGAGCATCTGGGGAGGCACAAAGGGCTCACAGGGCATTTGAGAGGGTGAATTTATTTGGCTGTCCTAGAATGTATTGAGCTGCTCCCACGCGAAACTTATTGTAAAATTCTGTCTGTGTTTATATAGACTTCAAAATTTGGATTAAAAAGGTGAGCAAGACAGCCTGTTTATGGAAGTTTTACTAGTACATTGCTATTACTGTTCTTTCCTCTTAGAGAATACAAGCAGTGGCATGTTAATGTCTATCTTCAGGTAATAAGCATGTTTTGGCTCCAAGGGCACCACAAATCAAGAATAACTGCACTTATCAATATGACTCAGTCCAAAGAATTTCAGATTTATTCAATTTTTCTCCCTAAATATGTTAGAGTCATTCATTCAGGGGTAATTAGAGTCTCACATTTTTTATTGGCTCTTAGGAGCACATAACATCATAAGAAACAAGCAATTTTCTTTGAGTATGGCCTTCTTCGGGAGAGGGGAGCAGTGCCATGCAGAGGAAGGACCTGCTGTGTGGTGGTCCCGGTGGCGGAATGGAACTGCCCCCTGCACCTCCCTGCCCGACAAGGATAAGCCAGACCAGACGGGTGACGGGTGTCAGTTGTTTCTATTGCATCTCTCCGACCCCGGCCTGGGGGAGGGTGGTGACAGGCTGTTTCCAGTGAGGCCACCTCTCTGCTGGGACGCCCCTGCTGTGCCTGTGACCTGCCCCTGTCCACGCCCCACTCCCTCTGCCCCGCTCTCTCCTGCTCGCTGTGGACACCGGGGCTCTGCACACCAGCTCTTCTTCCTGGGCTTGCACACTCTGCTCAGCAAGGCTCTTCATCTTCTGACGCAGATCCACTGATGTCGTTTCTCTGCTTCACGTTTCCCTGGGTGCATGGTTCCTGTAGATGGAAGGCCCAGACCTCAGCAGGCTTTCAGGCTTGTCTGGGTAGGCTTCCTGCCACCTCTCCAGCTGCTGCCCAGTGCGGCCCTCCCTCCTGGCGCCCTCCGTGGCCTTCCCTGCCTCTCCGCAGCCTGGCGGTGCCCTGGTCTCCTCGACACCCTCACTGTACTCCCATTCATACCCCGCTGCTCAGCTCACCCTCCCTGGCCCTGAGCTGGGAGAAGGCCCCGTGCCATGAGTCATCCCAGCACCGCGTCATCTTCCTGCACGGCCTGTTTCTCAGTTTTTCATGTGTTGTTGGTCTAACGCTTCTCACCCCCATATTACAGGGGAGACGTTCAGGGCCCACGTGTGGGGCTCACCACGTCTCAGCCACCCGCACGGGGCTGGGCCCCTTGATGACAGTCAATGAACATTTGTGAATGATTGAAAAAAAGAAGCAAGTGTTTTTCACAGGTTTAAGTGTGTGGGACAGAGTGGGTTTTCCGTCAGATACCGTGGACATGGAAGGGCGGATCCAAGCGGCTCTCACGAATCACGCTGATTACCGGAGGTCACCAGCAACAGTGCCTCAGACAGGAAACATCAGGACAGGACTGGGAACCGGCGCACAGACCCAGGTGCTCTCCTGATGCAAAGGCAATGTTTTCCTTCCACCCTCAAGGGCAAATGGTGCAAAATTCTGAGAACTTTCCATTTTGAATTTGATAAAGTCTTCTACTATTTAAGTGCTGAAAAATTAGGGTTTACAATATTTGCTGTTTATATTTAAAATGACCACTTTGCTAGAATTTACAGAAACATCTTACCAAGTACTTTCCTAAGAAATCGAGGCTCCGAGGCCCCCGTGAATGCCATCACCCTCCCACAGTGTCTGCATAGTGTCAGTGTCCCCATGGTTTCCCACAGGATGCGTCACAAAAATCATTTCTTCATCAGCGTCATCTGAGCTGGTCAAGGAATTTTCAGTTGCTGATACTATTGTTTTCCACATGGAAAGATCGCTTTTTTTACCTCACCGTCATCAATTCAGTCTGTTGAGTGGTGTTTACTTAACTGGGTAGGGTATCAAGTTGTATATTATATCCACAGTACTTTGATTCCTGAGTATTTTGACTCATAAAATGATTACACATATAGCCGTGCTCACATGCAGTCATCCATTCTCCAACAGCTAAAACTCATGCATGCCTCACCCAAGCCCCACTCTCTTCTTACTTCTAAAGTGAGAATTGATTATCACTGACTTACTTTCCAGTGTAGAATGGAACACCTGCGATGGGTAAGCCATGGGCTTTTCTATCTTGCTTTTAATGCTCATTATCTAAGGAAATAAGTAATGTTTGCAAACCATATTACCTCCTGGTGTGTTGGTGGTGGTGGTGGTGGGTTATCGCGAGGTTTAGAGCGGGCTGCAGAGCAGCATTTCAGAAGAGCGTAGATAGGCGTCTGCATTGGATAGGGAGGCATTACATTTGCTGAAGCCAGCTGGAGGCAAAAGTCTAGAACAATTCTTCAAAGCAGTATCAACGAAGCAGAAACCACAACTGTTACTGGGGACTTTCCAAAAGCAAACTGATCAGCAACTCAAGGCTGTAGGTGATGAGAGAAGATATAAGTGTGCATTTCAAAATTCAAGCATTGCAAGTATCCGCTGGGAGGTCACAAAGCAAACGTAGATCGTGGACCTAAAAATCATCCCATAGTGTCAGTACAGCTACAATTACTCTGAAAAGACCACCGGAAAAGAACAATGTCAGGAAGCCAAGTTAACTGCTTCTTGTCTACCTGTCAGACTTGGCTCCTGTACAAATAAGCCACAAATGGAAATTATCAGAATAATCAGATGAGAGCAATTGCTATATGAATGAATTTAAGCAGTGGGTGTTAATTTTTTAAAGTTTTTGTTGATTTGTCTGTCAACTGTCTTTCATTTCCAAGTGATTTCTTGCATGAAATATCAAACAATCGCATTAATGTGCACAGCTGTTCTCAGAGACCCAAGGAAATCCACTTGAAACCAATCCAACATCAGAAACGTGGAGTGTATGAAGCGAGTGGAATCCACAGGGTCATTTGAACTGAGAGCAACCATTAAATGCACCAGATTCCTCCTAAACAGCAAAGCGGGGCTGGCTGCTGAGGACACGCAGGGACATCCAGGGCAGCAAACTGAAGCCCCAAGCAGAGACGAGGAAGCCACGGCCGAGAGACAGAAGCCCCGGAAGGAGAGGCCAGGACTCATAAACTAGTAGATCTCAAGTCTACCCTTTAACTGCCATGCATTCAGCAAAAGCAGAATGCAAAATATTCTAGCAGGTATAATTTCTGCTCACAGAAAGCTTAAATCTTAGCTCTCCTCAGTATTCTGAATAGAATCCTAATTTTACTCTTGAGATTTCAGGATTGGCACACCAAGCTAATGAGGAAATTGATGGAGTCCGTTTTGTAATATTTGTAGAGAACAGAAAACGTACACATGAACTGATTCATTTATAGATCTGAGTTTCAGTTCTCAGTCTTTAGCTCTTTCATTTCTGCTATGCCATAAAAACCATTTATTGAGCACTTTACGTGGAAAATACAGAGCTGATTGTCACATGGGAAATTCCAATCATTATGATCTCAAAGTCCTAGAAACTTACAATCTTTTCCAGAAGAAAAGAGTATTGTAACTTGTGAAACTAGACTAATGTGATAATCTGTTTGGATTTTTGGTGTATTTTATACAGAGATGTTTAAAAGTACAACAAATCAGGCCAGGTAATAAAAAAAAGGGACTATTATACCCTTACTAGGAGCTATGCTCTATAAATATATGTTGCACATACATGATGCAGAGAACACTGTTCTAGGAGCTGGGCATTAAAGAAAGGACACAGAGCATTCCAGGCACACCTGTGTGTATACCCGTGTGTTGTGTGAGTTGAATTATCGGCTTTGACTCAAGTATCTTCTTCAAGAGTTCAGAGGAGAATGTGATCATCCTGGGCATTTTTCTGACAAAAATAACATATAATAAAAGTACGACAAAATCAATTTTCTCTTTAGAAAAATAGCAGTAACTTAATCATGAGGCAGCCAGTGCAGCCATCAGACCAAATAGTTCCACTAGTACAGAAGGTGAAGATCTCTGAAATTCTACTCTTTCTTGTTCTAATCTCAACTTGCATCCAAATAAAAACAAAAAGATAAAGAGCATCTACCTTTCAACCTAAAAAAGAAATGTTTCTACAGCAACTTTCGTCAGCTGTGAAATGAGAAAAGTGAAATAGAAGTGATCTTAAGTTTTCTACAAGCTTTCAAATGACTAAATACAATCACTGTCAAAAGTGTCTGAACCCAGGACTCGTATCTCACTAAATGTTTATTTACTTGTATTGCAGACGGGAAAACCAGGAAAAGCTTCCAGCAGGCTGCAGTGACCCCTGAGCGGCAGGGACGTGGCGGCTGCCGACACGACGGTTACCTTGCTGGTGTGCTCGCTTCCGAGGAGTGGGAGACCAGAGCTGCCCCAAGGGATCATGTAAGGGGATGGCAGGCTGCTTCAATTCCGTCCTCACAGACCCTGGGGGTCGCGGACTCAGGGCGCCTTAGTGCTTTGCTCCAGCCACGGGAGTCTCAGAGTCCAGGTCGGCACCCCACACCTCTTCTGTTCGTGGGTCGTCTTAGGTTATGACAGAGGCAACCGAGAAATAGCGTGTTTCGCTGGCACTTTCCCTTCTCGTTGTGTCCTCGCCTGGTGGAAGGGCACAAACCCCGCCCATCGAGGGGCCCCATACCCATGACCTCATCACCTCTCAGAGGGCCCCCCCACCTATCACCTGACGCCACCACGCAGGGGTTGGGGCTTCAACACAGGGATCTGGGGACACCAACAGGCAGCCTGCAACAACTCAGTGAGTTGCGTGACTCTGACCTGGACCCTTTGCCGCCAGGGACAGTGCTGAGACGGTGGGAAAGGCCTGAGAGTGTTTGAGGCAGATGGTGGTCCGGAGCGGGAGGTGGTCAGGGGCGGGAGGGGGAGGGGGTCCATGGCGGGAGGAGGTCTGGGGCGGGAGGGGGTC
>JAQQAC010022866.1:42368634-42525949 GCA_029783875.1 Phataginus tricuspis | reverse complement strand
GGGGGAGGGGGTCCATGGCGGGAGGAGGTCTGGGGCGGGAGGGGGTCTGGAGCAGATGGTGATGAAGCCTTCATGCTCATTTCCTGATTTCATTAGCTATGTTCTGGTTGTACAGGAAACAGCCTTACCTTTAGGAACCCACACTGATATACTGGGGGGATAAGGTGTCAATCTGTTTACTTATTCTCAAATTATTTGGAAAAAACAATGAGATTTACGCACAACTCTTCTGTAGTTTAAAACTATTTTAAAATGTAAAAACAATTTATATTACTGAAAAAAGAATGAGAACAAAGAGATACTTCTCAAGAACTAAATTCTGAGAGCTTATCCAAAGATCCTTGCAAAAGGAACCTCTGAAGGATGTACTTCAGGAGATAAGGAACCTCTGAGTTACCAGAAGGAATTGTAAGGAAGTAAGTTGGTGAGCATGTGAACAAAGATGTGCTCACCCCCGCTGCATACAACAGTATAAAATATATTTAATTTGGAGGTAAGAAAACAAGTTAGAGTTAAAATTCCAGACAAATTAACATATGGAGTAGAAAGAGCATGGCTGGGTTAAAACAGTCTGAAGTTCTTTTAATACTCAAAAGGAGATTTGAGATATTAAAGTTAAACTGTGTTACATATGGTGTTAAATTTTAAGGGTAACTCTAACAAAAGTAAAAAATCACCAATGGATTAAACTTCCATTATCTGGTTCCATTCCCAGTTTCTAAGGGTCCAAGCCACAGACACTTTCCACTAAAATCCGCACTCAAGCCTGCCCAGACATGGCTACTTCCTTGCTAAAACGCCAATTTTGCCCAAGATTTTCTCTATTTGCCCACTCTTTCAAGATGTGAGGCAAAAATTAAATTTTTTTTGTAACTAATAAACCTCACATGAAGTTCCCGTCTAATGACACTCAGGATGAAACACATGTTTTGCCCTAGAGCATCAGGAATTTCCTAATTTACATTCAAAAGGTGTACCCATAGGCTAGAGAAGTCCTAGGGCTGAAGTGCGTGTTGATAACTTAGGGAAATTAAGACCTGCATCTATTAATTACTCCTTACTCCTTCAATAGAAAACATAAAATCATCGTGAACATTTCTCTGCCCCGTTTCTTTCTTTAATGTATAAATTCTGAAGGCTAGATTGTGGATTCTTTCTTTGAAGTGGTCCTTGTGTCTCTCTTAAAGTTCAGTAGACTAGAAACAATGAATGTAAACAGTATCAGCTAGCCGACAATGGATGCTTGAATCACCATCATTACGCCATTCGGCCCTATTGTTGCTGGTGTTATGAATCCTCCATGCTCCTTCTCCATCTAGTTATTTGCAGTCTGTCCTCTTTTCTTTAGTTATCCTCTCAAAAATTACAGACAACAATAATAGCAGAGCTCATCAGTTCAAATTATTCAGACTCATTAAGATTTCATGTTGATTTGCTAGCTGAAACAGTGTCTGATAAAAAAGCCATGTTTTTATATGCATGCTGTTCATATAATTGATACGCTACATTTTTCTATTGTACCCAAATCCTAGGCTCTTCCCATGGTTCTCTGCACCAAAGGGCCCACCGTAGTGGATTTGCATGTCCTGCTGTCCTTACTACCCTCATATTATGCACAGATAGCTGAAGACTGGTATGTTTATTCACACATGCATATGAAAATAAAATTAACAGGAAAGAACTCCAGGACATCATGGTGGTTTTTACATCAGTGCAGTATGGCAGTGCGTCTTGTAGCAGTTTACAAAGTAGTGTGAAATGCAGGTGGAAATCAGCACCCCATCTGTATCTGAATCTCTTACCAATGTGGTAGTGCTGCCTGGCAGCTGCGCCTGGGGAGGTCTCTCCCTGCTCACCAGGTAAAACTTCAACCTGGATCAGGGAGGATTCTTGACTCTGAATGAGAAAAACTTTATTGAGCAGGTCAGACACGTGCAGGTAAGGAAGGAATTCATTAAAGCGAGAGTAGCAGGAAATGGCAGCGGCCTTGCAGGCAGCAGGGAGCAGGAAGAGCAGAGGGAGGAAAGGGAAGCCCACTGAACTCCTGCCTGACACAGAGAATCCTTTGCCAACTCCTAAAGCCAGCGTCATCTGGAGTCCAGTGTCTGCTTGGATCTGCACGGCACGGGGACTGAGCCCCACCACTCCAGCGTTTGGGAGAGCCCCAGAGCATTGCAGGGAGGGAGATTATGTTCTGGGAACTTCCCAATGGCAAGAAAGGAAATTTTCAGGCAGGCTACCAAGGAGCATGATAGTATAGCTGCAGTCCTCGCTGGGTCACCCAGGCAACGGGGACTTGCAAGCCCAAATCAGAGCTCTCTGTAGTCCCTCCCTACTTCTCTGAAGAGGCAGAGAGAGAGTGAAGACTTGAGCTTAATTCTGGAGGATAGAAGGAAATAGCAAAGTAACAAAGACACTTACCACTGGAAGAGCGCAGAGACAAAACGTTCTACATTGAGTAGTGAGAAGGCTTTATTTTAAAAAGCACACACTTCAAGAAAGAGGAGTGCAGGCAACCTCAGAGAGGAGGCGCGCTTTGGGGTGTGGGATTTTTAGGGCCTTTTGGGTAGGGATCAGCATGGGGCATGACGTATACGGGGGATTCATGATTCTTTTTAAGTTTTGTCTTAGGAATAGGGTTATTTAGGTGACCATATTGGGGTGTTATCAGTTAAAGGTCTCAAATGAGATCATCCGAGATTCGGGGTGGTCCTAAGTCCAGGGATAGCATACTTACCAGAGGAGGGGGATACAGAGAGCAGGTGCAAGCAGGCGACGGCCACAGGCAGACAGAGGCGAGCTGCAGTCATGGCTACAGAGCCGGGGACTCGGAGCCGGAGAAGCAGGAAGGACCTTCCGAGGGAGCAGGGTGTGGTCTACCCAGTGATTTTGGATGTCTGTCCTCCAGACTGTGAGCGAGCACATTCCTGTTTCTCCAGCCATCAAGTCTGTGCTGATTCGCCTTGGCAACCCTGGGAAGCTAATGCAGTTAAGAAGCAACTCCATGAAATTTCAAATGCAAGGCTGGAGGCCAACAAAAGGTCTCTCTGCCTGGAAGCCTCTGCCTCCAGGAACCGAGCTCCCAGAGGCACAAGTGGAAACAGAGAGGTCTGAAAAACGCTATCAAAACAGGAGCAAGGGAGGTGAAAACAAAATAAAGAACCAAGAGGATGATGCTGGGAGGAGGAGGGGATCGTCTGGCAGGAAGGGTGACCCATGAGGAAAGATGGGGAAAACACGGGAAATCGAGATTCCGGAAAGGAACTGACGGACAGCAGAGGGGGGAGGGGAACCCCGGTTCTACGTTCTCCTGGGGAAGGTGGCAGAGAAGAGGAGGTGGGTTAGTTGCCAGTTATGCTAAAATATGCTGCTGGTGCCATTCTTAATGTGGGTGGAATTGGGCTATCCCTTGGAGATGACTTTGTAATTTCAAAAACATTGTCTGTAGTGAATGTTGATGTAGACAAGAACAGCCGCCACGTGTGCAGATCGTGAGGAGAGAGGCTACCCTTGAACATCCTGCTTCGGGGAAAAGGTGACTTCCAACCACCCCCAGACCCCCACCTCCTCCCTCCCCATCCCCACGAGAAGCACCCCAGGGTTCGCTGTCCTTCCCCTTCTGACTCCGCCACTGGCTGTGGGGCCAGGGCAGCCTTCTCAGAGACGGCCTGAGACAGCACAGCGTCTCAGGGCACCACAGCACGGGAGGCGGACCCGGGCTCGTTTCATTTAGGCCTGGATGGGGCGGACACTGGACACACTCCCTCCAGAAATGGACACACCTGTGCTCCTCAGAGGTCTTACAGATCCAGGTAAAGCCTGAAGAATGGGTCCTGCCCTAGGAAAGCTTTAGATGCTAGTGCTACCGCCCCCACCGTAGGTCACTCTTGCCTATTTTTATTAGTTTTAACTCAAAGCAGGTGTTCATAAGACTGAAGTCGCTCATGTGATCTCCACACGGGCTCCTGTCCTTGATCAGACACTGTACCCCCAAACCACCCTGAGCTTGGGAAGGGATTCCACGTGCACCACTAAAGCCAGGTACTTAGGTTCCTCGCACACACTTCCTTCTCTGACAGAACAGTCCCAGAAGGTCGCCATCTGGGGTGGGGGGAGCTAGGATGCGCTCCATGTTTGCTGCCTCTCCCCTGGACTTCAAGACGAGCTCCCAGATGCCATTTAGGCAGAATGGCCAAGGAAACAGCCTACACTCACGTCTCAGCCTGACCCCCGGTTCTACGGAAACATGTGGGATAAAAGGGGTTGACCCAGCACCAGCGGCCAGTTCATCCAGGAGAAACAAAAATTATATCAAATTCCAGGTGTGGGCTGCCAGAGTTGCCCGGTAGAAAATGATCTGCCCAGAAAGGGGCCTGTACTGGCGCCCTTGTTGATGGTGATCAGTAGAGAAACACATTCTGAGGAAAATCCATTTCTTCTACCTTGGACTTAATGTACTTTTGTGCGTATCTTCACTTTCTTAAGAGGCTGCTAGCTCTTTGAGGACTTCAAGTGCCTCTGACATCTGACTAATCACATCTTAACCAAAGCAGGGGCTCAGGAAATGCTTAGTCAATTCAACTTGGTTTTTATGTAAATTTGTAATGACAAACTTCTTAACACGCTTATGAACTGAGAGATATGTGTACATTTGTATAAGGCAATTCCTCCAGACTTCATAAATGAATATCCAGGGAGAAATGAATAAAGTTTTTTGAATTATGTAAACTAAGCATTAAAATATGCATGTAGACACAGTTTTCTGTCTTTTGGGTTCTGACATTCTTAGAGTTGGTTTTAACTGTCTTACTGCAAAATTATTATCTCCAAGAAATTTCTTTGTGAGCACCAATAATAAGTTTGTGCAGGAATGCAGTTTTATTTGCAATGCTTATATACCCTATTATTTAATCATACGCGATAGGATTTAAGCAGTTCACCTTCTACATTCTAATTTTTTCTTTGATCTCACTTCTAGGAATATCTATAACACTTCTGTAAATGCTACTTTTAAAATGAGAAATACTGTCCTGTTTTCTGGTTTAGTTTGCTTAGGTAATATCAAATTGTAGATATGAGTGGATAAACAGATACGGCAACGTGTTTGTCCTAAATCTACACTATTAATAATTTGTTTTGAATTTAAATGACTTTAGGAGGCCAGGGCTCTATTGCATTCTGTCCCAAACCTTGATGAGTGTCTTACAGCTCTGTGTCAGGGTAGAAAGCTCCCATCAGCTTAAAAGGATGGGCTCGAGGATTGTTTTGGTATTTTTCTAGCTGTAACATTATAATTGTAAAGCTTCAAGACAATTCAGTCAAACCATGTTATGTTTATGTGAAAACAAAATTTGATAGCTATCAAATTAAGTTTGTTTAGACACTGCACAAAATGACTTTTTAAATTTACATATCTCTCACTCTCTTAGAAATAATTCATTTGTTTTAATTTTCAGCCTTATGTTCAGTAGGCAGTAGAAAAGCACATGAGCCTAAACCGGTGATCACAGACACGCCAGGGTCCAAGGGTCTCAAGTGTTGGCAGGAGTGGCCTTGCCAGGATCTCGTGTGGGACAAGGCGGCCACCACGAGTGGAGCTGTGCTCATCCATCAGGGACAAGCTCCCACTTGGCTTTAAACTGCTGCTTCAAGAACTTCTTTCCCAGGCACTTGTTTTTTAAACTCTGTACTGTAGTGACCCTGTGTGTAAAACCCATCTCTGGGTCAAAGATTAGGAAAGGTGTTCTAAAGTAGCTGGCAGCCTGTGAAGCTGAAGCAGACGGAGGAATGGACTTCTGACAGCAGCAGATGCTCGCATTTCTCCACTGTTCTGCTAGAAACTTGCATTTCTCTTCAGCTATAACATATCATGCATCTATTTCTGCCTCTATTTCATGAATGCCTTTTGAATCAGTTAATACAATTTAAATGCACACAGCTGCTTGTGTGGTCAGGGCTCTTGACCTTTCAAAAAAAAGCAAACAGAGGAAGTCAGAACGACCTTGAAGGTAAACTTTCCTGTCCCCCTGCCTGGCTGCGGAGTGGGGGAGGCGAGCTTATCACCAGCCCGCCAGGAGAGGCGGGTCAGCACGAGGCCTGCCTGCATTTCCCACAGGAACTTGGATGGGCTGTGACTGGGCACTTTATTTCTGTGACTGGGTGGGGGGCCACCTGAGTGCCAGCCTCTCAGGACACAGGCATCACCTCCTGTCCCCAAGCAGGTGGAGCCTCCGGCCGGAGCACCTGACGGAGCACCTGGCCTCCTGCGTGCTCAGGTCGCCCCTCGCTGTCTGCTCCTTTGGCCTGGGGATCTTCTGCAGAGCACCTAGAGCAACATGATTTGGGCTGTGGAGCATGATTTGGGGAAAAGTCAGTCTCCTGGCAGCCAGCAGGTCTCGTGTCCAAGCCCAGTAATTGCCCTGCCCACTGTGACCTTCAGAAAGCCAATCTCAGGTTTAGGCTTGTTGTCAACTGTAATAGGAAGGCTTTACAGAAGGCAAGCTCCCCTCTGGGCTTCTTTCAAGTTTAAAAATGTAAACTTTGTGCACCACAGATTTCAGGAGTCTCTATCTCTCATGTAGGAAACACAGCTTTCTGCTCTTTCATAACTTTCACATGTTCTTGGTGGCATGGAATTATCATGAGAGACATCAGACACTTTGCTGTCCTGTAATGAAATGGATGTGATTCGTTCACAGTACCCAGAGCCACCAACAGCCTGCTCAGTGGTAAATGTGGGAATGAGGGGCAGGCTCTGGTCCAAGTGCGGACTTCCGGTGCAGTTTTGGGTAAAGCCACTTTGCCTCTCAGCTTGTTCCTGGGCATGTGATGATCAGACAAGCATCTTGGAGTTGTCCAGTGAGTTGAAAGGTATCACTGGGAAAGGAGCTGGTGCAGTGCATTCTAGGACAGGGCCCCAAATCCGCTGCGTTATTTCATGCATACACGATAGGTGCTTCAGATGCGACATCTGCAGACTCGGAGCAAGGAGGTTCACACCCAGGATGCACTTAAGCAAAAGTTAAGGTTGACATTGCATTACTAAATACAATTAAAATTTGTGGCAAGAATTAAAGCTGAATAGTTTTTAGTTTCTTATGTGACGCTATGTATACTTTTCTCTGAATACCACAGGCAGAATTAATACTTGACAGAAAGAGGAAAGGTTGAGGGTCACTTGACTTTTCCTTTTTCATTCAAAGTCAGTTTTATAGAAGCTGCCATCAGGTCTAAATGAATCCATGGAATCCAACTGCAGGACTCTGAAGCTGACAGAGGTCGTCAGCTGGCATCATCCAGGTGGTCATCAGGGGAGAAACTGCCATCAGACAGGGGCTACCTCTGTTGCATTTCTTAAAAACCAAGCCAACGCCACAAAACCCTGCCAGAGACAGAAATCCACTGCAAACCAGAGCTGGGCGATTCATATCAAATCCGTCTGCAAGTACTATTTCCTCTACACCCTATCCATCTCCCAAAACCTTTTGTCTCCTCTGGATTTTCTCTGGGCTGATAAAAGAGATTTACAGTCAGTGACGCCTGCTTCATTCTCAACTTATCTGAGCATTCTCTGAAACACTGTAGTAAAAGAAAAAAATCATTCTACATATGATCTGAAATGATGTTAGGTTCTAGAAAAAGATTAGTGAGAAGGGTCAGCTTTGCCAGACATTAAACTGCAGTTTAAAGCTACAATCTTTGCAGCAGTTCTAGTTTAAGAATAGAAGAGTGGATTAATGGGATACAACAGGAAGCTAAGAAGCAGAAAATATATTTTAAAATGTTTATAACTCTCCTGTGTATGGTAAAGGCAGCATTTCAAATCAGTGGGAAAGGATGCATGATTGATAAGTCGAGAGTTATCTAAAATTTAATACAACACCAAAATACATGTCTGACTTGTTACCAACAGTTAAGTGTAAATTAAGGAGAAAAGAGACTTTTCCACATCCTCCTTATATCACCTTGTAGGAAGTTCAAGACTTGGGCTTTTACCACGATATGAAGAGCAACATGGCCTATTCGTAGGTGTGCTGGGAATGAGGAGGGGGCTGCAGGAGGCAGTGAAGCCAGTAATTGTCCCGCAAACCACCTTGCCAGCCTTCCCGGGCATGTGCTCAACAGGGGACCAGAGGCTACGGCCCGGGCCTTCCCGTGCAGCAGGACGGCTGGGCCAGTCCTGGGCTCACGTGACTGGGAGCACATGCCCCCCACCCCAGTTTCCTCCTCTTGACCAGCACCCGGTCCACTCTGATCCTCCTGGGAGCACAGTTCCTCAGGAGCCAGCGTCACCAGATCGTTTTATTAGAAGTTTAGAATCCTTGTGCCTTTTGGTCCCCAGACTCACTTGGCGTCCTCATAATTGCTGAGCATAGTGGTCATCTGCCCCTGCTGCATCTTGCTTAAGAAAACTCAGCTTAGCACTCAAAGAATTGTTAACATGGTTGCTGTTGTCTTGCTAGCTAATTTTTTTCATAATACTTGGAATTTAAAAAGGTGGCTCACGTGTCTACACCTCTCCTAACCTTTGGACAAGGTAATCCTCACAAAATCCTTAAGGGACTGCAAAGATTCGCTTTCCTTCGTTTCACACACCCAAAGCCTCAGACTCAGGTAAGAGTAAAGAAACACTGGAAATAGTATTATCACATTATCAATGACACACTAGAAGTTACGGGATTAACCAAAGTTCTGAAGCTGTGCTGGAGAAAAACCAGAATTAGGACAATTATGCCTGATGCTCTCAACTCATGGTCTCCACTCGGCAAAGGGAAATAAAATACCATTTATGATTTAGAAAAATAATTCCCTTTTCTCTTTTGCTTCAAGTGTTTTTACATATACCAATACACATTCATGCACTGATAAATCAAAAAATGATAAGATTTTTGAAGCTCAACTGTTTAGAAAATGTAATATAAAAATCAGGATGTGGGAAACAAGGAAATAGCTTAACAGTTTGGTCAAACGATAGCTGCTTTTAATAAACCAGGAGTCCCAAACTGCAAGGAGGGAGGAGGAAAGTGGATTCCACGCATATCCAAGCTCCTCCTCAAAAGCAGAGCTGTTTCAGCTAACGTAGGCCATGCCATGCGGTGTTAATTGGAGATGCAAGTAACTTAATAACTATGGCAGCCTCTCAATGTGGATTCCATAGCAACCAAGTCATGCCTAGTAACCTGGCTTCACTTTCTTGGTGATAAATGCATCAAAATATGTTTTATTTTTATGGCATGGCCAGCTTAGTGGGGAAGTCATATTGCTTTGGGAAGGAAGGGGAACTGCATGGGAACGGGGAGCTCTGATACGCTGTTGGCCTCTGTGGTAACACCTTGGAAGTGCCTGTGCTTTGTCTCTGGAGTCAGCAGACAGGAAGGCTCTTCCTGGGATGGCTGCTCCACCACTCGGAGGATGTCCCACCTGCTCTGCCACTCAGAGGGAGGATGTCCCACCTGCACGTCTCCATCGCCACCCTCTGTGGGAGGGTCAGGTGGTCCCACCTGCTCATTTCTCATCACCTGAAGCATAATTTAAATGCCTACTTAAGTGTTAAAATGTCTGAACACTTGAGTAAAGAAAGAAAAAGAAAAAGAAGTTAGAGGCAGATTGTTTTGAGGGAAAACATTTCTTTTTCTCCAAGGTCATCTTAGACTTGGCTCTGTATCCTTCTAATTACTATAAGTTTGTGTATTTTTTTTCAATCAGAAGCAAAGAAATATTTTATCCCTTTTCCTGTAGGTATGCCATTCACCTAGAGGGCCTCAGTCACTTCTGCAAGACCCCACATAAACAAAATTACTTAGGGATCCTCGATCATTTTTAAGAGTGACAGGGGTCCTGAAACCAGAAGCTGAAAACCACCACTCCAGGTCATCACCGGTTACATTAGCATGCGTCTCCTGACTCAGGGAGCGAGGCACAGGTGGACTCAGCAGCCCAGATCCCATCCTGAGCATATGCCAGAGTCACTGAAACCACAGGGAATTATCCCCTCAGGTTCTGGAGCAGGATTTCATCATGGACATGGTGGTGCGTCCATTGGAACTCTCTTAATCTTGTTGCAAATTTAATGATAGCCTTTCCCCACCTTCACTTTTTCCAGGATCAGATCCCAGCAACTAGTTAGCTAGAGCATTGCCTTTAAGCTAACCTAGTCTGCCAGAATATTCCCTTCATGGTCAATGTCTTCTTATTGTAAGTTCCTTCTATTTTACATAAGAGAATGAAGAGAACCCGAGCCCATTGCCAGTGCATGCACACGGAGGCCACTAATAAATACTTTTCACTAAGGTGGCGGATTGCCCCCCACCCCCACCTATAAGGTCAGCATTTGAGAAACTTGCTCTTAACATAATTACCATTCCTATTTTCCTCTCTTGTGAAGGAAAGTAACTGGGGTCTGAATGTCAGGCAACCCACACCAACCTTCTAGAAAATTCAAAAGGGGCATGTCTTCACGGGTTGCTAAGCCAGGCTGGTTAACAAAACCTAGAGCGATTTCAGCCAAACAGCTCCCTTAAATGGACGTGGGATGCCTCCATGGCTGCCTCTGCTTGCCTCTCACAAAGAGGAAGAAAGCCATCCTTCCCAGTTCACTCACAGTCTCTCTTACTCATTTCACTATTTGGCCTCTCTTTGATCAGAAGAACATAATGGCGCCACATTGAATCCCCTGTGAGTGTGGTCACCGCGTGGCTTCTTTTCAGAGTTTCTCTGAAGCAGAAACCTGGCCGGCTTTTCTCTCACAGCAAAGCAGGAGGCAAACAATTGCTCATCGCTGAAATAGAATTAATGGATTAATGGTTACAGCATCTGTCCTTCACAAGGAGCCCCTTCCTTTCAGTGACATGGACTGCATCACATGTAGGTCAATCAAAAGGGTATAGATGCCTGTTGCCAGGGAAACCCAGCAGAACCAGGCGTGCACCTCAGACCTCTGCTGCATGCTAGTTAGCACCTGATTTTATGGACGGCGTTTCTTGACTCATAGGACAAACAGAAGACATCCAGACGCCTATAAACGTGAGATGCAGGGGAAGCGCCATCACTGGGGAGCTGCTGAGAATCTGCTATCTTGAAATTAAATTTTAAATAACAATGAAGAGTTTGACACCTTTGAAAAACAAGTGACAAGGACACCTCCAATCATTTTATGGCCAAACTGTAAAAGTTGATTTTTTCCTGCCCAGGAGAGGTTCACATCACCTAGAAGGTACAGAAATAAATAACAGTAACACCTGGAAAATGCTATTATGAAGTTTCTTGCATGCATTTACTAAAATCTTTGTGTTCTCTGTGCAGAGGCACGTGATGGCTCACTGGAGCACCTCCGAGGTGCGGGTCTAACTCTTGGCAGTGCTCTTACACTCATTTGATTCACTCTCTGCACTTGAACTTTCTGGACATCTCTGCGACATGCACACAGAGACGGGATCTAGTTCAGTGGGATGCGGACTTGGGCGACAATAGTGTGTGAAGCCATGGGGGATCTGCCATGCGTTTTTAAATATGGGTGCTGGCTGTCCCTTTTCTTGGAAACAACACTCCTACAGTTGCTGCTGGTATGGCTTTCCTGGGGGGACGGCGAGAGGACTGGAAGAAGGGGTCCTCTGGTGCAGAGCCTGGAGCAAGCAGACTCCCCTGTCTGGCTCCACAGCGAACAAAAGCCTTGCCTCTGAAGGTGTCATTTCCGTGGGCATCTGCACCTCATTCTGCACATGGTCCTATAAGTGGACGGGAAGCCAATGTCTGGGAGGTGAGGGAAGGGCAGGTTTATAAGTAGCTAGCCCGCCAGCAGGTGGCCATATTGCTGGGCTATTGGCGCCATTCAGCTCCAAGGGATCTGGTCCCCAGGAGATCGTGAGGAAAGGACCCAGGAATGCTGGAGAGGAATCAGAGCTACGCAGGCGCTGAGAGGTGGTTTGTGGCTTTCTTTTATAGTAGGTTTTCTCAGTTAATTTTCCCATGGAGAAAAGCATTTCAATATTTACACTAATGTTGGAAATAAGGGGAGCAAACTTAGAAGCAGCGGCTGGAACAGACAGGGAAGGTCTGTGCCAGGCCCTCTGCAGGCCAAGCTGGGAACCAGGCACCATGGAGACGAGGGGCGCCCAGCCCTGGGAGCCCCACTCAGATGCAGGTGCGAGCACATCCCTGGGCAGCCACCTCAAGCCCAGTCCAGGGCCCACAAGGCCACACCGGTCACCACCTTATCAAGGCGCTCTTCTGTGGACTCACATTAATTACACACATTTTATTCCAAACATTAACAACCTGGTTATGAAAAGGAACCTCATTTTTTGTGTCCAAGAGAGAGGAGGATGGAGAGGAAGCCCCTTTTCCTGAATCATGATTGTCAACAGAGCCCAAAGTGCACAAAATGCACAGAATAAGCAAGAAAAGCCAACATAAAAACAAACGAACAGACCCTTTGAATTAAAGATGAGTAATTATTCCAAACTGTATCATTCAAACAATAAAATCATATTTTTCTCAAGTACACAGAAAAATAATTAGAAAATGGTGGGAACATGTCAGTCATTTTTTATAAGAAAATTAGGGTCCATTGATAAAACAATTTGCGATGTTATAATTTTGGGCAACGAATGGACAGTTAGGTAGATAAGGAGAGAAGGAAAAGGAGGGAAAATAGAGAATCCATTTGGCCTTAACACTAGAAACACTCTAGAATGACTCTAGTCTGTTGAGGTTTAATTACATATTTTTCTTCAAGGCTCCAGTGACATCACATTCCTAAGAGTCAAGAGTAAACACTTTAACACGTTCATAATAGTGTTTTTGCCATTATCGATTTTCAGTTTTAGAAATAATTTATAACCAAGCACAAAATTACTAGAAAATTTTAAATTTTAAGGTACAGATAACTTTTTTAAAAGGACACAGATGATAGACATATAAGGGCAGGTGAGGGAGACCGGGTACAGAATAAAGTAAGAGGCACTAATTTCTTTATTTAGTGAATATTGAGAGTTACTCAGAAATACTGATAAGTATATAACATCATAAACGGATGCTGACTTTGGTGAACCACATTCATCATCTTTTGTAGTAAATCATTACATAAGACCTGAAGTCAAGAAACGAAGTCCCTAAGTCTGGCAGTCCCAACCGCACTGGTGCCTCAGAGGACCTGAAGAGGAGGACTCGAGGGAGGTTCGTCGGAGAAATAGAGTAAGTGTGAAGAACAGAATATTTTATATTCTATTTAATGCCTTCCTGTAATTCTCTAGCTATTCAAGCCGTATTTAGGTATTACAGTTACTACATTACTTGGGGATCATGTGTCTCAGAATCAAGAGTTTATTTGGTATCAAGGTCTGGGATAGTACCTCAGGATCAGGCGCTGCCCATGTGGGACACAGGCCACGGCCAGCCTCCCCTTAGCTCAGGACAGGCTTGGCTGGAAGAGGTTCCGAGAAGCTCATTGCCCAGAGCTTTGCGGACAGTGGAATTGCAGATGAGGACCTGTGGACCTGCCGCTGGCCAGTAGAGCAAACACACCCACAGTTTCTCAGGCAGAATCCAAGCGAGACTCACCATCCGCCTTCCTTTTCCAGCTTCTGTGTCCCTTTTCATTTGGAGTCAACACTGCGGTGAAGTACAAGAAAGACGCTGGCCAAGGGCATTTCCTTCTGAAATAACAGAGCACACATATTCATGGAGCAGGGACGGCAGTCCTTGAAGAGCTTGTGGTGGGAGGCACGAGAAAGGCTCCGTTTGGGTTTGAGGGCAGCATGGCCCTCAGTCTGGTCGAGAGCACAAAAGAGCTGCCCCACTGAAATGTGCAGGTTAAGCGGCAAGGACCCAAGTCCTCTGTGATTCACAAACCTTTCCCCACTGCCCTTTTGCTCAGAGCTAATTTATTCTTACTTTTCCACTAAGGATTATGATTTTTATGTCCAGGAAGGAAAAGGAAAGCTATGGCTTCAGATGGACGACACAGAGAGGGATGGCAGGTGGTACAATTCGGCAAAGCAGCAGGGGACTCGGTGTGTAGGTTTATACTGACAGTGAGAGCAGAGAACAGGACGCCCACTACAGAGACAAGGGTGACAGAGCCGTCGAGCCAAGCGCTCAGAGAGGCATGTTAGTGACAATGACAGCCGCACATGAGTACAGAGCCATCTCATCAGCAAGTGTCATTTGTGTGCTTTGTGGGAGCTCGGCAGGACCCCAGTGCTGCAGAGAAGGGAGCACGGTCCTCCCGGAGCCCACAGCTTGGCTCGGGGAGCAGTGACTGAGCAATGAAGCAGAGGGGCCGAGCGTCGGAGCTCAGAGCTTGGCACAGTGAACATCAGCTGGAGAATCTAAGGGTGGCTGTAAGTAGCATTAATAGAGTTAGAGCATATTTAAATGTTAGGACTTGATTTGAATCTTAGAAATGGGTATGGTGGAGGTTGTTGGTTTGAGGAAGTCCCATCCGCCATCACTGCCTGTCACAAGGCAGACCTGGAGTTGGTCTGCTTGCTGTAATAATCCAAGCCTCAGAGCCTCCATGAAGTTTCATTTGACCCTGAAGGTCATTCTTGAAGACAGAGTGAACAGGGTCTGTGCTGAGAAGCCATCTGCTCTGCAGACCTGCTGCCCCCAGCTCTGAGGGCATCCTGGCTGTGAGCATGGCCATGTGGAGCAAGAGGGTGAAGAAAGTGTGGTGGACGCAGGCAGGAACCGCCACCATGCACTAGTCCACGGCCACTTGGTTTGGAAGGGAGTTGAGGTCAAGTGGTCTTCCTTCTGAAAAGAGGAGAGAAAGGTATGACATAGACTGGAATGTGACTAGACTGGGGGCACCATGCAGGGTGGGATGAGGAGTTTGGAAATTACTCTGTAAGGGACAAGGATCGGTCAGTGGTATCAGCAATAGATTGGAGATTCACAAGAAGGAGATTTTAGGAAAATGAATTAGTTGACAGTGTGCAAAGTGGTTGAGCAGAATAAAAACACTGTGCACAGAAATCATGGTTTAACCATCTAAAGGGGAAGGACTGGTCATCCTAAAATGGCATGTTGGGTACGTCCATCTCAGTGAAAGCAAATAAGCTTTCCTGGAACTCGGAAGGATGTGCCGAGGATGACGGTCGGCTGGGGCTGGAGCAGGAGCCCCAGGAGGGCTTGAGAGGTCAGGTCTGGGGATGGGGCCTGACAAACAACGGGCTGGAAGAGAGCACCGCTTGTGGATTTTAAGTATGAGGCTACAGATCCAGAGTGTTCGAAGGAATGTCTAACAGGCGTGAGAGACCAGGGCAAGGACCTGGGGGGTGTAGACCAGGACCAGGTGCAGATGTGAGAAGCCAGGAACGGGAAAACCTCTGCGAGGAGGGTGGCAGAGAAGCGCCACGCTGAGTGTGCGGCAAGAGCAGGGCGTGGAGGGGGAAGAAACCAATATAGAAGAGAAATGTTCCACACCCAAGGTGTTACCCTTGTGCCTCTGGTTCCTTCCTCTTCTAGAAAATTCTTCCATTTTGTATTAATTTCAACCCAATAGGAAAGAACAAAGGAATGAATCTCATGAGCAAGTTGTTTTTATTCTGCCTGACCAATTGTTTCACATTCAAGCTGAGAGGAAGCAAGCACGACGTCAAGACCAGCTTGTGTTGTTTTCATGGACCCTTGGCCAGACTTCTTGTCTTAGTAAAGATCTGTGAGGACAATGGGTATATTCTCATTTGCTACATTGTTTAAAACATTACTCCTAAAAGTGCCATGTGACTTCATATCCATCCATGACGTAGTACAAAACTCTATTACATTAGTTTATATCCAAAATGTACACTTCCCCAAAGCCCACCTTTGTTCTTCCAGAGTATTTTGTACCCACCTGTGTTATTTCACTTGTGAGATTCCACTGTAGCTCCTATTTCCATGGATGCAAAAACTCCTCATGAACAGTCTCAGCCCAGCTGGGCAAATATGGCAAAGTCACTGTCGGAGCCCCAGGTATTAGCAAAACAAAGCACAACTTCTAGGACAAAACTTTGCAATTACAGTAAAACCACAGCAGAGCAGATCAGGGACAATACAGAAAGGTCTGCATAAAAGGAAGGAAGAGAAACAGTGCGGAGGTTGTGAGCCCATACCTTACATCATGCCTTGAAACCCACATAAAAAGGCAAAGACAAACAAAGTCTCCTAAAGCTGTGAACTAGAAACATATTCTGGTTCAATTCTCCCTCAAAAAAAAGGAAACTCATTTCACTTAAAAGTAATCAAAAGAAAAATTCTTAGTTGATTCTCATAGAAATCATTATAAGAAAAATAATTAAGAACAAATAATGTCTCTACAGACAATAAAACCGTCACAGAAAGCTTTTTTACAAAATAGCTGTATCAAAAACAAAAACATAGACCAGTCTCATTTAAGAAATAAAATATTAACAATCACAGTGTTACAACGTATTAAAATGGAGCACACCATGAGCAAGGAAGTTCATTCTAGACATGCGAGAGTGGTGCACTATTAGAAAGCCCATTAAAATTCATCAGAGTAATAGAGGTCAAGAAAAATCATGTAATTTTCCTAGATATATAAAAGATTTTTGACAATGGTTATCAATTTCTGTTTGTTAAATATTTTTAAGATGAATGACTGGTGAATTTGCTTTAATCCAAAGATGGCACCTTCTTAATAGGAAAACTCTTGAGGCTTCCTCAGAAGTTAGAGGTGTGGCAACTGAAAAAGAAAAAGCAATCTGAGACATTGCAAATAAGCCTACATGAATTTCTGATGGAAACACCATAACATAACCTAAGAGTATTTAGTAAAATAGCAGACTTTAAAGTTAATATAGAGAAATAAATAGCCTTCATATATAGAAACAAAAATAGAAGGTATAAAGAAAGAGATGAATGCATTAATAACAGCAAAAAAGAAAAAATGCCTGTGTGTATCTAACAACAAAACTATTAAAATATTCATCTAGTAAAAAATTATAACTTGAGGTTTTAAAACATTCCATTTATAGCAGCACCAAAAAGTGAAGCACTAAGGCATAAAGCTAACAAAATATGTATAGGATCTATATGTGGATAAACTACAAACCTCTGATGAAAGAAATGAAGCATCTAAATAAGTGGAGAGCTAGTCCATACTCATGGCTTAGAAGACTTGATACTAAGATGTCAAGTTCTCCATGTAGAGGAGTTTCAGACAAATTATGTAGACATTGCCCACTCGAGGAGGTGGAACATGATTATCCACTTCTGCATGTGATGATTTCCTCCCAAAGAATACAAAATGGAATTGGGAGGAAAAAGAGTAAACCTGCTGGGAAAGTACGAGAAACACTGACTCTGTGAAGTAGCTAGGCAGCCCCGTCGGTGAGTCATACTTGATGGGCTCTGTTGTGATAACTGATGGAAAAGATAGAGCGGATTCCATGGCAGATCCTGAAATCTGCTGGGATGTGAAAGCGGGAAATAATGAAGCAATATAAATAGATACAGTGTGTCCATGTCCAGTTTGAGCTCCAAGTGCATGTATACATGCATACATGCATAAATAGTTTGCAATAATTAAAGCATTCTCTAAAACTCAACAAATTAGAGTCTTGTTCTTATAAATTAAAACTAAGAAAAGAGAACTTAAAGTTTCTGTATGACCAATGACAGCTTAAAGTGAAGAATAAGCAACAGGCTCTTAATAGATGTTCGTAACATAGTTCAATAAATAGACCCTGTAATGAAAGCTGTACAAATTAGACTTAAAGACAATTAATATATTTTTATGTTCAACACCCCAAGTAATCAGAGAAAATGAAATTTAATTTGAAGTCATTGGCAGTATTGACTGCCACATACCATGGATGTGGGGAAATGGCAATTCTCAGATTCTCACCCCTCTTAGTGACAGTTCAAGCTTCGGGAGCAATTTGCAGAGCGCCTTCCCAGGGCTTCTCTCCCGCCCTCACTCCTCAAGAAAAGGATTCCAGGCTGTGAAGAGGGTCAGAGGCCGATGGAGAGCTGTGGCCAAGGGTCTCCTCTTCCTGAGTTTTGCCAGGACACCAGTGCCTACAGGGTGCTCGGGCAGCAGACTGTGGAAACCACCAGACTTGCTTCAGCTACTCTGATTCAGGTACATTCAGGACAGCAAAAATGCCAACAACACATTCCAGGATGGCCTCGCCTGCACTCCTTTGATCGGTGTTTATCATAAGAATTTATAGAGCAACAGAAGTAATGCTCGCTTGCTTCTTCTTCTCTCCACTCCAGTGTTCACAAAGACCAAAGAACTTCTCTTCCTCGTTGGCAGTCGGGGCTGGAGAGCAGTCAGAACTCTGGGGAAGGGCTGGCCCAGATCTCACTCAGGGCTTACACCCCCCTTTACTCACACCCAGAAGTTATTCAGGGCTACTTTCTCCCTACATCTTCCTGTAAGCCTTTCTAAAGTCAGAACCCCCAGCCAAGCTCCCAGCACATGCGGAAACTACCACGGAGTGGCTTGAACTATGTCTCCAAAAAGATATGTTCGAGTCCAGCCCTGGCACCTGCAGATGTGCCCTTATTCGGGAAAGGGTCTTTGCAGTAGCAATCAAGTTAAAATGAGGTCCTACCAGATATAGCTGGGCCATAGGTCCAATGACTCATGTCCTTGAGGACAGGAAGATTGGAGACACACAGAGATGCAGATGGGAACAGGGCCATGTGACAATGAGGCAGCTCTCACATGCACAAGCTGTGGATTCCCAGGATCCACGAGATGCTGGAAGAGGTGGGAAGGATTCTTCCTGGGAGCCTTCAGAGGGGGTGTGGCCCTGAGGAACCCTGACTGGGCTTGTGGCCCCAGAACTGGAGGTCCCCAGGGCATGGTGATTTCTTACAGCAGCCACGCACGGTGTTACACAACCACTAATGGCGCTTTTATCCCAAACCACAGTAGCCAGTGTTTCTCTACAGAGCTTTAATCTCTTTCTCACAAGTTCTGTAAGATGCCTGTTCTAAAAACCCTTGTCCTCTCGTGCACTTGCTAAGGCCTGAAGTACAGGTGGCTAAGCCTGACTCGGTGCTTTCATTCCATAACTGGAGAGGGCATGACATCATGGCCCTGTAAGAAATAATACGTCATTAAAATCAATGCTATAAATAGCCAAGAAATCCTTCCCAGGAAGCAAACACGTGTATGACCTTGGTGCAGGAGATGGCGCAGGCACGTCCTGCGGCCACGTGGAAGGGACGCACATGAAAATTAAAGATGCAAGACACTGTAACATCCCCAACTTCCCCTGTGAGCTATTGCTCCCTTTAAATATTGCCATGTTCAGACTCACGACTCCCTAATCAAACCTACCTTTACCAGGTATTTTAGCAATAGATAGAAACTACAAAGGTATAAAATCCATGAAGCTAAAAACCCTTGAGCAATTTTCTTTTGAATGTTCTCAGTTGTTTTTTTTATTCCTCAGATAGATGAATAATGCAAGGAACATTCCGCACAGTAGTGTGGGAGCACACATCCATGTCTGAGGGACTATGTTTCTCTTTCCTAGGATTCTTTTTGGCTTTCAAAAAACTACCGTTCCTATGGAAACAATAATAATACCACTTTGCCCTGAGAGCAGTGAGAAAAAAAATCATAAGAAAGAAAATGATTGTATATAAAAAGTGCCATTCAGTTTTGTGCTCTTCTATCCCCAAAATATCTAAAAATATGTACTATTATTATCCCCAATCTCAAAAATTTGGGGGGGAAATCCCAAGTAAAACTATCCCTTAAATTGGACTCAAATATTTTTCAAAAAATTTTTTCTTAGTGAAATAGAAATACTGACCTTTATTTCATTTGTTTGCTCATTCATCCATTCAACAAATATTTACTAAATACCTACTCTTTGGCAAAGATACAGGAAGACTTTATCACAGCACATTTGACTTCTGTTAGATATGATGAGACTTTGACAAGAAACATTAAGTATTTGCCTCATAATTCTTTTGCCCCTTAAGGAATTAGAATGATGAAAGTACCCTTTAAAGTTTTACATTTTCAGAAAGATTATTTTAAAAGCTTAACTGCAAAAAAAATGAAAGAAATTATCAAAGTAAAATTCAGTTGCTTAGTTTTGTCAGTTGCTGTAGTGTCTCAGTACATTCTTGTTAGTTATTTTTAATCTTCAGAGCTGAAATTTTAACAACCCTAAAATAGCTAACAAAAAAAGGCATTGATTCTGAGGTGCTCAAAGCAGACTGATTGCTGATAATTTATTAAGAATGTTACAGATAGTTTAGGAGGAATAAAGCAATATATATATATGTTTCATTTCCAGAGAGTGTAAATCCTAAGTCAGTTTGATTTCATTGGAATTCACAAAGATGTTTCAGGTAAAAAATGACTTAACTTCACAGGGTTAGCTTCTTTGTTTTTCTCATTCAAATAATTTGCATTTATCTTAATAAAAAGCTGTAATTCAGAGCAAGGGAAAGGCGCTCATTAAATGCCGAGCTTCTTCCAGTTGGATGCCCGTCTATTCTAATCGGACGCCAAAGGATGTGCTCCTCAGCATGGCGTAATCGTTCCTTAAGCAGAGACCTACAATTTAATTTGCAGAGGAAATAGGGAAGGAACCAAGAAAGTGGCTTAAAAAGAAGTTTTAATATCAATCTTTAGTTTGAATAAAGTGCACATTAAACACAACAGTTGATCATCATGTGATAAAATTGCTCTGCCCTGGTGAGCTGGTGAGTCTGACAACTAGTTCGGGAGCCCCTCCCCTACGTGAAGGGGACCAGGTCCTGCCTCAGGCCCCTGCTGCCCGCTGGCATCCCTGATACAGCACCCTAAGCGTCCCGTGGCACCTGCTCACCTGCTCACTCCCGGGGAGGACAGAGTGGCCTACAGGCGCCTCTGGGCTCCGGGAGGACCGAGCGCACGTTGTGGTCATTCCGACAAAGGACAGCATTAGCCTCTGCGGACTCTCAGCTCCAATAGATGGGGAGCAGGGACGGCCTGGAGCTCAGCGTCCGGAGAACATATATGTAAACACGGACGGACGGATCCCCCCCCCGACTCCCTTCTTCTCTTCTGGCACCTTCAGGTCGGGAAAGAGGGCCAGCACGGAAAGACAAGCACAGCTTTTCCTCAGCAAAATTGAGGACATCAGGGGAAAATATAACTTGATTTCTCAAAAACCAGTCTTTGCTTTCCTATTCAAAACGTAATAAAAGAACTTTTAGATCAATAGCTAAAATCCAATGCAGTTAATGGAAGTGGAAAATATGGAGGAGGGACTGAGTGTGGACCGCGGGACCGTCCGCGGCGCGGACACTGGCTCGTTGCGGGGCGCCTGCGGCTGGCGCACAAGCAGGAAAGGCCGATGCACCAGCCCCCGTTCCTCGGGACGGGGAGGCCCTCGGGGCAGGTCTGACGCTGTCCTCTCTATGTGGCCCACAGCAGTGACCGTCCAGCTTCCCCTCCCCACCGCCCGCGGCACTGAGTCCATGGTGACACTGGAGGCCCTGCCCCCACTGACATGTGGTGACTTCTGCACCTTTCTTTTTGGCAAGAATGCTTCAAAAATGAGTTTAAAACTCCTAGAGGATAACAGAAGAGAAAACCTAGATCTCCTCGGATGTGGTGATGATGTTTTAGACACCACACCAAAGGCAAATGAAAAGATTGGTGTGCTGGACTTCTTCAAAATTAAAAATTCTGCCCCTTGAAAGGCAACATCCACCAGCCATATGGAGCAGGCAGAGAGTGACCACCACAGTCAGCAACACGGGAGAGTCTGTAGATCAAGACCCTTTCTGCGGTGCGCACATTGGTGTCTGGTTTATCTGGTCCTCTACAACTTACTAGGCCATAATCGGAAGGCAGTGCCCCACCAAAAATTGTGACCTAGGAAGGTTGAATCTTCCGACGCATGGCACCAAAGCAATTGGACAGTCACGGGCAAAAAAGAAAAAATGAGAACCTCAACTTAATCCTCACACTTTATACAAACTAACTCTAAACCAATCATAGATTTACATACAAAATATAAATTATAAGGCTATTAGAAAAAATGGGATAAGCTCTTTGGGATATAAGACAGGGCACCAAGTTCTCAGACATGACACCAAAAACCTGGCCCATCAAGGAAAAAGTGAAAAATTAGACCTCATGAAAAACTTCTAAATTTTGCATTTTTAAGACTATGTGAAGAGAATGGAAAACCAAGATGAAGACAGGGATCCAATATACATAAATCATACACTACATCCAACAAAGGACTGGTACCAAAATGTACAAGAAACTCTCGAAACTCAGTAGAAAGAGCAAACAATTCAATTAGAAAGAATTAGGGGCAAAGACGTGAACAGATAGTTCACCAGAAATCATGTGAACAGGGCAAATAATTATATGAAAAGATATTTAGCATCGTCAGCCACCAGGGAAATGCAGATAGAAACCCAATGAGACACCACTACACACCTTCATCTCAATGCAATCTTAAGAATCCCCAGGCAGGACGCTTTGGCAACTGTTAGCTGTTCAATAAATATTCTTTGAATAAATAAATCACTTTGCACTGTTTCAATGCTAAAATATTTAAACCATTTTGAAATTCTCTGGCTGTAAGAAAGGGCCTTACATTTCTAGGAGCAACATAAAATTGCATATTATGTCTGTAGCCACATCTTAGAAAGGAAAACTTAGATTCTCAATAAAACTCTGAGTTTCTTTATTGAAATATGAGTGGTAAACAATGCTGGAAATATGTTAATGAAAACAAACAGATTAAATGAAAACAACCAGCATAAGAAAAGTTTATTTTTCATATTGAATCATTTGGAATTGCAGGACAAATCCTTGCACAATAAACACAAACAAAACCATCATTTTCTAGAAGGATTGTTTAATGCCTGAGTTCAAACACGTCTGCATGAGATAATTCTCTTACCCTGCAGATTTTTAAAGTGATAATTAAAAGAATAAACTTAAAGACATCAAACTAGCTCATAATTAACCCTCATCATCCCATTCCCACATGAAACCCATTATTTTGTTCCTATTTTTTCTCATGAGAAATAGACGGTATTACCACATTGCATGCAATCATTTGTTGTTCACTTCTTCTGGAAACAGAAGAACTAGAACAGGATTTCAGACTTAGATGAACTTGCTGTTGATGCTGAATAAACCCAGTGAGTCCTTTAGTCCTTATGGGTCTAATCTCCCCCCACAGAGTCCTTATGTGCGGTGACTGAAAAGCCCTACCTGGTCCATAACAGATGCTTAATAATTCCATCTTTCCCCACCCACCACCCCCCCACACACAATTGTTGCTGAAGCAATATTTATCAGATCGTATCATTATGTACAATATCATTGTCTCTATTCAGTCTACTGTGCATCCAGTCTGTATGCTATTTACTCCCTGTTATTCGTTTGCACTCTTACACCACCAGTCTTACCCCCCACACTTCATCCTTCAGTCACTACCATTTTACTCTCTTTTTCTTTTCAGATTTTCCTTTTTTAAGTCCTACGTGTGAGCGAGATCATACAGCACCTGTCCTTCTCTGACTGATGGATCCTGCTTGGCATCATTGCACTCAAGGCCCATCCGTGTGCCTGCAGGTGGCAGGATATCCTGCTTTCTCCGGGCTGTGATGTTCTGCTGCGCATATGTACCACCTCTGCTTTCCCCATTCATCCATTGATGGGCACGTGAGTTGTTTCTGTACCTTGGCTATTGTGAATGTTGCCACAATAAACATGGGAGGGAAGATCTCTCACAGAAATCCTGTTTTTAGGAACTGCACTTTTAAACAACCTTTTCTGTCCAGGTTCATGTACATGGAAACACACCAAGAACTGATACACCTCACTTGGCTGTTCCTGGTGACTACTATCCATGCACGCCTCGCCTCCCTCACTCTTTTCCTGAGCCTGAAGAACCTCTTTCTGAGGGAAAGACTTCCCTTTCCATGAGTCTTTGACCTTCCCTGCCATACCTGGGAGCCTCTCCTTCTAAGGAGTGTTATGTTTCGTACAAGCCATGCACAGAACTCCACTGAAGCCGTGACGCTGAGAACAGTGATGATTGACAGGCCGGCCACAACACCGACAATGGTCGGCTGCCGCCAGGTGAAAGACGCATCCAAATTTTAAGAATCTTAAAATGTGAGAAAAGGGGACATAGTAAAATAGATGGAATATGGTAATGATTAACCCCAAGCACTTACTACATGCCAGGCACTTTTACAAGTCTGTTATATATATGAACTTATTTAGTCATAATAATATATAAATCTGCATCAGAGATGGTATAATTATCTTTATTTTATAGACAAGGAACCAAACTATTCAAATAATACAAGGCATTTTATGCGCAGGTGGTCAATCATACATTTTCCCAGCACTGCCCAGCCCATGCCAAACTCGGCGTGATACTACTGAGAAAAGAATAAGCCTCAGAATAGTCCAAAAATAATAATGACAATAATAATAGTAACAGTCTTTCAATACAACTTTCCACGATGCTTGTCAGATAAGATACAAATAACCCCATAAAATTTGAGTCTCAGAAATGCAGTGAATAATTTTTCATATAAGCACATCCCAAATAGAACATGGGACATACATGTCCTTACACAAACTCATTATTTTCTGAAATTGAAATTTCACTGGTCATCCTGTGTTTTCACGTCTCCACCTGTCAAACCTGCCTCCTGCACATGAGCCACGTGATTCCTCCCACATCCTTTACAAAACCTCGATTCCCTTCCAGAACAGAGGGAGAAGCCCCAACACTGTGAGCCTGGGTGGCACGTCATATATTTTCACAAGAGTGTATACAGCCTAGCCCCGTGCCAGGCACCTCGTGTGTGTTAGGGTCCTCAGAACAGCCTGCCGGGTCGGGGTTTGCAGCCTCATTTTACACTGAAGAGAAAAGAAGCTGAATGGTATCTTCAAGGCCGCACAGAAGACAGGTGGTGAGACGACAGCACAGACCTCCGTCTGGCTGCCGAGGCCATGCCTTCTGCTGTGAAAACCACGGCCTTGCGCTGTATTTTCCATTTTGACTATTCTGAACCATTTTTCCAAGTGGCCATTAATGTTCCTGTTCCAGTTCATCAAAAGCAGTGGGGGTTTTTACCAAATTGGGAGAGCAACTGTGAGTGCTTCTATGCTCCCGCTATTCTCTGCTCTGCGGTGACCTGGGACCACACGGCCCCCCTGGGCCTGATCCATGCCTCCCTCATGCATCAACCAACTGTAAACAAGAAATCCATGCTCATGTCATGTTCTAATGGAAAGCCAGGTGCACCAATCAATAGGGCGTGTGTCTTCCACATTGACTAGGGATAAATCTTATCAAGCAAAAACATTCACTTTCAGATGACAGAAAACGAATAGGAAGATGTTTTGCTCCCAAGTTGTTGACCTACAGCTGGACGTGATGAACAGTGACCCAGAGGCGGTGGCTCAGGCTACCTGAGGGCGATTTTGAAGATAATTTGGCATTTCAAAATTATTTTGTTTGCTTAAATATTTATTGTTTTGAGGATTAAGATTAAAATCAATGCTTTTTATTGTACTTTATTTTAGCTGAGAGTTTTCACGAAGCAACTGGGCCATGTTTTTTCAATGATGTTTTAAAATTAACGTTAAAGGCAAAATGTTCTTTTTGGGGAAAAACTGTATTTTTAATTCTCATATTTGGCATTGGGCTTTCCTCTTGTTACCCACGTCCACATCTTTCTGCTTCAACTAGTTTTTCCGAAGAGTTCTCTGGGTCTATGCAGGAGAGGTGATGAAAACCCAGGGGTGGAAACCCAACTTCGCCCTCCACGGCATCACCTTCCACTGAAACTGCGTGAAATCTTTTGATGGATTAAAGCAGATGCAAGAGAGAAGGAAGAAAGAGCTGGCCACCTCCAGCTGGGCATGCAGGCGCCGTAAGGTCCGTGGGCCTCTTGCTATTCTGAAAGCATGCACAGCATGCGGGAAATCCACAGTCGATTTTCCCTCGAATTAGCAAGTTTCGATCACTCCAAGCGCAGAGATCACAGACCTTTAGAAAGGACTACAAGAAAGAACTTGAGGCGGCTCGGCCCAGAGGCTGAGAGCACCACCACCCGCACCCCCCAGTCAGCTCGTGTTTTCTGATTCCTGCCTTGTGCCAGGACTACTCCCAGCGCCTCCCACGGGCCCACTCACTGGATCCTCGCTGTGGCCGTGAGGTGGCCCCGTGCCACCCCCACCCTGCAGACCAGGCACAGCTGCCCAGCCCCAGGCTGCAGCTGGACCTGTGGGCCTCCAACCTGCACGGGGGCCCCACACTCTAGGCACCTTCTATTCCTTCATTGGCCAGCTTTTCACTCAGTTAGTATCTACCAAGGAAAGTTTCTTTGGTTAAATTAAAAAGAGGCATGAAAACTGTTATTGATTCGTTTTTGCTTGGGCCGTTTCTCTCCCATTCAGGGCGATGCTGTAACAACTGATCCAAGAAGGTCAAGTTCACAGAAAATAGGAAGCTCAGCACATCAGAAATTGCTATTTGAAAGGCAAAATAATCAGGAGCACATAGTTTAAGTAAAACAAGCCATATATTAATAATAACTAGCAGCCAGAAAAGATGAGATTTCATACCATATTTCATCCATGTACAAAATGACTTCTTCCAAAAAATGTTAAAAAGAATGCTATTAATACATTCACTAGAATTCATTCATTTAGTCTTTCCACCAATAATTCTTAATATCATGCTCCAAGATGTAGATGATGAAATAATTTACATAATAAAGTTTAACTTAGGAATATTTTTGGTTTCAATCAATATATTGAGAGCTTGGGTGTCTTAAAGGTGGCTCCCTTGGTAGAGTGCTTACAAAGAAGGCTGCAGGACAGAACAGAACCATAGGTTTGACCCCAAATAATCCTTCATCCGAAAGATGAAGAAACCCGGGAAGGAAAGAGGTCTGCCTGGAAAATACCAAGGCTGACAGGAACCCAGAGCTTACCTGCACCTCAAGGAATTTCAGGGTCTGTCCCCTGAACTTTACAGGGACATACGATTAATAATAGCCTTGTTCTGGAGGTGGAGTCTAGGTTTGAAAGTTCAGTAACATTTCTTAAGAAAAAACAGCAACAACTAATAGGAGGGCGATAAGGCCAGTTAAAGGGTGTCCAGTGTGTCAGCGAGTGTTTGTCTTAGTGCCAAATGGGCGGCGTCCCTAAGGGCAGGCACTCGTCTGTGCTGCTTCTTCACCGAGTTCTAGAGAAAACCCAGTTCAGCTCCAGCCGTGAAGCGGCTCAGTGCCTGGAGGTCAGCGAGGAGGGCACAGTGCTGTGACCAGTTCCCCTCGAGAGCCGCTCAGCCGGAGGCCGGCTACTGGAATCTCCATCCATGGTCCGGGACACTCCACTTTCTTTCCACTTCATGACCTAGACTGGAGCAAGCAGGCCAGTTTTTTTTGAAGAATCCTTCTATTTTGGTCACTAGTGGCTTCCTCCTGGTCAAATACGGGTCACGCGTATGTGGCACTGGCATTGTGTTGGTCTGGTGAGTGCATGGTACCTGCAGGCACGTCCCATTAGTAGTGATGTTAATTTGATCCTGTGATCGCTTGCTTGGCCATAAAGTTACTATTTCATCCTTGGTAACTACCAAACGGGAGGAAGATGCTCTTAGACTCTGTAGATAGGTTTTCTTCCCTGTGCCTGCATAATAATTTTGACAACCCTTGAAGATTCTTCCTAGAGCAGTTATACTATGATAGCTGTCAACATTTTACTTCCATTACCTCCCCTACCTTTATTCATTCCCACGGTAAGAACGGACTCCCTCTGTTCCTACTCATTGTTCATTTATTCGTTTGTGAGCTGCGTCTCTGCATGACACCTTGTCTGTATTTTTCAAGTGAATGAACTTCTTCCCACTTCCATGTTCTGGTAATGTTCCTCTTTCCTCGATTCCCTCAGCATTTATTGCAGACTGGATGCTGGTCTAATGATCTGACGACCTACTAGAACTCCTCGTATTCACATGTAGGTCCTCTGTTCACATCGGCATGCATCAGCGCAGTCTTATGTTTTAATATCTCTCAAATGCACTCACCCCAAAGGGGCGTCTTTGCCACCATCTGACAGGCATATCCATCTTTGCCACCACTACAGGAAGAAGCTGTCTGACATCCAAATCTGATTAGGTTATTCTGAGTTAAAACACATCTGAGATAGAAGTCAAATGACTTAGCAGGACATAGAAGTACTTTTATCACAGAGCCCTGACCGTCCCTTCCAGTCCTAGCATGCCCAGGAATCCTACTTCCAGCCTCACAGCTATGCTGACCCTCCCCGAACCTGTCGTGCCGCTCATGCTGCCTGGAGGAGCTGCTTCCTCTGCTCAGGGTTCCCCTCCCTTCCTGGACAAATGCGAACCAGCTCAGCCCTGTGCTGGTCATCAAATAAACTCATGAGTGGCAGGCTGTCCTTGTCCCTGAATGCTCAGAAAGAAGCTGCCTGTCCTAAAATCTGCCTCAACCTTTCCTTGAATAAGCGTGTACCCTCATTATAATATCTGCTAAACCACAGTGGGTTCACTTTCCCCTCTCTCTCTCTCTCCCCACTATATACCTTCCCTGCAGGCCAGGGAAACAGCATTAATCATGTTTATATTTCCAGTGTGGGCACATAGCAAGTACATGAGAAAACTACTCAATTAACAACTCAAGGGTAAGATTAGGGTATTTTTCAGAACTGAACTGCACTGAAATGAAATGAGGAGAATTCTTTTCCAGGAAGTCATGCTTCCCCCTCTGCATCATTTATCAAAATGACCCTGGAGTTTTTCCCGGAGTCTGTTCAGTTATTCAATTTAAAATCCAGAACCACATATTTTAAAATTTTTAAGTTTATCAGAAAAAGATACTTAGAATAACAAACTAAGATCTGGCATAGACTGAAAAAATCTCCATTAAATATACTTTTGTATAATTTTAGGGGTCATTTCATCAAATCAGAATATTGTGTTAAAACAGGTAACTAAAGCATCCATTGTTATTTGTAAGGTTATAATCAATAAATTCAAGTTTAAAGATTAACTTCAAGAGCAACATTCGATTTATGTTTTGGAAAATTGGAAACATTTCCCATTCCTTTTATGAGGCTATTATCATCCCCAAAACAAATTAAACACAACTTAAAGACTTCTGAAGCTCCCACATTCACTCCCATCCTTACAACAGTGGGCTCACTGACAAGCATTGGCTTTTCTTGGCACCCAGAAGAGGCGAGGTCCAGGTAGACCACAGCCAGGTGTGCGGAGGGCCGGGTCCTCCGGAGTCACAGCAGGTGCGCTGGCCTGGAGCCCAAGCCACTGAGCCTCAACCATGGGAGCCCAAAGGGGTCCCTCTGGTGAGTTACTGACAGGTGCATGTGCCCGGGGCAAGAATAAGAAACCCTGGGGTCTGCAGACTTGGGGGCCCCCAGACTTCTGCGCTTGTGTTTCCAGAGCCCACAGTGTTTTCACTCTGGAGCAGGCGTGCTGAGGCCCCAGGACCTTCCCCACAGGAGCCCACCCCACGGTCCCTGTAAGAGGAACGGTGTCGTCAAATAGTCAACACTGGGGACAGGAGGAAGGAGCCTGCAGAACAGGACTCAGGGCCAGGGGAGAGCAGGACTGTGGTGGAGGGGACGCTGCCCTCCTGCAGCCCGCGGGGTGGAGGCAGGCTCGGTCCATCCCCGCACGGCAGACCGACAGATGGACACATGCCGAGCTCCTCATCGCATCAACATGAACCTCACACCGAGGCCTGCTCCCCTCACTGGATACGCACAGGGTTCCAATGGCAAGAGTGGATGTGGGTAGAGAATCATTGTAAAGTGTCCAGACACTTCCCGTGCTGAGCAGACAGCCTTACAGGTCCACAGATGGCCGGAGCCTCCGTCCTGCACTGTCCTGGCCCTACCTTCAGCCTGCAGAGCCCTAGGTCTTATGCCTGCGCCCACGGGCAGGGAATCCTCCTCCTGCCAGGACCGAGGGACAAACCGCAGAGCATTTGTGCCTCTGTCTGAATTAAAATCTCAGGTTCCTTATGCAGCACCTCACTGTTATATATTCCAAACGGAGCTCTGCATTGCACTGTGTCACAAGTCTGCGCCCTATTTCCCCAAGACCCTCCTACTGTTTTGCATATGCCTGCAATGCAGGGCCTTAAACACAGGTCCAAGCATGGGATACGAAACACAGCAGATACTCATGTAGCTCATTTCAGCTTCACTGTAGAGGTCGGCCCACTGAGGAAAGCTGAGAATTTAAAGGATCTCTATACAGGTGACCCCAGAATGTCTGGACAAACAGTCTAAATAAACCTGGTTGGCTGAGTCTCTGTAATGAAGACTTCATATTCAGAGACACTTAAGACCTGTACTGAGCCTGAAGATTATTTCCCAATGTCAGTCGGGAGGTGGGGTCACCACAGCTGATAAACACATGGTTTAAGTGAGCGCACCTTGCACACTGATTGAAATGCCACAAGTGAGCCGTTATTCAAATCCATGAAGACGAGCGGCCCCTGGGGATGCTGGCGATCGGTGGGAAGGCCACATATTCCAGGCGAATGAGCCAGTCTCACCAGAGCTGTGCCCACACCTGCTCTTCTGGTCCGTGAGTTCACCGCAAAGACATGCCAGAACCTCAAGTCTAAAAATTTGTGTACCCATGTGGAAAGCAATAAAATACAGAAAACAAACATCAATTGCCTGCTGTCCCCGTAGCAGAAGTCATAGTGGTGATAATATGAAAACTCAGTCGCGCTTATTTTCATGCACTGACGTGCCTAGTAGAAGAAGCTCGGCTCCAGCAAGTCAGCTGAGAGCCAAGCTCCTGTCACTCACCTGAACTAGGGCAGGACGACTTCAGTGTCCCTGAAGTCCTCTTTGCCCGCTAGGCGGCTGGGCGCCCATGTTCTACTGTGCGGCCGTCTCTGTGGGCTTCTGGGGCAAAGCTCCCCATTGTCCCAGACGTACATTCTTGGGCTGGAATTATACAGCCCGTTTCCCTATTAGTGGGGAGCGAAGCCTCAAAGTAAGGCTTCCGCAGGGGATGCAGTCCCATGGCCCTGGGAGAGCCAAATGTGGGGAAAGGAAGGGAAGCAGGAAAGGACGGATCAGAGCACCATCACCACACTGTGCCCGCAGGGAACTCGGCACAAAGACCCGTTGGTCATAACGTAACTGTTAGCAACACAAACACGTTAGCTTTCTGTGACCCTCCTAAGTGAATGTAGATGCTACAACTTTTTTTCATTTGCTTTCAAACCTGGATGAACTCTAGTTTTCTTGGATCCTGAAAACAGATTTTAAAAAGACCTGATAAAATGTTTAAATAAGGATACTGTCCTCAAAGAAGACACTATTATACCAAACGCATACGCCAGTTAGTTTGTGAATGTAAGTCACAGACAAGGTTCTCTCTCAGTGAAACACGAGGTAGCTATGCACACGGGCACTCAGGTACCCAAGTACATAGGAGCCCGTAAGCTTCTCCAGGATGCAAAATGCCTCAGTCGGCTTGTGTTAGTTCTGAGGTTTGCATCTTAAAGCTAGCATTACTGTAGTACATGTAAAAGTTACCTCTTTAATCACTTAGAACCGCTATTAGAAAATGTTGATTCTCTGAACATTTTTAGTGCATTTAACCCTTCGTGTTTGAAATTTTGGATCACTCGAAGTCATTAAAGTTTTTAAATGATCACAATCCTGAGTCAACAATTATCTATTTTTCTAAATAATTTATTTTGGAGTCATCCAATTAAACGTTTTTTTTCATTAACGATCACACTGGAGATTGTGAAAGCTATTTGCTATCAAAAAGCTATCACTGATATTATCAATACCTGTGGCTAAGGTGAGTAGCTAAGTTAAATAAGTAAATTTTAGAAAAGAAAAGTATCTTGATCTTGTAAAAAATACTGGAATTTAACAAATACGCACTTTGTAGACTTTCTTGTCTCATTAAGAGGAGTACCATGTTTAAAATTGGGCAAGAGACAGTGAATGAAAATTTTACAAGTTTTATATAATTATCTCTTTGTGCTACAAAAAGGAAAAAGAACAAAAGGAAAGAAAAATAAATGCCATCTTCTTTTATTCATCCCTGTCCTCCTAAACCCTATTCAAAACACAGTCTGAATCTTGATGAATCTAATACAAAAACCATACAAATAACACCATGCGGGAAATACAAAGAAGGAAATGTCCCTCCTTGTCTAGTGAGGCGTGCTGCGAGGGGGTCCGCGGAGCCCTCAGCCGTGCCCTGCTGGGCATGACAGGCCAGCTTGGAGACGCCTCCTCACGAGCACAGGGAGGGGTGGCACAGGAGGGGTCCTTCCACCTGGGCAGGGATGGCCCGGGGCTGCCTTCTGAGCCTGCCACCAGCGGGAATGGTGCGTGCTGCTCAAGCCTCAGTCATGGACCAGGGACACAGCCTACGTGTTCTCAGTCCCCTTCCAAATTATACCAAAACAGATTTTTGAGTCATGAATGCCAGAAGAGATACTGCTTTTAAAAAAGCCACAGTAGCAGAATTGGTGGGTCTCATGAAACGGCATGAGCTGGGACAGGAGTCCAGAGAAGTGTCAGGGAGGGGACATGAAGCAGGTCTGGTTGAGTAACGTAGACGCTGGGGAAGAGGAGGCGCGTCACGTGTTTTAATCCAGAAGGAGCGGAGCACAGGCATGTGTGCGTGTGGCACTTTCTGGTCAGAGAAGGAGCCCCCACCGGCCCCCACCCCCAGGGCCGGGCCCCTTGTTGGCCTGGAGCTCCCGGGGGCCTGGGGAAGGGTCCCCCCACACACACATGCCCAGCCGCCCATGGGGACCTCGCCCGGAAGCTCCTCACATCCCTAACCCTCAGGGCAGCAAGGAGTCAGGAAAGGAGACCCACCAACCCAGTTTTCGTGATACTGAGAGAAATAAACCCTAAATACGAGCGAAGTGCTGCCAAGACAGAGCCCCCACTCAGCTCTCAAACTCCCAGGGGAGGCCCGACTTCCTGACGGGAACCAGGGAATCTCAGATACGGCCAAGCCCAGATGCACCCAGGGACGACAGGACCCCTTCCCAGCGGAAGATGGAGCAGGGCCTGGGGATGTGGCAGATGTCAGCAAGCAGCCATAAAAATTCACCTTCTGAAGATCCGGGACTCTGCCGGAAGGGCAGGAGCCTCCGGAGCTCCATTGGGCCCTGAGGGTGGAGGAGGCCAGAGGCTGCCCCTCACTGGTGAGGCGTGGACAGGAGCCAGGGGCCAGCCCTGCAATGCTGCTCTGCACATGCCCATGGCCACGGGAGCCCTGCAGGGCGAGCAGACCTCATGCCTCAGGAAAGAAGACGTCACCCCCAGGGAGCCTGTGCTCTAGGGTGCCTGCAGCATCTTGTTTAGCTCTAAGAACAAAGAACCATACAACCATCTCTGTAGAGGCTGAAAAGCCTTTGACAAAACCCAGTGATTCTTGATTCAAAAGAATTAAATCAAAGACACTATTGGATTCCACTTCTGCATTTACAACAACCTAAAAGCCAGACACTTACTGTAGAATCAAAGGAAAGATTTCCACTCAACTCAAGAGAAAGGACCAGGTACCACTGTCACTGTTAATACTTAATGCAGGTATTTATCAGCAACTGGGCGAAGAAGGAGCATGGAACACAGAGGCTCAGAATCAGAAAACAAGACGTGACTAGAGCCCTCTTTGCGGATCATAATTATACATATGCAACTCAAAAGAATCCATTGAAAAACAACTACAAAGAAAAAAAACCACAATGGTGGCAGGATGAAGGGAAAATGCAGAATCGGTAGCTTCCATTTTCCAAGCAGCTCGTGACCAACTAGAAGAGCATTCAGGGCCCAAGGCAAGAAAAGAGGCTCCCACGAAAAGAGCGAGAAAGAAGGTGAGGACAGGATGACGGTGCCTCCAAATAACCCCAACAAACACTGTGGGGGAAAAGCACACACAAGAGTTTAGAAAAACCAGAAAGACAGCAAAGTAGATTTGAACACAGAGAAGAACAATTCTGTCCTCGAACGTGAAGACTCAGCGTGAATAAACATTCATTCCTCCTGTATAGACGGACGTGCCTAACATCCTAATAAATGTACCTGTGGGTTTTTGTTTTCAATTTCTGATTCCAGGGTTTATGTAGAGAAATAAAGAAGCAAACGCAGGAGAAGTCAGGTGGGCGGGCGCTGAGGCGGGGAATTCCTATATGTTGCTGGGGAGTATAAAGGCTTCATTGATAAAAACTCTGGTAGGGACACAAACAAGTGCTTAAGGAGCTGAGGAGAAAACCATTAAAGATCAGGTATTTGGAAACACATTAAGAAACTTAGGGTATGATGAAGGGTGCATCTGACATAAAATACAAGACATCAAGTTAAATTTAATTCCAGAAAAATAATGAATAATTTTTAGTATGTATTTTAGAATGCTACTTTGAGCTAAGAGCCATATGAATGGGTTACTAATGTATTATCTATTTTCAAATTGTAATAAATATTGAAAAACTCACTTTGCCACTCAAAAGATGGGCAGCAATTTCAATGGGGAGAAATACGGAGAAACAAGAGCTCATTTCTGGTGGGGACGCATGTTTGTAGAGTACAGACATTAATGGGTTAACGCAGTGACGTGGCAGGAGTTCCAGCCTACAATGTGGGGAGCATACAGAACAGAGACTCTGGCCTGTGCGTGCCGGGAGGTGGGCCCGAGAATGTCATCAGAGCAAACCTTGGGATGAAAGGTCCGTCCACGGTAGGAAGGAATTACAGCACAGTCATAGAGTGAACTAACCATAGTTACATTAATAGTCAGCTTGTTCTTTCTTTTGTTGAAATAGTATGTACATACACCAGAAAGAAATATCAAAGGAAGGTAATTCAGGATCGTGTTTACACAGGAATGGGAAGTGTCAGCAGGCTTCAGAATCAGTGGTAGTTCCTTAAACTGAGTGCCGTGTTTACTCAATATATTACTGGCATTCTTCATTCCTTACTCTGAGTCTGTAAATGTTTTATTTAACCAACACTTTAACCTCAGGGTTTCCTCAGTACCCCTGGGATTGTGACAGTGCACTTGCAGCAGAGAACTGCCCTGAAATGAAGTAAGGTAGGTGAGTCCCTTTCCAAAGTGTGTGGCAGCTGAACCCAGAGCATGAGGGAGCTGTAACCAACCGGTCTGAGTGCCTAAATTCCCAAAGCTGTGGAAACCGGGCCCATGTGATTGTCTTTCTCCTCCAGCAGAAACCTCAGCCCGAAACAGGCTTCCCATGCCACCCCTTCTGCATGTGTGGAACTGTGACGAGCCCTCCTTAGAGAAGCCACAGCCTGTGTCCCTAGTGGAAAAGGTGTCCTCTGCCCAGTTTGATAGGATGCCCCGCCCATGCCCGCAGACATGAGCGTGGCCCATCTGGGATCCTAGCCACATCTTCAGCTCACTCCTTGGTATATCTGGTCACCCCGCTGGCCCCTGCTGCCTGCTATGGGCATAGTTTTATTCTGCAGGGTGAACCACCTGGGCTAGAATCTATTCCCGGCAGCAGCTCCTCTGGGGCTCAGCCTGACTCAGGATGTCAAGTCCCAGTCGTGACGTGTTCCCGTGTGCTTTGACCCCATCAAAATTAACTAGTCCTGCCTCATCCCACCCAGCGGGTGAGCAGTACAGAGACGAGAACCGCACGACACCACAACACAGAGTCATACTCCTTTAAAAACGGCAGAATGCTCCAAATGCTCTGTAACGCAGCAGAGCCCTGACAGCCACCTCAGAGATCGCCACCGGGTGTGGGGGGGGGTTTCCACGGTTTCCACATCACCCAGGGTGCAGGTGCTGTCTTCTGAGGATGTGATGGCAGCCATACCCACTTGATTCTAATGGGCAATAGAATTGTCTTTGGCGACTGTCTCTTTTTACTGCCAGAAAATTCCTTCAGCTCAATGCCAAAGACCAGCTCTAGCCACCCACTAGCCCAGGACCTGACACTATGGAGTGGCAGCTGCACCGAATTCTTCCAATTCAGTCTTAACCCGAATTAGCCTTGACCCAAAAGATGCTCGTTGAGAGCCCCCTCCGTGGGAAGCCGGGGCAAATGCTGTGCCCTTGAGAGCTCAGAGTCTGTTAGAGACAAACACATACATGGGTCAGTTCCAGGGGATGTAGCGAGATAGGAGGTGTGCGTGAAGATGGTGGGGAGTACAGAGAAGGGGCACACCAGCACAGAGGGCCTAAAGAGCACAGACTCCTGGAAGTTGAAAGCTCTCAGAGGATGAGGTGGGATGAACCAAGACACACAGTTAAGAGAGGGAATGGCAGGGGATGGGGATGTGCAGGTGCCAGGGCCCTTGAGGAGAAGGTTTTTATTTCTCAGGGACAGAGAGGCCCTGGAGACATTCAAGCAAGCGAAGCCAGGGGCAGATCAGCTGTTCCGTGGATCACTCGGGCGTCCTAGAGGATGGTCACGCTCTGGCATACTCAGGAAGGACTCCAATCGAGAGGCTATTTACCCAGTCATTAGACAATTATTGATTGCCTGCTTTGTGATAGGATGGATAGAGTGTTTGGTGGTACATAAAGAACAGGAAGCAGGACAGACTCATTCCCTGGGCCTTGTTTCCACAGATGGTCATAAATTCTACAAAGGAGAAGCACCCGTTCTTCCAAGACCATAAACAGAGGGGCGCTGCTCAGGAAACATCAGGAAACATTCCCTGCAGAAATCATATTTAACTTGATTCCTGCAGCTGTGAGGTCAGCCTATGGCTGGAGGCGGCAAGGGGCTGGTCGCTAGAGGAGGGGAGGGGTCCCAGATTCCATGCAGAATGAACAGCACGTGCACACACATGGGGGCACTTGCTGGCGCAGGGCCTACGGGGCAGCGGGAGAAATGCAGCAAAGGATGGAGGATTGCCCAGGCCATGTTATTGGGCTGGTAACTCTGCAAGGAACAGGGGCCTTCAGTCAGGGGCCTCTGCAGAGCCAGGAGCCTGCCCTCAGCCTGAGCCCCCAGGCCACTCTCTGCAGCTGTCTGTGTCCACTGGGTCAGAGCTGCCCCCAGGAATTGTTCCTAGCGCTCCAGGCTTATGACCCACCAGCAGGGCTGTGCGGGCGCCTGGGGCATGGCACAGCACCACGTAGCCCTGGGCGCCCCGGGGCCTGGAGAGGGCAGGGGGGTGAGGGCTCAGCTGCTCCCCTGAGCACACGATGGGGGACGCTGCCCATGGGGCATCTGACTTGGCAGCTGAGAGGTGCACACCATGTGCTGATACGTGATGGGGGCCGCTTGGTGGGCAGCACGACACCCCAATTTCTTTTTCCTCAGTTATTCTGCCTTTGCACCTCGCTCCTGTCTACAGAGTGGCAACGTTCCTCAGAAACAGGCAGAGTGTGGGCTCCAGGAAATCAGAGCTAAAGTGCTTTCATTTTCCAGGCTTGGACTGACATTTTCATAGCACCAACTTTAACAACATAAAAAATTAAATGCACGACCTGAGTCCCCGTGATTACCCTGGAACTCTCCAATAATGCATTTTATGTTCAAACAGATAGGAAATTTATGACGAGAAGTAGAGCACAATTATTTTATTATTACAATTCAGAATCTGGAGGACTTACACGTACCTAACCCCACTCATTAAAGATGCAAAACAAGAACCCTTGTGAACCATTATGTTGACAACACAGAAAATTATGCTTCCAGGATGTCTGTCAGTGGTGGACACTATAGATCTATAGAAGATGCTACGCATTGGTTAACTCTTCTAGTCTTCAAGTTTTAAAATTTTTTTGCAAAGAATGGGATATGAGATACTTGATGATTAAAAGATAAAGAATACATTCAATTTCATAGACTAAGGTAGATTTTATGTCAAACTATAACTTCCATGAATACTTGGATCTATTATTATTCATCACTTAATCAAACATTGACAATGATCCTTATTTCAAAAGTAGCAAAGTTTTGTTATATTTTAAAACAAACAATTTTTAAAGAGTTCAGTTCTCAAAGAGTTAAACTGTCACACTTAGTACTTTGCTTTCTGTACTTATTTTTGAGCACCTGAAAGGATTTTGGTGGATAGCTTAACAACCTGTGAATTCAGAAGAGTAAGGGGGAAAGCTTCACTATTCATTGAAAGAAACCTGCTTCCATTTCATGGGCGGGGCTCCTTGTGGCCAGGCTCGAGCATGAGGAAAATGCTATGTCGTGGATTTTCAGGAGGATCTGGGGTTAACTCATTTTGTCAGTTTGTTTTTAAACATACACAGTTAAACTTAGTTTAACTCACTATTATATTCAAGACTTTTAGTACCACTATTTGTTTATAATACACAAAAGAATGGCCTGAAAATTCTCCATCATTAAGTACTATTTTAGAATTGGTCTTAGATTGAAAACATTGAAGTCCAGCTACAAACAATGATTTTTTTCTCTATAATATTATATGTTGTGTTGTTATTTTATGGGACAAACAATACCTCTTCTGGGCAATGCATTTCTATAAACTCTGTTTCATGTTGTTCTAGTGGGTTATTCTACCTAATACAGCTTTTGCAATACTTGTTAAAATATAAGGCAAGTAATTCATGCAAACAGAGCCTGCCTGGGATATGCTAATCATTGCCATGCATTTAATGGGCTCTGTCCAAGTAGCTGTTCCCTGTTCACCCCTCTGTACATTAATTACTTGGATCTGATTTATCTGTTATTTTTTTCTTTGTAATCACAGAAAGAACACATGTAAATAAAAATGTTGTTGCTTGTTTGCTGGCAAATTATTGCGTTGGTTATGTCACTATAAAAATTGAAAACAAAATTTCCTCGTATCCCACACTTAATACATTCTGGGTTTTCCTTATAAGAGATGGAGCATTAAAGACCCAGAAACAACATTCAATGTTTTTTCCATTTAGACTGGTGGCATAACTTCAAATTGCGACATTATTTTAAATTTTTTAAATATTTTTAAAATAAAAGTTTCAGGATTCTGGCTCCACCCAAGACAGAGACACCCAGTACAGACTATGGCTACCACAAATCACAGCTAAAAACTACAGACAAAAGGCGAACGCTGCCACTGACGCACCAGCGCAGCCCGCGGGCCGGTTCGGGAAGCAGGTGACGAGCCGGGGGCCGGGGTGCGGTTCCGGGCGGCCTTTGGGTTTGTTTCCTCCTCTCGCCTCCAGCTTTGGCCCACCGGCAGGCGGGCTCCATCAGGGCGCCACCCGAGCAAAAGCTCCAAGGAAAGGCGGTCCCCCGCTGGACCTGCGGAGACGGGAGCCCCTCTCCCCCCCCCCGGGAGGAACGGGCGCAGGAAGGGAGCACAGCCCGAGAAGGCCCTGGACGGGACGCTCGTTTTCTCCCCGTTTCCTCTCCTTGCTGCACCTGCAGGCGGGCCCGGGTGCACGGACGGCGCGACCAGGCCCGGGACCGGGGCTCGGGGACCACTTCCAGCTGCAGGGCCAGGAGGAGGGGCCCCTGGAAGTCAGGAGGTGGGGTGAACCTCACGAGGGGGAGAGCAGGCAGGGGGACCCCCACCTCCACGCAGGAAATGGCCAAGCCCCCGACGGCCGAGCTGCCCGCGTCCGCAGCAGCCCCAGGAGGTGGGCGGAGGTTCCGGCCCAACGGCCCGCGAACCAGGGCCCCCGTGGCCCGGGCGGTGGCCCGAGCACCGCAGCCAGGGCGCTGAACACAGCTGGCGTTGAAAACCACCCGCAGCTCCCAGTTTTAACCTAACTGGGTTGATGACTGATCAGAATAAACGACTCAACATTCTCCAGACTCTGAAGGACTGGAAGCCTCACGGCGTCACGTTAAATGTCTAAGTCACAATCCAAGATGACCCAGCATGCCGGAGGCTGTGAAATTCTGAAACAGTTCCTGAAGGAAAACAGGGAAAAACGCCAACCGCGAGATGGCCCAGGTGCTGGCGTGATGGCAGGTTGAAAGAAGCTGCTAGAACCGCAGGCCTTGATAGGAAGATAAACAGGCTTGGACTGAATAGAAGTATAGAAATGCTCAACAGAGAGAGAAATTCAGGAAGAAAAAAATGTGAATTTTAGAACTGAAAACCCATAGGAACCGAAAAATAAATTATTCAATGGATGGGTTCAATAGGACAGCATGGAGACCTGAGGGGATGAAGAGAGAGTATCCAGCCTGAACAACAGAGAAGAAAACGATTGAGAGAAAAATGAACAGAGCCTCAGGCTACTGCAGGGCGCTATGGAAAGTGCTGGCACTCTAGTCACTGGACCCCCTGGGAGAGGAGAAAGGGATGGGACAGGACAGAAAAAACGTGTGGAGAAATAGCAGCTGATAATTTTGTGAAAAATATAAGATTTTCGGATTCAAGGTAAGCAAAACACAGGCAACATAAACCCAGAGAGAAACATGCCCAGACATATCAGAAATGAAATTATGAAAACTAAAGATAGAAGAGGAATCAGAGGGAGCGGTGTATCACACAGGAGGGAGCGATTCCGACAACCACAGATTTCCTGTCGGAGAGAAGGGGAGGAGGGCGCTCCCCTGGGATCCACACCCAGAAGCGCATCCCCCTGGAGCACAGCTAGGATCTCAGCATTCCAGGATGGAGAACAGCGACGTCACCAGCTCCCCTGCTCTGACCCGGTGCCAAGGGGATCTTCAGTCAGCTGGGAAGTGATCCCGCAGGGAAAGCCAAACTTCGGGAATAAAGGAATAACAATAGAAACGGCAAATGTCCACACAGTTCCTCTTACAAGTAATAGATATTCCTTCCCAAAAGTTCCTCAAAATATATTTAAGAGCTGAAATAAAATATAACATTGGATGAAGTGGGAGTTTCGATGGGTGTGTATGTAATACACGTGACCGCTGTTCAGGATACCAGTGACATCCTTATTATCAGGAGCTGTAAGCCTCCTATGTTCCATGTGAAATGGTAAAATATTGATACTAAGTACCCTGTGAAAATTTAGATATATACAGTAAAATCCTCAGGACAACCCCAAAATATGCAAAGAGATATAATAAAATATCCAGCAGAGAAATAAAAATGAAAAAATGTAAATATTCAAATAATAAAAAAGAAAACAAGAAAGAAGACCATATAATCTCCATAACGCCTCAAACAAAAACTGAGATAGAAAAAGAGCCTATAAATAAAAAGTTATACATAGTAAAATTCTTTAGAAAACAAGGCCAAATAAATGTACTGTCAAAATATTTTTTCAATCAAAATTAGTTAAGTGAGTGATGTTTAAAAGAATAACTTACAGAAAATTTAGTTTTCTTGTGTGCATGTGTGTATGGAAGAGAAACATGCTTCAAAATGTACAATTAGCTTATATTTGGCTAATTTTTTAAATATAACTTATCTAAGAAAACTCACTACTATCAAGCTTCGAAATGCTCAAGGACTTGAATAAGCAGTTGTAAAGATGTATAATGTTAAATACGCATGCAGTGATTTGAACATCAGAGAAATTTAACAGGGATACTGCGGGAAAAATTGCAGTATTTCCAGAATCTCTCCCCTGGCCTCAGTCCATCTCCATATCAATAGGTGCTTACAAGGGGGATGGAAGAAAGAGTGGGCACATGGACAGAAGAAGTATTTTTTGGGGTTTTTTTCCCAGCCAGGATGGGAGGGACATGGGCGAATGGGAGTAGATGACTTCTTGTAAGCAATAAATGGGTTTCTCCCACTTTATTTTTCCCTTTGACTGATTTTAGCTTCAACGGTTTATTTGCCCCAGGCTGGGAACGTATTTTCCCCCTGGAATTATAGATACCAATTGCAGGGGTTATAATTTTCTTGTTTAAATATCAAATACTTCCAAAGGTGCAAAATAAGGAAGAGAGTGTGTGCACATTTATTAAGGAAGAGTAAATAACAGGTGAGCTCCTTGGCTGGACATGTCACCCAGGATGGGCCTGGCCACATCATCCAGCACCTGCTCACTTAACAAAGACTGAGTGTCTGTCTAAGCTCGGAGGGGACATTAGGACTGTCCATGATCTAAAGATAACATGGAACAGCAAACGGAATAAGGCACAGAAAACTGCAACCTGACACCTTGTCATTAATTTAATGCTGGAAACCAGAGCAGTTATATTTCTAGAGTCAGAACCAAAGATATTTTTATGTAACCAGACCTAGGGAATTAAGGGATCCAGTAGGGAAACCAAGAGTGACCCTCAGAGACAGCACAGCAACATCCCTCTGGCCTTGCATCTCGCCTGAGTTGTGGTCAGCCTCTGGATCATGTGATGTGGTATCAAAAATTAATTTAAAAAAATTGAATCATTAAGAATCATAAAACATAAAATCAAAGGAATCTAATCACTTAAAATTATAAAAGGTACATCAGTTGAAAACAGAGGACTCATATAACAAGAAATCAAGAAAGTTATGAAAGTTTACCAAAGCATTAGGAGACTGGGCCCAATATTGATTAATTCAACTCTTAAGAAAAAGTAATTCTGGTGTTACCTAGTGTTCAGCATCAAAATAAGTCAGTCACATAGCATATTTTATGAGTTAAATAATGGCCATTATCAAAAACCCAATGAAAAGTCAAGTAAATGGAAAACATTATAAGTCATTACAAATTATTATAATAGAAAAAATGTATCATCCAGATAATTTCCTTCAAACTTAATTCAAAACAGTGCTAGGATTTCAGTTCCCAGTTAATTTGTTTAAGTACTGTTATTATAGTCATTATTTGAAGACTAAGCGTTACGAATTCAAGTAGTTACTTTTTCAATATTTTGAAATAAATTTTTCAGAATGAATACCATGTACCTAATGTTCTAGACTCTCTGCATGAACATGAATCTAAAATTATGTTTTTAATGATGGTGAAATCAGTTTCATAGTGTCACCTAAGATAATAGAGAAACTGAGAAATCAGGACTGGTGGCTCTTTGGAGAGTTATGTCATCTTGTACTCAGCACTTGCTTTATCTCACAGTCACCATGACTTACTTCAAATCCCACTGAAGGCCTGCTCCTAAACCCTTTGATAGTGATCTTATAACTGACATCCTACCATGCTCCAGAGGCATAGAATGGGCAACATAAATTCAGATTCAAGCTCTGATTCCAACGATTTCAATGTTCGGCCTCTGCAGAAGAATGCATCAGCCTGTGGACTCTGAGCAAGCCTGGCTGCCTAACAGTGAGAAGCTGAAATGGCTTCTAATTATGTTTAGAAGCAGCTTTCCATTGAGAGTGAGCCTATTGAAACACTGGTTGATTATGTGAGCCCATTGCAAACAAATATGGTGAAATTTTGGTTTTACATAACAATCCTGCAAGCCTGATTAAATTGTGTCTGCCACTAAGAAATGGGAGTGCTTTTGCGTGTTAACCAAAGCAGAGCCCAGCTGGGTGAATTCAGGATGATGAATGCCTCCCCAGGAGCCCTTTCGGAGGCCAGTCTAAAAGCTCTTCCCTGACTTGCAGTCACCTGCATCTCCCAGCTCCCGGGTCACCTGCATTATGACTCTGTTTACACAGATTTAGGGTGTGTTCTAAGGAGGCCACTTAGTGCTTCCCACGAATGTTTTCCTTCCTGCTCACATTAAGCTCTGGTGCCGGGCTGTGTGCCCTGGTGTTCAGTGGCCTAGAAGGAACAACTTGATCGCATTCACCTTTATGCAGGAAAAATCATACCCTTTGCAAATTACAGTCATTGCTGATTTTTAAAATAGCAATAATTGTATATTAGCAACAGCACTGTAGTGAGTTGGTTTCCTTTACGCACCGAAGAGGAACTATAGAAAATGTAAGATCTCTGCCTTAGTCATCTTTATGTGAGTCACCGAAGTCACGACAGTCACACTGCTGACGTAGCAGAGGACAGCTCTTTGTTGCCTGTTCAGTGGAAGACGGTGTCATGGAAGGGCAGGCTCGCAGGTCTGCAGCCTCCTGGCAAGATGGCATTAGCAAGCTGATCTCCGTGACTGGGCCCAGTGCACACCATTAGGTGTGAACAAGCATTTATCACTCAAGGTCGCTGTGAGGCCTGGAGTAGCATTGGGTCTCTTTGACCCTGAAGATGTATTCAGCTTTATTGATTGAATTTTTCCTTTCCTCTTTCCCTCTCTCATCCAGGACTCAGTCCTATCTGAGTCTCCATGTGAAACAGCCTTTGCTTTCTAGCTCTTATAGAGAAAAATATTTTTCCCCAGATTCTGCTGAGAATTAGCAGAAGCCTGTGCAGGTTGGCCCTGTTGGAAGCTGACCTTGAGGTGAAGGTCGGCATGCAGGGTAACTCAGGGAGTCTTGCAGGCAGGGCAGGTGGACAGCAACATGGGGGCAGCTGGGTTGAGAGGAGATGTGCTCAGAGCTCCTGAGGCAGGAGGAGGGAACGGGATGTGATTCGCTCCATCCCTAGTGGAGGTGCCCTGGGAAGGTGCTGACCCTGGAGGGGATGGGGAAGAGGGCTGTCCAGAGGATGGTGGGCAATGAGTCTGTTTGTTATTATTATTTATGCATTCAGCAAATAGTTCTTCCATGCCTATAATATGCCAGGCTTTCTTGTAAGGGTGTAACCATAGAATCTGTGACTGGCTCATTTCACTTGAAATAACGTCCTCCAAGTTCATCCAAATAGGCATGGTTCCCATCCTGCGTATGAGGCATCCGAAGTAGCCAAGTCCACAGAAGCAGCCAGTACAGTGGTGGTTGCAGGGGCTGGTGGGAGGGGGAGATGCGGAGTTGTTCAAATGGAGAGGCATGAGACCCAGACCAGCCCACACAATCATTGAAGAAGGACGAAGTGGAGCACTGAGCCCACCCAACTTTAGATTCCCTGTAAGCCTACAGTGATCAAGGCAAGTGGCGGGGGCAAAGCAGGGACAGGTAGGTCAGGGCACGGAATAGACAGCCCAGAAACAGACCTGAAGAAGAGAGTGAGCCGTCTTTGACAAACGGAGAAAGGGCAGTCATTTTCAACTAGTAGGTCTGGAATGATGTGACATCCACATGAAAAAAAAGTGAGCATAGACACAGACCTTACATCCTCCACAAAATTAACTCAAATTGGGTCATAGACTTAAATGTAAAACACAAAACTATAAAACTCCTAGATGATAACATAAGGGAAAATGCAGGCGTCCTTGGAGTTGGCCATGACTTTTTAGACATAAAACCAATATAATAATGAGACAGGGACTGTGGGTGTAGTCAGAGTAGGGGGAGGGCCTCTGGAAAATGCAAGGCAGGATATTTGCAGTCAGAGCAACGTAACTACATGCAAGGAAACCCCCTACCAAAACTCTGTGTTAAACAATAAGCTCTAAGGTCATTCTTCAGTAAGATCAGTTAATGTTCCCCAGACAAAGAAGAGCAGCACATGTTTTTATTATGCTAATCATTTGTAATCATGTGTAAGATTCACTTTAGCCTGCTAAAAGGCCCAGGCCTATGTGCTGTCTTTCCTCTTTCAGATCTGATGGGGTGGTTTTGCAAACTGGGTATCTAATTTAGCATGCAGACCCAGCTGTAAACAACATAGTAAAAGGCAAGAAAGATTCTACCTTAAAGATAAGATTGTATTTTAACACCCAGGAAGTTTGGGAAGCGGGATTCTTAGCCTGCTCTTTGGCAAACAGGCAATACCTCAGCCCACCTTGGGGGCTGGGCAGGCTGCCTTTTGATATGTCCCTAGACCAAGACACCAGTATCCTGGAGAGAGAGATCAGGGTGAGAAATTCCTTGTGTTAAGTTAATTCTGGGTGTTCAGACACCACTTAGCAGGTCTGCACCCCTAAATTTTTTTCATGTTCTCAAAAAATCCTCATCTGCCTATAAAACCCCTAGACAATGCACCACCCCAGGCTCTCTTGTCCCCTCCTGATGTGAGCCGGGAGCTCTGTCCTTTCACTTTATTTCTAAATAAAAGCCTGTACCTTGCTCTCCTACGTTGCCTGTTTGCTAAGTTCATTCTTCGGCTTCATGAACAAGAACCCTGGTATCATCTTTGGGGGCTCATCCGGGATAGCTTCGGAGGTGAGTATTGGCATCCAAGCCTGCCTTTTCTTTCACTGTCCTTATAGAAGGAAGCCGTCTACGGCACACAAATCGGGTGCTTGTCAGCCACTTAAATGGGACTAGCCTGGCTGCCGATCTCAAGTCTCAAGCAACAGGTTCCCCTGCATCTCCCTCAGTGGATCCCCTGTCTCCCTTGGCAGCCGGGAATGTCACCTGAGTGGAGGCCAGGATTCCCTTTCAGAGGCATCTCCTTGGATGCGAGGGACTGAGGAAGGCCATGGGCAACTGCAAGAGTCTAAGCTGAGGCTACATTTCAGCGGCTTCTCAAAGGTCCGTGTGTCTGGAATCAGACCCCGACAGCCTGACTGGGTATCCATGAGGAGTGTCTCTCTTTCTCTGTCTCTGACCTCCAGCCTGCTTCTCCAGGCCACCCTGGTCTCTGAGTAAGGCAGGGGGCACTCCTAACTCTCTTATAACTTCATCAATGTCATGGAACCCGATGCTCACCACTGCAAGGTAGGAGATCCACACTTTGCTCTTATTCCTGACTTAATGCTACACATAAAAAAGTGTCTGGGCACCCATTAGCCACTTAAAAGACAATTAGCATCGGCTACCAGCCTTCAAGTCTCGGGTGAAAGGTTTCCCGGTGTCTGCCGCTCCTTGATCCCCCGCCTCCGGACAGACGGGAACATTGGGGAGTGTCTGAGCCGATTTCCTACTTTCCTCTCCTAATCTTCAGACTCCGAGGGCAGACCGGACTAGTAGACAGTGGTCCTTGGGTCTCAGCTCCAGCCGACTGATCCGATGGTGCTGAGTGAACCCCTGGCTAGGCAGCTGCCTATGGGAGAGTCACAGATGACACTACCCCAACCTCTTGTCTCACGTATCAGATTTGTTATAGTGGGTGACTGGCTAAATGATTTCCAGGCAGTGGAAGAAACTGGTATTTAAGAGTAGAGACCCCCCCCCCATAAATGTCCATGGCAGCTTCTGAATTTTTTCTCTGGCCTTGGCAAAAAGTTCCCCTGTTCTCCATTCAAAGTAGTCCTAGGCCTGCGCCACTTTCTCCTGTGTAATGCAAATAAAGTTTGTGAAGTAATCAAACACCCTGAGCCCAACATGTAAATGGCTCTATTCTATTGATCCCCCCTTCCTTGGAGGCAGTCATCCTGGGGCTAGGAATTTCCTTTTCTGAACGGGCTTGTGACTCTGACCAAGGCTCAGGCAGTGAAAGGTCACACAGTCCCTGCACCTACCAGACAGGCAGGGGGCTCTCAAGGAATGACTAAAGCTCATGCAGAGAAAATTAGGACTCCCAAAAAGTGTAAAGTAGGAGCACACGGGCAAGGTCCCACTAAATCCAGAGCTCCAAGGTGACGCGTGCTTAGTGGGAAGCCAGAGCGGAATCAAGGCAAGGTGCAGGCCACACTGGTAAGGAGTGGTTAAATCCAGTAGGCCCGGCAGAGGAGGTGATTGACCACTGTCACCCAGGCTCCAAGGCGAGGGGATGCCCTCACAGAGAGAGAAGCCAATTAGGTGCTAGACACCCGTCTTTCTCTCTCTCTCTTCCAGATGGGTGCATCCTCTTCAAGTTTAAAGCCAGACACGCCTCTGGCATACATTCTGAGGAACTGGGAGCTATTCGATCCCCAGATCCTGAAGAAGTGCCTTATCTTCTTCACAAAAGCCTGGCCTCAATAGAAAGTCTCTGCTTAGAGAGGCTTAGTCCCTAGAGAAGTATACAGTATAATAAGGTTATGAAGCTAAATTTATTTTAATGCTAGGAAGGAAAATAGTCAAAAGTCCTGTAGACTGCTACAATGTGTAACTAGTTTTCTAAATTGTTTTGGTGGAAATCTATTCTAGTTATTGGGTTCATCATTATCCTCAAAAATTGGGAGGTTTTTAAACTAGACTCCCTGAAATGGAAGAAATTTATCTTCTGCAATACAGCCTGGCTTTGAATGACTAGTGTTAGAATTGTACTTGCATTTCATTTCCAGCCACCTGGACACACACAGTCCCTATCAGTTCAGAGCCTTCATCGGCCCTGTTAGCCTGGGGCCATCTAAACCTTAACCCAGTTATGTAAACTGCTCACCCTTAGAGTGTATTCTTGAAAACTGAAATACTTTTAGTCAAGCTAAAAATAAAGAAGGCAATTGGATATCAGTAACTCAAATCTTTCTATCAGTTCATCTGTCTGTATATGTTCTTTTATAAAAAGTATTGCTAACTGTAGTCAATTACATCCCAATCTGTATGTTTGTGTGTCTAAGTGTGTAAATGAAAGATTTTTCTACTTCCGGATGGTATTAATAAGCATTAATGCTAATTTAAGTTGAACTAAAATGGACCTATCGTTATAGTTATCAGCTGCCTAACTTTACCTAAAGTCATTTACATTGATATTATCTGTTAAATCTTTCAAGAATACAATGCTTAGAGGCTTGACTTTGTCTAATGTTGAATAAATGTTTTGTAAGTAATCTAGCATAGTTGTTAGGAGTGAGTAAACTAAGTGTAGCAAGTGAACATCTTAATAATTGTGTGTTATAGCGTGTTACAGTGTGTATACCTACAAACGGCCTGAGAATCTTTGCAGTAACCTTAAATCTTAAAGTTTTGCTAACTTAAGTAGACATACTTTGTGCTTAGTGAGTGATTGTGCTATAAAGCTCATGGTTATAGAAATTATAAAATGTGTTCACAAATTTGTCAATCTAAAGAATGCTAGTGTAACAGTTTACAATAGCCTACTTCTCAGTGTTCACTGAGAATTAAAGTTCCTGATGGTTTTAACTTCTAATTAAAGCTACTTAAAATAATAAGGAAAACATTTCTTTCTGCATGCTAAAAAATGTGTCTTTTGATAAAAGTAACTTTGTTCTAAAGTACAGCTGTTTATTTAAAGAGGGAGAACTATGAATGTAAAAGAGAAGTTGTAGAAAGTTTGTAGAAAAATTGATATGGTCATGCTATGTGAAATTAAAGCAAATGAGTCCCAGTATCAAGTACACAGCAAAATTAGAATTTTGTTTTCAGTTAAAAAGGCAAAGTTTTCTTAAACTGTTCATCTGCTCTTAATGTTGAAAGGTTGCAAAGGGTTCTCTAATTGTTTAATCAACATTTCTCATGCTTAAAGTCTCAACGAGTTGTCTGGGTATTTAAGAAAATGAGATCTTAATATTAAAAGGACTAAAAGCTAAACTTTGCTAACTGTAACCTTCTGTATTTGCCTTTAAGGTATTTTGTTGTCATTCTGGTTAAATAAATAAGTATTGCTTCATGCCAACCTATAATCCTAGTTAAGCAAGTGCCAAAGAAACTTTCTTCTGACAACTTCCCAAAATCAAATTCAAAAAGGTGCTTTTACCTCTAGTTAACTCTGATATTTTGCAGAGGGCCCCTAGAACATGTCAGAGGAATTATTTTCTCATTGGGGAAAGTATTTGACTAATTTAGCTTACTTATTTGATATATAATTACCTACTTAATTACCTGGAAAGCACTGTCAAAGAGAATGATGCTAAACTTTGTTACTAAATGTTTTGTGTTGCAGAAATATCCAAATTTCCTTATGCCGACTGTCTTATAATAAGCTCTCATCAGATCTTTAGCCATTGTCATTTGTAAGTCTTTTGTCATTTATAATCACTGTTTTATTACTCCTAAACTAGTAAAGAACTAGATTTCAGCAGAACAGGTATTACATAGGATTAAGTAAACTAAGGAAGTTCAAATGTTGCTGATAAAGTGTTTTAAGCTTTTTCTCTTAAGCTGACAACAGTTTAGTAAATGACAATACCTTTGTAAGCAGAATTGAAACATTTATCTTTCCCTCTACCTGATCCCTCCAGAATTTAAAAACTCAGTGACTATTTTTATATTTCATGGCAGTATGTTTATTTGCATAAGTTCAATAAGAATCTGCTTTCCTTGTAAGAGGACCAATTAAAAACACTGGTTATATTACCGAAGCTTTTACTGGAATGTTTTCCTGAGAGGCACCTGTGTAAACTCATATTAACAGACAGCTTTAAGGAACTGAGGTTGATTTTATAAAGCCAACAGAGCCCCTTGGAGGAACTGGCCTGGTACCTTGCTTACAGGATTCCCAGCAGCCTTACCAGGTGAGTAAGGAAGGTCACTTCCTGGCAGGTGCAGGAAACTCTGAATGTCTTGGGAACCTCAAGAAGAGAGAAAATTCACCCAAATCTACAGGTACTGCAGGCAAAACCTGATGGCAGGTCTGGCTTGGCTTTCTGGCCTTGAGAGGCCTTTAAAAGTCCAATCTGAAGTTCTTTTTAAAAGTTTCAGCAAAGCACATTTAAAAGAGCCTATGTAATCAATTGCTCTTCTTGCTGCACTTATGCAAATAATCAAGCCAAGTATTAATTATTTTCTTAATCTGGTTACTTCTAATAAAAATGAGAATGATTTTAGAAGAAAAGTATTGTTTCAGTAATGCAGCCTTACCTATACTGAGTCCTAATACTAGTCATTGGTACATAGACTAGATCCAGAATTCTAGTTTCCCCAAGATATCTGGCTATGATTCTCAATTAGTTTACTATTTCTAGTCCTCATATTCAGCCATGCATTCTTTAATATTCTTGTCAAGTTTGTCCTTCCAGAATGGAAAATCCAACTCCAGATGTTACTACTTAACCTAATAGCATGATTTATTCTGTCTTGCCTAGAAGCCCAAGACTGCAAATAGTGATGAAAATAGAACCCAGGATGGAAGTGCCCATCTTCTGAGGCCCTCCCGACTGACCACTGATGGAGACCTCGCTGCACCCCTTACTGCGCCCCCTCTCAGCATGAAGCAGCCAGAGTGGTCGTTGCGCCCTTTCCCTAGCAGCAGCTAGGGTTTCCATCTGTAGAGGGGGGATTGAGACAGGGACTGTGGGTGTAGTCAGAGTAGGGGGAGGGCCTCTGGAAAATGCAAGGCAGGATATTTGCAGTCAGAGCAATGTAACTACATGCAAGGAAACCCCCTACCAAAACTCTGTGTTAAACAGTAAGCTCTAAGGTCATTCTTCAGTAAGACCAGTTAATGTTCCCCAGACAAAGAAAAGCAGCACATGTTTTTATTATGCTAATCATTTGTAATCATGTGTAAGATTCACTTCAGCATGCTAAAAGGCCCAGGCCTATGTGCTGTCTTTCCTCTTTCAGATCTGATGGGGTGGTTTTGCAAACTGGGCAACTAATTTAGCATGCAGACCCAGCTGTAAACAACATATTAAAAGGCAAGAAAGATTCTACCTTAAAGATAAGATTGCATTTTAACACCCAGGAAGTTTGGGAAGTGGGATTCTTAGCTTGCTCTTTGGCAAACAGGCAATACCTCAGCCCACCTTGGGGGCTGGGCAGGCCGCCTTTTGATATGTCCCTAGACCAAGACGCCAGTATCCTGGAGAGAGAGATCAGGGTGAGAAATTCCTTGTGTTAAGTTAATTCTGGGTGTTCAGACACCATTTAGCAGGTCTGCACCCCTAAACTTTTTTTCATGTTCTCAAAAAATCCTCATCTGCCTATAAAACCCCTAGACAACGCACCACCCCAGGCTCTCTTGTCCCCTCCTGGCGTGAGCCAGGAGCTCTGTCCTTTCACTTTATTTCTAAATAAAAGCCTGTACCTTGCTCTCCTACCTTGGGTGTTTGCTAAGCTCATTCTTCAGCTTTGTGAACAAGAACCCCGGCATCAGTATAATATGATATAAACCAGTATAATAATATGGCAACCTGTGGGGAGAGGGAGTCCACGGGGGTGCTGAACTTACTGCCCAACTTTTCTGTAAACCTGACACTGCTCTAAGAAATAAAGTCTATAATTTTTTTTAATTTAAAATATAAGGTTAAAAAGAAAAAAAGACAAAAATTTTGAGACTGCATTTCAGGTTCTGGCTTGGGAGTTTTGACTTGCATTTTGATGCCTCTTTGGAAATCAGGACACAGTGGAGGAAACAGATTGGGATGTGAGGATAAGAGAAAACACATTTATTTTGTTTTGGAAGCATTAAGTTTAGTCTCTATCAGACAACGCAAAGCCAGCTACAGTCATGGTTTAATTACCATTATCCTTTCACACTTCCAGCGCTTTTCTCTCATCGAGGCCCCAGTGTGACTCGGCAGAATGATACATCACAGCAGCACCCCCTATTTCATTACATTGCAGGGGCCAGTAAGGGCTAAGCGAAGTGAATCCGTTTATCACATAGATCATAAATTATATATGAACCAGATTTTATGGCATCCTTTATAACCGAGCTAGATAACTCACAAAAGCCCCTGGATATTTTAAAAATAAGATCTACTGAGCTGGCCTTTAAAATTGTCCCACAGTCACTGAATTATTATGCAAACATCATCTTTGCCTCGCCAATATGGGTAGCCAGATTTATGGGTTAATCCTTGCAGAGTTTTGAATTTTCACCGAATAATTGAATAAAGCTGAGCCAATGCGAATATTGGATCAGCATATTTAAGGAAGTTTTAAAACATAGCATGCCTGTAAGAGGGGAAAGGAGCTCTTTTTTTTGAAAAAAAAAGAGATACACTGTTCTGGATAAATGGCACAGTTAACTCCAGCAGAAAGGAAAAGCATTATGTTCCTGTCTGCGTTGTATCCATGCACAGAAATGCACTTTCTAGCTAATGCAGGTACAGATTAAAAGACTTAAAGGCTGTTCGGCTCATCAGAATTTTTTAGGTGATTTATATCTCTGGGCATCACAGAACTCCACAAAGACTCATGCGCCCTAAACCATCAACCCACCTTTCTGCCACTGCTACAACTCTGTTCATTCTGATTACCAAGAGATAGCTTGTGGTCTGTCAAGGCGATTACTTCTCAGATTAATTATTTTTTTCAGTGAAGAGCTAAATCTAATAAACTAGAACATTTTATGAAATACGACCTTGCTCAGTTATGAGTAATTAAAATCTTATTAACTATTAGTTGTAACTTTTCTTGTATTGCCTCTTGCCTCTTTATGGTGGCCTGATTTGGAATCTGGTGTTTTCAAAGACAGGGCCAACAGGAGAAGCTGCTTATTGAAATGACGGGCACGTTGCTCTTAACCAAAGCAAGCCAACGTGGCTCCCTGGGCGGGGTTTACAGTCTCGTGGCCCAGGTCCACGAGAGTGCGCGAGCACAGGCTGAGCGCTCAGGACCACGGGGTCCCTGGGAGGCGGTGGCCAGGGCTGTGGCTGACTGCAGCAACGCCACTCTGCCTGTGGTATGGATGCAGTTAGAAGCCGAAACCACCTACCGAGCTAGGCTCTGTGCTGAGAGGAATATTATATTATGTACTTTATGAATACTATGTATTTTGCTATTTAGTTAGGAATATCTTATTCCTATTCCAAGGTTGTGGTCCTGAGCCCGAATTTACAGAGGAAGATAGGAACTGAAGCACTAAGGTATTTGTGCAGATCAAAATGTAAGTAAAGTGCTGCCACAGATTTGATTTGATGCTGACATTTATTTTAACTGCAGTATTTCACTGCCCCTTGCCCCCCCCCAAGAGTGTTATTATATAAAGAATGTGTGCTTGGAGCACAAGGTAGAGTTTCTCACCCTCAGCACGTTAGACATCTTGAGCTGGAGGGTTGCATGTCTCGGGACTGGTCCCACCATTGCAGTGATGAGCCGCACCCCTGGAAACAAATTTCCCTTATGACATCTAAATATTATGGGCATGAGGCTATTAGTAAGAGGATGTTTCCATGGTTAAATGTTGCCGGATAATGTTAAAGATTAAAAATTTTAGGTTAATACTCTTTATTTTATTTAGATTATATGTTTTTATTATATAGCAAACTCTAAGGAGATTAGTTGAATAAAATAGCTAAGTATTATTTGAAATGGAAAATATAACAGTGATTTACTTCTTAGCTTGGACTATAATAATATTTGAGAACATACTAAATTGGGGTGATGTCCTAGGAAGGAGAGCCCTTGAAACAAAACCAAATATGTATTTATGTTCTGTGCCCTATAATGTTCTTCTAGAACTACCTGCTTACTAACAACAATTAGAAACTCTGGGAACCATTTCTAAAATGCAATTGCATGAAGATCCTAGAGGGTTACAAAATATAGGGACACAGCAAAGGGGGGGGGACTACGCTGGGCGCAACTCCTATGTGTGCCCATAGGCTCTGCAGAATGGCCCACGAGATCAGAAATGTGGGATGGATTTACTAGAAACGGACCAAGAAAAGGTTCTAGGGTGGTGGAGATATATGCTGATTGGGGTGTTGTATACACTGACCTGTAAATTTGTCTAACTTTTTAAAATATACACATAAAATCATGATCTTTATTGTCTTTAAATTTTGCTCCTATAAGCAGATAAAATCCCATCAGTGAAAGAAGAGAAAGCAGTTCCTCTAGGTAAGTCAAGTCATCAACAACTGAGAAGTTGAACAGCAAATGGCTCATGTCCTGCTCTAGGTGGATGTGTGGCAAGTTTGGGAAAAACCACCACACAAAGGTTCAAACTGAACTGGGTTTTTTAAATAGCTTTATTGAGATACAACTCCATTGCATTAATTCTCCCTCTTAAAGTGTACACTTCAGTGGTTTTTAGCCTCGTCACAGATATGTGCAACCATGCCCAAGATCAACTTCAGAACATTTCATCGCCTCACAAAGAGACCCCCCAGCCTTTTCCATCCTGCAGAACCCCGACCACCAGAGAATGGCGGGGACACCCCAAGCTCACCCTCACACCCCGCACGGAGTGAACCACACTGGAGTGAATGTTGTCCCTCAAGAAGGGGGCCTCCCCAGGCTCTGTCATTCTGCCACCCTCCTCCGGATGCTTTCTGTGCCCCGCCTGAGCCAGATACTGACCCTTCGTCTCATCCATAGCGTTGTTGCTCTTTCCTTCCTGTTTTTTCCCCCTATACCCACTGTAGAGTTTATCCTCCCTAATGCACTTGCAATCTCTGGTTATTCAAACCAAGTCTCTGATCAAAGTATATATTTGATCTTTAATTTATGCCATGCTGTAGAATAGTCATTGCATGTGAATTTTGAAAATTATTGGGTCTCATTTTTAAAAAATGTAAGAGCAACCAGCAGCCAGTGGTTATGGTGACCCAGGGGATGTGGCAAAGTCTCCCCCTCCACAGGTGGTGCTCAGTGTTCCCTTTCCCACTGCAGGGTCCCTGGTGCCTCCTAAGGACAATCTCGGTGCAACAGCGGCTGACTGAGAGCCCCCAGCTTGGGAGGGGGGGACTTCTGCCTGGAAGTCCTGCAATAGCCTTGTGGAGGGGAGGGCAGGGGCCTCCTGCTGACACGCGTTAGTCTCACTGCTTCAGTCCATCTTCCCATAGAACTGAAGGTGTTCCCACAAAAAAAGAATTAAAGTTAAATCATTCTATTTAATTTAACTCCACTAAATGATTTTTATTCAGTGAATGCTCCCTAGTAATGTGCCGTGTCTACCCTGTGGCATTCTGCTGACTTCCTCCAGGAGAGCTCATTCCCCCATTTGAGAAGCAGTTGTCTTCTAGAGGTGGGGATGGCAGTGGGCAAAACACCCGCAGGAAGACCTTTGGCGCCGAAGGAATGTTGAATGTGAGCTGCACGACCCAGCCGGCGTGCCGGTCCTGGGAACTGAACCCAACCGAGGGTCCGAAGGGCCGCCAGCAGAGAAAATAACAGCGTTTTCCTCAAGTCTGCCTCTGTGTGTGGATCTCATTCAAGAATCAGTGGTATGACAGCAGCAAAGACAGTAAACAACTCATTGAGAATTTAAGATGGTCCAGCCATCTCACCAAGAAGCTCTACTCCAGGGTGACTGACAAATATCTGATATGATTAACAAATACCCAATCACATTTTTAACACCAGCATCATATTGCACAAATTACTTGGTTCTGAATCCAGTTTAATGGCCATACCATACTCCAGGTTCATCAGGTAAAAAAGGATATTGTTGGCAAGCCCAGAGATGAGCCATCACACAGTATCATTTTCTATACAGAAAACACAACCGCACAACTTTTAGAACCCATCTCATTTGGAAATCATGAGCTGCCAGTAAATTAACTGGAAATTGTAAGCTAAAAAGTGCTTCAAATTTGGCAAAAATTACATACAGACATTTGTTGTAATTAGGACATAGTTTAGAAAATCTGCACGTAAAATGCAATAAGATAATTCAGGTTTGAGTGACAAGGGAATAAACATAGTTCGAATATAATTCTCATTTTAAAAAGTCCTTGGAAAAAAAGTGGGGTGTGGAGCCTCATTGATTAAACCATCTGCTTTTCTGTGATAATAAGATGTTATATATATATACATATGCATCTGTACCATGCTAAGGTAAAATTTTCTTCCTGGAAAGGAAATTTGAGATAATACTAAGTCATTTTACCCATTTATGTCAAATGTATTGAACCTATAAGGCTATTTTCCCCTTAAGCTAATATATCACACCATTATTAAGAACTACTCCATCATTTACTTACTGAATAACCACAAAATGAATTGACATTTTCATTAAAGGAATGAGAGCTGATTATTATACCTGTGACAGTCATCTGGTAAATATATTTTAATGACCTTTTGTATGTGAAAGTCCGTGATGCTTTAAATTTTTGCTCATCTGGAAATCTCAGAAGTAGAAAGCTAATAAAAATGGATCTTAAGACCCAAAATTTGAAACACTTACTGAAAAGTCTGTGTGTCAAAGACCTACGATATGAAGAACTTGAATACTTTGAGATACTGATGTGTGTGCATGAATTTCAAAATTTTTAAATATGGTTCTTTTACACTTCTAATGTGGGGCCACTGATTCATTAGAGAGAAATGATATGCTATAAGACTTTCGCTTCTGCTTCAGACATGGAAGAGGTGGCTGGGGCTGCCTTGTGCTTAGAGGGGGTCCAGAGCCCTGGAGAGTTTCACAGGGTCCCCTCCACCTGCAGTGTCAACAAGTCCTGGGCTCTAGCACCAGTGGGGTATTTCTTCAGACCCTTGGTCCTCAGTAAAGGCCACTGTCATTCATCACCAGCACTAAGACCACAGGGAAGGCAGAAGCAGGGATGTCCTACTGCTCCTCCAGGCGGGTCAGTAACAGGCGACCCTGGCACCCAAGCCCAGAGGACTGGGCTTTCTCAGCGCTCCTGCCATTTCCCTGAGGCAGACAAACTGTCTTATATTTTTGGTGAGTGGACACAGAAAAGAGTTTCCTGCTCCCCTCCCAAGTGGAGACAACTGAGGAAAGAATCAGTGAGCTTGAAGCTAGGTTAATAAAAGTTATATAAACTAAAATACAAAAAGAAATGAGTGAGAGAAGAAAAAGAGGAATTCAAAACCAGAAGGATACCACAAATGGTCTAACATATGTATAATTGGAACCCCAGTAGGAAAAGTGAGAAAGAACAGAAGATTAAAATAATGCAAGGGGAAATAATTGTCAGAGAGAATTCGAAACTCAGAGAATATTTCTTGCAAAGAAAAGGTGAGATAAGTTACCAGAGCAGAGACTGTTGTCCATGGCATGAGGGGTATACCCCTTGCTGGTGAAAGAAAGGGAGAAGGCTCACTGTATATGATGGACAATTCAACCAGTGCAGAACCAGGGCCATGCGGTACTTATTGCAAATGTAGACTCACTTTTTCTCAATAAACGCTTTTTCAGTGATAAAAGGTCTACATTTAATTAACATACCTGAGTTGGGTGTGCCCTTGCTGATGGTTCTCCTGGGAGATGACGTATTTCTGTACACCCTCCAAGCCAATCACAGATCATAAACTCACCCAACCCTGGAAGATGGTTCTGATGATGAAAATGCAATCGCTCCCACACCAGGGAGAGTTTGTGCTGTAAAGTCAAATCTACAACTATACCTAATGACCCCGTTATCACATATGGTAATCAGCTATCTTTGAAATCTAACCATGAGGCAGTCAACCCATTTGGAACATTATTCTATAAGAGAAAAAAAATCTTTCAACTAGGTATACCCTGTACTCAAAATATTAAATTAATCTCTTGTGGAATACATGTAAACATAGCCTAAGTTTGAACAAGAATGTTTTACAGAATTAAAAAAGTCTAATCTTCCACCTCCACAAATGATTAAATTATGGTATGTCAATGCTATTGCCAATTCAATTCCAATAACTTTCTTAAACTTTGTTTCATGCAATTTAATGTACATATTCTGAAATGCACTAGTAAGAAAGAAATTTTTAAGGGAAAAATCTACCAAGATTTTAGTAAATGGATGTTTCTGCAGGTCTTTTGTTTTTCCTTTATTAAATACATTTAAAATATTTTTATAGAGATGTCCTAGGAATTTAATATTGTGTACTTATAGTTTGGACAGTCTCTGAGATCTGCTATTATAGGATTTCTAAATATAATAAAATCATAGGACTTGAAAGAACTCAAAACTAGTCAATCTGAATGTCTCCCAGCAGACATTACTCAGAGAAGGGAATGTCTGATTTCTTTAGAAAATGAGACTCTTCTGTAATCCAATCTCAGTGATCACAAGCTATAGGAAATGCATAGGACCAGTCGTGGTATACAACAGCACTATACAACCATCAAGTAGGAGAGAATTGTGATAAACTGGGATGTGTACGGAGAGAGTCATTGTGAATGCCGACAGCCTTCAGTAGAAACAAAGGAAAGGGCAGGACGATCTTAAGGATCTGGGGATAGGCCAGCAGCTGCCAGGTCTTCCCTGCTCTTTTTCCCAGCATTCGAGAATCCACTGTTAGATAGTAATGTTTTTGATTAAAGCCTTACTTTCTCCTGGAGTGTTATTTAAAATGCAAGTCACTAACTATTCTGACATTAACACATTGGGTGAATTACATCTCTGGTCAAGAACTCACTTCTTCAAAAGTTCATTCCCACTCTGGTTGTAGAGGTCTTCCTACATGGATTCCGAATGCACCTCCTCCTCCATTTCACCCAGAGATCGCGGTTACCTTTGAGAGCTACAAATACGTGACAGTGTTGCTCCCATGTGATACCTTTCCAATCATGAAAGAAGCTTGCAGTGTCCTCAGAATCGTCCCCTTCCAGGCTAAACACACTGAACATCTACCATTTTTCCCTCGAGATGGTTCTGGATTTATCATCATCCCAGAGGTGATCCAAAACATGGAAAAAATATGTGACCTAGTCTTGTTCTGTTTAGAGACTATGACATGCAGAGCAGAGCTCAGAGAGAGTTTGCAAAGGCTGGTAAGAGCCAGATCACGGAGGCTCCCGAATGTGTGGCTGAGAAGTTTGCACTTTGTCCACGGGCAGGGGAAAGCACCGACCCCTCGCAGTGGAAAGTGACTCCCATGATGTGACCCAGAGGCCACCTACGTGTCCTGCTGCTTGAGTTTGGCTCCAGAGCTGCTCCCCACGTGAAGACTGACCCCCAGGTACTGAGAAGAAGGGGCTGGCCAGCATTTTCCTCTCATGTCTGAGCTATCATAATACATGCAAAGCACTGTTTAATGCATTCTTTCCTCGTTGTGCCCCTTGTCATCTCAGGTGTGCATTAGGGCCCATTTCCACGTCTCCCCACAAAGCCGCTGTCATGCAGGCTTCGTGAGTGTGGCCGACTTTACTCCGCTCTGTGGCCCTGGCTGCTTGGCTCCTTCCCAGGCTCTGTGTCCCCCATCAGCCCAGCTCCTTCAGGCATCCTCAATCAGCGCATTACCCTCAGCCAAGGAGCCAAAGCTCCAGGTTCCCACAGAGCTCCGGACTTTCCTCTGCACATCCAGCGTCTGATCGTGGCCTCCAGACCACGGGCCCTGGTACATCCTCCAGACCGTGCCCGTTGGCAGGACCAGATGCTATCGGCACTTCAGCTGCCCCAGTGTGCCTTCTCCTCCCATTCAGCTGGGTGAGAGAGAATAGCAGAACCACTCTATGCTGGGATGATTTCTTCCTCTCAGAACGGGTAACTGCAAGTAGCTGTGGTTTACACATGACGTTTTCTTCATCTCTTCTGCAGAAAGACCCCCCCATGGTGTTTATAAAAAGACATAGGAAAAAGAGAAACTGGAAAACATAAGAGCACTTAGCAGGGTATTAAATTAGCCCAGATGTAAATAACATCAAATTATACCTGGAAAATTCCAATAGATGTGAGTGATATGAGAGAATTTAGAGAAGGAAAATCAGATGAATACATCCTAATGAAAACAAAACATGAGTCAGCTGACCCCGGGTTTTCCACCAGGGTTGCTGAGAGCATTTGTTCAGTCACTTGATAGACACTTAACTGAGCGTTGGTCAGGGGTTAGGCATGGCTCCGGGTGCTGGGACGCGGCATGCATACAATGCAAGCCCCCACTTACCTTCTAATGGGAGAAGCAATCAGAGCATGAATAAATGACAGAGCAGCTTCAGACAGTAGCAAGTTCTGTGAGGCCATGGCTGGGGTGGGGAGGCATGGACTGCGGTAGGTCAGGACATGAAGCCAGCTTCCCCGTGGAGCTGCTAATGAGACAGAAGTCCAGACAGGGGCAGAAGCTGCTGGCAGAATACTGCAGGGGGGGGACCAGCTTGAGAACAAGGTCAGCACAACAGGGAAGGGCCTGCGGGGTGAAGCCCCGTGTGAGGAGGGGCAGGGTGGGCACGCGGAGGGCAGCTGCGGGGAGGCAGGCAGGGCCGAGGGGGGCGGGCTGGGCAAGGAAGGCCGGCCCCTCAGTGTGCCCTGCCGCCACATGTATTGCAGAACAGTTTCTTGTCGCTGAAGTTAAATATATGCACAATGAAATCGCATTTTCAAGGGCTCTTCCCACTTGATCTACAAATATCCATTTGAATAACACACAGGGAAAGATGGGTTTTTGTTTCTTTGTTCATAAAAGAAGAGTAAAAACAAAATATTGCCTAGCTGTCTGGATTTCTTGGAATGATTTTGAAGTCTTCAAAAGAAAATAAGGGAAACCCTTATTGGAACTATGACAGGCAGGATCTGGAACCGGTTATCTGTTGATTAAGTGAGGATGTGCAGTGAAGGTCAGGGCCCAGGTCTCTGGAATGAAAAGGTCGTCCGCTTGCAGTTTGGGCCAGAGCAGGTGCAGCGCTCTTGTCCGCAGGCGCACTGGCGAGCAGGAGAGGGGGCCGCCTCCACCGCGCCTCTGGGAAGTGAGCCACAGCACAGGCTCCATCAGGATTTCGTGGTGGGGACACAGGTGATCCCAGCAGGGCGTGCCTCCCAGGTTCCGCGTGACTCAGAGGGGAAGTGCACTGACAGGACAGGAGCAACTCCGAGGAGGTCCAGCTTCCGGCTGTGCGTCTCTCTTTGCTTCCATTCCTCTGCCTCCTTCCCCACTGATTCACGAGACACCATAATGAACAGGGCCGTCCCCACAGATCTGAAGGACTTGCTAACACTAACGTCACACAGAGCTGAGCGGCACCTTCCCCAGCGGACGTCATGCAACAGCAGGGGAGATCATAGAACTCAATTTAGATTTTCCCCTGGGTTGTACAATTTTACTGTCAAAGAAGTTTGAAAAGCCTCAGATCCCGTGGCGAGAGGCGGTGCTGTCAAGACTGCACCACAGCAACCCAAGGTGAGCACGGAGCAGCGACTCCTCTGGAACCTTAGGAACCAGGGAACGGAGTCAAGGACCAGCCGAAACACTTTCCAGAGGCATCTCTGGACCCATAAATGCCCATTAAACAAAAGTGTCAAAATGTCCTCAAACCAGGACTCCTAGTACCCAAAAAGGAGGCTGAAATCTTAATAATTTGGACGGGGTTGCTCTAGGGGACAAGCTAACCTCGACCGATTATTGGCTGTAAACTCTCATTGACTTCTTGGTAATCCCAGCGGCTGTCCTCTGCTTTCCCCATCGGCCATGAGTGGGAACATCCAAGAACATGGAAGTCCTTCATTTCCACTCAGGGAAAAGGTGAAAGAGCCATAAAACCATAGAATGTTGGAGTCTTAAAAATAAAAGTAGACCAACCATCTGGTTTTTCCAAAGAACCTCTGAATCCTGGTTCACAGAAGTGGCTGGTCAAATGCACTCAGCAAGTTGAAAGCTGAAACTGGGCAAGAACACACCTAAAACTGATTTCTTCTGTTCCCTCCTGACGTGTCTTCTATGATAAAAACATATCACCACTAATTTCAAGGCTTTCAGATGCAAATGGCCTTTCCTCTCATTGCCTAGATTTAACAGAAATAGTCATAATAATAGTTCACAGATAGGACAGAAAGTCTGTCTTCAAATATCTCTTCTAGGCTATTTGTATAACGTTAAAAGCTTGGATAATTACAACAGAAACAATGGCTAAATCAGGGCTCACTGGTAGAGATTTGAGTCTTTTCCTTTAGCGTAGCAAGGGTGCTTCTCACTTGCATTTTCTCATTTTTCAAGAGCCAGCAGGAAGAGATGCATAATATATGAAATTATGACCAGAAATTGAAGGCTCCGTCTTGTAGTGGCCAGTACATGGCTGCCTCACCGCCCATCAGTCTCCCTCTACGAGGGCAGCTGAGCAAAGTGCGGGTGCAGCCGGCCCTGCCGGCCCTCGGCAGCACAGCATGCGCTCCAGCATGACTGATACTCAAACTGAGTCAATCAAATTTTCTTTCCCAGTAACTTAAAATTCAGAATAAAGAGACTCAGAGACTGAGAATCACTGGGGGCTCATTACATTAGTGGCTTCATCCTGGAGATCAATTAAAATGGATTAAAGAACTCAATGTACAAGATGCAAAAGAAACTGCAGAAGTGCTGGGGGAAACAGCACAGAAAAGATGGGCAGATTCAACCACATAATAATGTAAACTCCCTACTACAAAAGGTGGCTCCAAGATTACAATGTGAGTGATGGAACGGGTAGAGACAGTTAATATCAAATAACAGGTCCATGTAAAAACATGGGACGACACCGTATAAATCTATGCAGATTCACACTGAAGATAGTCAAAGGGAGGGGCCGGCCACTCCCGCCACACGGATCACGAACAGCAAGGACAGACGGAGGACAGGGGGCGTGTGGCTGCCCTGGTCCATATGCTGCACCGCGACCGGGCTGAGAGCAGGAGGGAGCGTGATGGACGTGCCTGAGAAACACTTGAGAGAGGAGCGGCAGGAGCTGGGAGTTGGTGCCTAGAGGGAAAGGGGTCTCAGCAAGGGCGACGTGCAGGCCTGAGAAGCCGGCAGCCGGAGGCAGCGGGTCCTGAGAACACCGGCAGGGAGGCAATGTGAGCTTGGCTGTATCACTGCACTTAATCCTCAGATGCCTAAGCGGAGAGACAGTGTGATAAATATGTGTGCAAGGCTCAGTGTTAGTCTGCGTACCCTAGAGGTGCCAGTATATATGTGAATTATTGGAATCCAGAATACACCCTCAGAAAAGCAGTGGACCACCTACAAACGCCTTAATGGTTTTACCAGCACCAAGGGCTGTTAATTAGCATAATACATGTTAGAAGTGATTTTTTCATGGGTGGAATGAGGGTGCTTCATTCCAGAGACCTGGAGAGACATGCCAGGCCGCCCAGCCCTGGCAGCCTGGGGTTGCGGGCAGCTGTGCCCGCATGGCTCTCTGGCCCACAGGGATCCTGGCAGGCCGATCCAGGCCCCTCACAGAAAATTCACTCATGTGGCTCTGGCCAGGAGGCTCGCGCGGTCCCGTCCCTAGTGTTGCTGCATCTATCCCGCAAGCCTTCCCCTAAGGCCTCGCCGAAGAGGGCAGAGAAGGGCAGCGAGCTGGAGGGCCCCCAGCACAGGTCGGCTGAGCCTTGGGACCCGCTGCTCACCATGACTCTGCACGGGGCACACGGAGGGGGCCCTCCTCCCACCGTGACAGGCCATACGGCAGCTGCTTGTGGAGGAGAACCCACAGGCTCTGCCTCAAACTCTGAGAAGCCGCCAACTTCTGTGATAAGAAGGTAGTAAGAGCGAGCAGAGGCCCGCGAAGGCTGAGTGCCCCTGTGACCTGGGGCTTCCACCGGCTGTCCCAAGTGGGCGGCTGGGCACGGGATGACAGCTCAGGAACGAGCCCGCCGGAGGCCTAGGAACCCAGCTGACGCTCAGAACCGCGGCACTGGGCAGTTTCCCAAGGAACAAGGGCGGAGGGAGGAGTGGGTGAGGAGTGCAGTCCTAAGATGCTAGGGACCTAAGGGAGGAAGACTGGAGGAACTGTGGAAGGTGCCGCCGCTAGGCGATACCCAGGACGGCGAGTGTTCCGGAAGCCCGAGGAAGAGAGGCGATTCAGAAGAAAGGGTGTGGCTGGCCGTGGAAACGGTGGGCGATCGGGAAATCATAACTGAACTGTAGCAGCTGTTTGCAACCACAGACGTAGACTTTCAAATAAATACCCTTAGTTCTGCGTAAGAAAGTACTCTGCCATAGGTCACACTCACCATATTTGTTTGTCAGCTGGGTGGATGAATGAATCATGCCAAAGAGTTTACAATTAAAGACCAACTTCTCATGTCAAAAAGGAAAGATAAAATAAGTGGCACTACATGCCATGGCAAAAAATATCTTCAAGATATTTGGAAATGCACGATGTAAAGGATGGTCTGATATCAACCACATGAAAAAATAACTAACCCAGATGATGTTTGTAGGTGTGTTTCTGGTTTTAGTGTGCTGACTGCATAGAGAAGTGTCAGGAGGGAGTGCACACCCTGGATGTAGAGGTAATGACTTCTGGGAAGAAGGCAGGCCTTGAAGGCTATATGATTTAAAAACACATTTTTAAATCATATAATTTTTTAAATAAGCCTTATGTATATTCACTGAAGAAAATGATTAAATAAGGGTAAATAAGAGATTAAAGTCATCCATAATCCCATAGCCTAGAGATAATTGTGGCCAACATTTCTTATGTTTTACTTAGCCTTTTTAAAATGCTTATTCTTTTTTCATAGTTAATTGAATCATACTGTTTGTGCAACTTTTTTTCCTTTTTGAACTCAGTTTTTTCATGAGCATTTTCTTCTTTTAAATAATTTCTTTCATTGGTTATGAATATTCCTTTTGAGGATCTCCAAAAATGTATTAACTAGTCTCTACTATTACCTGTATCACCTACAATTCTTCAGTACAATTAATATCACTGAAATAAAAATGTTCATGCATAAGTTATTGTCTGCATCTCAAAAATTTCCTTAGGATACGTTTTTGGAGGCACCATTATTGAATCATAGGATGTGAGTATCTCTATGCGTCTTGGCAATATTGTAAAACCACTTTAGGAAAGAGTCACACCATTTATCCTTCCTCCAGCACGGTGAGGAGGGGCTGTGTCTCTGCACCCTGATGGGTGATGGGTATCAGCCTGGCTCTTCCTCTCTGTCAGTTCACAGTGGACCAGTATTGCTTTTGGTGTCATTGAAAGAAAGTCTTACTATTCAGACATTTCCACTTCCTGTGAATCACAGGCAGAACCTTTCCTGAGAAGTTATATACCTGTTGTTTAAGGTTGTGAACCCAGTGTCTGTTACATTTCTGGAAATTTTCTCTAGCTTGTTTGGTGTTTTGTTTTGTTTGTATAATTTTTGACAAAATCTTTTTCGTTGTCAAATAAGCAAAAGAAGCGATAGAAAAACCACCACGCATGCAGGTGTAACACAGTCATGAATGGTCCCTGGCCCTTGTCTGCTCAAAACCGACTGAGGGGAGGCCGTCCGCTGGGAGAGGGGAGACAGTCTTGGACAGGGACAGGACAGAGACGTAAGGGTAGGCCAAGGAGATAGCTTCTTGAGATGCTAATTTTCTTGTTCCTCCCATTTTCCCCCTTTCTCAATCCAAATAACTTGTAGGTTCTGTGCTTCCTTGCCTGGGGGATGTTATAGTCTAAAACTGTCCAGCATTCAGGAAGAATGAATTACATCTGGAAAAAATACCAAAGAGACTAGCAGAGAGATTTCTGGATACAGTATAGGAATTGTGTGTTGGTCCCTTGGGCGCTGGGAGTTGAATCCACTTCTTGGAGGGTCCCGTGTAGCTGACAGACATTGAGGGGATGCCAATGCTGTGTCTCAGGAAAGTTGACTCCAGACTCTAGACCCCAGGGTCAATTAATCAACTCATACCTCACATGAGGGGGTCACATGGGCTGGGGGCACTGGCACATACTTAGTGGACATTAGTGTGGCCAGATGACCAATGACAAGTTACATTGCATGACACTCAAGCCCCTCAACTTCTTTCCGGCAGAGCCGCCAGAATGGCCAGCAGTGATTCCTGCCTGTTGAGAGGGGTTGGACCAGAGCTGGGAAGGGCCAGCACCCATTAAATTGACATTAAAAAGTAGATCTCGCATATCCTGGGCACTTAGGTTCATAGACCACAGCTTACCACACGGAGCCATCGAAAGCCATATTAAGGAATCAGGGCTTCCTCACCTCCAGGACCATCAACCAGCGACAGTCTCTTAGAAGATCAAACTGGGGCCGGCGGTGTGACAGGAGTGCGGCTGCCTTCACAGAGTCTGGGTCAGAACCATCTGAGAGACAACATCCAGGGGAAAAAGCTGGTGGGTATCCGTCAGTTCAGGCACCCAATAATGAATCCTAAGGGCTGAGCAGCATTAATCTTCCAGCACGATTCAACAATCTGGAGATTACAACCAGAACTATGAAAGTGAGGGGGACACAGGCTTGAAGAGCGTTTCTAGAGGAGCAAAGCAGACACTGGTGCGTGAGGACCACCTGCACCTACGGATGCCCGCATGCAAGGCAGCTAATGGCAGTGTATTGCTTCTCCGGCCAAATTCATCCTCCAGGGAGAAAGGTGGGGATTTTCTGGTGGCCCCATTGAGAGGTCCTGGCCCCCGAATCCTACTCCAGTGCGGGAGGCGGGTCCCATGACCGCGCAGAGCTCTGACCTGTGAGGGCTGGGAGTGCTCCAGGGAATCTACGCTTTCTTCATTATTCACTCCAAGTCTGGGTGAGACACTGGAGCACAGCCTGGAGGAAGACGGACCAGAAATGGCAAGAAATGGGCTGGGAAGGGGATGACCGTGTACAGAAACAGAGAAAGGATTAAGAGCATCATTTTTATTAAAAGAAAGCAGAGGGTGCGTCAAGGTGAGACAGCAGCAGCGGCTTGGACGTCTCCCTCTGGAGCCTGGCCCAGGGGAGTGCCCAACACCGCCAGCCGGGGCCTGGAGTCCTGGGCCAGCCCCCTGAATGTCTGGGGCTGCATGGATGTCCTCGTGCTCTGCACCTGGCCTCCCAGCAGCAGGCCGAGAGCATGACTGACATGACCGACAGGGACATGCCATGGAGCCAAAGAGACACCGGCCCTCAGCCAGATGCCCCACAAATGCCAAGTGTGGCAGGGGACGTGCGAAACCATCCCTGGGTAGCAGAGTCCTGCTGGCACAGAGCACGTGGCAGAGAGCCATGGGGAGTCGCTTCCTGGTGACCCTCTGACCTCCACCTGTGCTCTCTGCAGCCTCTACTCCTTAGAGGGGCACCCAGCCACGTGCTTGCTGCTTCCCGAGGGGCAGAGCTGAGGTCGGCGGAGCAGGACGGGACCCGCAGCAGCCTGCGGGGAGGCACGCCGGGCCGGGAGCCGGAAGGCACGGGGCTGGCAGGCTTTTCCTTTCTGCTTTGCTCTGTTTTCATGGTGGAGTCACTTGAGTCTCTGAATCTCAGCCTCCTTATCTAAAGAGAAAGATAATGTCCTGTCTTCACCCACAGGATACGGAGAAGCTCACATCCCACGCAAACACACCGAGCAGGCAGGGCCATGCCCTCGGAAGGCCCTGAAGGAGGCGGGAAGGCCGCCAGGCCCAGGCCCCTTGCCGGACTGGACCTCTGGGGCCTGGACGCCTTGGGAACTGGTGCCTCGGCAGTCCTCCCAGCGCCAGAATTCAGTTCTGTTCCGTTATGTGTGGGACGGGCGTAAGTGACTTCACCGTCACGTCTGTATGGTGGCAGGCAGTCTGGACTTCTGGGGTGGAGCAGACGCCTCCACCAGGCCCTGCCGTGCCCTGTGTGGGGCTGCGGTCCTGCACTGTCCGCATCTCAGTGGGAAGCCTGTGAAGTCCAGACACCTCAGGGTGCAGGGGCTGCGAGGGGCAGGGGCTCCCAGGCAGGCCCGTGCCCACCTGCCCCCCAGTCAGTGCTGTCACGGCGGTCACGGTCCCAGCAGGCCAGAGCGGGGTCTGTGCTTTCCCATGGGGACAGCTGTGGCCTCTGCCCTGGAGCTGCTGGCTGCCCCCTGCAGGTGATGACAGTCCCCCGGCAGCCACGTGCCTGCACCCCGAAGCCCCCGCTGCTCCCATCCCTTCCATCCTGGAGACCCACTTTGCACAGTTTCCTCCAACCCCAGGCCCCTCCAGGCTGGAGCCCCATCCAGAACCGGATCAGGCAGAGAAAACGCTGGGGCGCACGGGCCGGTGGTGGGCCCTGGGCGGGACACATTCCTCCTGGGCTTTATGAAGAACTCAAGCTCCAGGCCCAGGCCTGTCCTGCTCCCACCTGCAGCAGCCCTTTCTGCACCCAGACTCAGAGTTCCCGCAGGCTCCCCGTTCTGAGGCCCAGTTCTCCCTGCCCAAGCCCTCCTTACCCAGGCCCAGCCCCTTGCACACCTGCTCTGCCCTTTCTAGAAGGTCCCCGAGGGGCCCCTCACTCGGGACAGCCATGCGAGGCTCCCAGTGACTTGGCAGGTCCTCCACGCCATCTCCTCACTGAGCAATGGGCACGCGTGCCCCTCCCGTGCCCTGAGGCTGCAGTGCAAGACCCCCGAGGCAGACCTGGGCCTGCCAGACCGAAGGTCCCTCCCGTCCCTCTGCTCCAAGCTCGGCATCAGATGCAGAGCCCCCAAGACTGGCCCAGAAGCAGCTCCTGCCCATCCCCCCACAAGCCCCTGCCCTCCCACCGCATGCCCTGCTCCTCAGCGCCCCGGCCCTGCCCGGCTTCCCCTCCCCGCCCCTCCCCGCAGGAGCCGCACCTGGGAGGAAGACCCCTCCCTCCCCAGACCAGAAGGGGCATCTCACTCCTTAGGGCGGTTCGCCTGGCCAGGCGGGTCTCCTTTAGGAAGGAGGCAAAGCGCAGAGGCTCCGTGCTCCCCATCAGGTGCTGGTCTTTTATATATGTCTTTGGCATTATTTAAAAGCTAAACAGCACCTTGCATTTCATTTTCTAAGCATTTTGCACACTTTCCGCAGTTTGGTGCTTGTTATTTCCTTTTGTTCTTTTATGGAAATAAAATTCCTGTCCCAGGCTTTTTTTGGATATTTGAATACACTTCCAGTTTGCCTCATGTCTGTGGTTAAGCCACAGCATTTACCAAAGAGTTTATTTAATCACATTTGTCTGCAATGGATAGACATTCCCACTGAGTAGATAAAATGGATTTATCACAACTTGTCAAACAATCAAACTTTCCCCTAATAAAACTCTACGCACTGAGCTATGATATCTCTCCATCGTCAAGGACAATGGGTAATGGACTGCATATTGTTTTAAGTCATGGGAATATCTGCACCTTCCCTCGTTAGAAATTAGCATGTATACAAAGATGGAAGCTGGCATTCTGCCAGGCATAGTGGTTTAATAAATATGTATTGGTTGATGGATTCAAGCAAAAGAACATTCAGGACTGTTTTAAGCACCCCTGCTCGCCTTCCAGTGGGCACATCATGAATAAAGGTTGCGGCTTTTCTTCAAAGGTTTTATCTGAGCCCTGCAGAAAGGAGACATGCACCCTTCTGGAAACACAAAAGACTCCAAATTTCTGCTGTTATGGTGAAGTGCAAGCTAGATTTTCTGTTAACTTGAACACTGAGCTGTCCCTATCTCACTGACAAGGTCACTTTGTTCTGTGATGAAAAAATCTTCCAAACCAATAAAGGGAAGAAGAAAAAAAGAGACAAGAGCTCAGGTCAAGCACACGAGCCACCTGCCTCCCTGCACTGTCGGGGTGAGAGCAGGAAGGGCCCACTACCTGCAGCCTGTCCCGGTGAAGCTGGTCCCCAGAACACAGAGACACTTGCTGTCGGCACAGTGCAGAGATGTCCTGCCTGGTTGATAGCTCCTGTTTCCCCTACAAGAAATGATGCAAATCTTCACTCCATCGTGCGGGAGTGTTGTGATGGTGGTCAGGCTCAGCCCCACCCCTGCCTCCAGAAAACCTTTGAACAAAGCCGTCAGTCAGAGAGCTGACCCACAAGGCCACTCACGAAACAGTAATAGTGATGGCATGTCAGACGAACTCCTAATTAGTGAACAGGGTGGTGTCCTTGACATTGTTTACAAGCGCGAAGAAATGCTTCACTACGGGACAGTGTCATCAGGATGTCAGTGGCTTGGAGCCTGGGGACAGAGTCCGGTGGACCCCGTACAAGTCATCCATGGCCGTGGTGACAGGTTTCCCCAAACATGACGGCTTAAACAACACAAGTCTGTTCTCTTAGAGCTGTGAAGGCCCGAAGTCCCAGATGCGCTTCACTGAGCTGAAGCCACATGGCAGCTGTCCCTGCTCCCCGGCTGCCCGGCTGCCCGGCTCCCCGGCTTCCCGGCTTCCCGGGGGCTGCAGTGGGCTGTCGCCTCACCCAGTGCTCGGAGGCTGCCTGCATCAGCTTCAGGGATCCCGGTGTCAGAGCCAAATTCATCACCTCAGCTCTGACTTCAGATGCAAAATTCTTTCCATTGTGCCCCCAGTGAGAAAGGAAAGGGAACTGGCACATGGGTATGTAGTGAAATTTATCAGATTGAGTTGCTGTGGTACATGGGTATATGTGAGCTTAGACACAAATGATTATTGCTGAGAATCCATGAGTGTCATGACTGAGACATTGTTAGAGCTTCTTTATTTAGAAATGAGCAATATCCTCCCTCGCCTATTCTCAAAATCCTTAGGATTTCACTAGAATTCTCAGAACTCACAATGGTCAGTCAAGACTCTTACCTTTTAAAGGCTAATGTCACATTCTAGAGTCACAAGTCAGAAGAAAAGGAGAGATGTGAGAATCAAGAAAGAAATATAAAACAAAATATATTTTAAATTAAAATATGCATAAACGTGGGCCCATTGCTTCTTTATTTTCCCTAAGGTGAAAAGCAAACTTTTGATCAAAGATTTCACTGGAGCTCATGTCACTGTAGTTTTGTTCACAAAAGAAATCTCGATATGAAGGAATTGATTGCAATAACTGAAGGGACACTGCAGTATGCATCCACTAAAGACATAGCAATATGATTAAAAAATTGTGCTGGCTAGGAAAGTAGACCAGAAAGCACTGATAATATAAGGGCAGTTTTCAATTTTCCTGTTTAGTTGTCCTTAACTGTAATTGTCTCACTTCTATGATTACATGACAGCCATTCATATGTTTAATGAAGTCACCAGAAATAATCACAGGAGAAAATAGCATGATCTCCTATCAGCACATAGAACGGAATGCACTCTTTGAACGGCATGTTTTCCTACTTGTACAACTGGAATCTTGGGGAGTGAAAACCATTTACTTTGAGTGCTGTTCCAACGTAATGTGACTTACATTCCAAATATGGTCTTGATGCTAAAAATGTTCCCAGCAACAAAGAAAGGATTATTGCCTCTAATATGATGTGGCACTTTCTTGGGACCCTGAAGACCGTTTACTCTGAGGGGTAAGCCGAGGTCAGTCCGAAGCACCAGTGCCCAGGCCTGGCTGGGGCTGGCTCCCCGGAGCGGTCAGCCCCCCCGTGCAGCGTTCCGTGGGCAGACGGCTGGGACACGTCAACCTGACCTGGTGTTTTTACTGCAGCGTCTCAGAATCCCAACAGACCAAGCACATACGCTGTGCATCTTTGAGATGCTACAGGTTTCAGGTGTCCCTTTTAGGTTGTGCTTTGTTTTTGTTCTGCTTCGTTTTTAATCGTGAAACTGTTTATTACGAACCAACTAGCAATTAGAGTTCTGGCGAACATGCTCGGGCAAACTCTGCACTAAACAAACGCCAGCTTTGTAACATTCCTGGCAAGTCCGCCACAGGAATGCCTCCCTGGGTTTTAGAAGTCCCATGTGCCCAGCTGCCAGTCATGACTGGACAGGCCTGTTGTGATGGAGGGAACAGCGCCAAGAGCAAACAGCTGGGAGAAGTCCCTCGGGGCCAAGGAGGACAGTCAGGAACCTGAATCCTTCGCTCTCCTCCTTTTCTCCTCTCCGGAGGGCCTCAGACCCGCTCTGCTAGAGCTCGTGGGCACCTGGCTGGGGCCGCAGCAGCTCCCTCAGGATGGGCTGACACTGAGCATCCCAGGGCACAGTGAGCCATGGAGCAAGAGGGCTCGGCAGTGACACAGACAGTCAAGAAGAAATAGTGCACGGAAAATGAAAACACTCTAAAAATCTGGTGGGAACAAATTGATGCTTTACTCACAATCGCTTTTGTAATTGGGTGTCACCGGGTTGTCGTATTATTGTACACAAAATAGAGCTAATATGTTACAATACGCAAAAGCTTGAGGAATATGGAATAAAGAAATGGAATATTCACCCAAAGCAACTGTAGAAACTTAAAATGTAAAAAGTATTGGTAAAACATGTTAGAACTTCATAATTATGCAAACTAATGTATCCGAGGGGGTCTAGCTAGAGTTTATTTACATCTTAACTTAGTTTTTATTCATAAAGTAATCAGGTGGGCATATGCCTTATGGCAAGAAAGAAGCTCTTAGATGAATAAGGGCATAATAAAAAATAGAGATACTCAACAGGGGCTGCTATCAAATTCTTAAACCTAATAATGTTGGTCTTTCTGAGTCTTGAACCATCAAATAATGATTCATGTTATTAGACCAAAATTAAATGCTCAAGTGTATTTGTCAAAAAGTGAATAACAAAATAAAGCAATATTCAGGGCACCTCTCTTCTGAGAATTTTACTCTTATTCTAGTAAATAAATCATTAAGTCCTACAATGTTCAAGCTGGGGGGAATTTGGGGATAGCCTCCTTACTTCTCAAGTGTGTGAAGCCCTGAGATGCTGAGTGACTGGCCTGTATCCCCCGGGGAGTTGGTGACAGGGACTGGCCTGGCCCCCTAGGTCCTGCAGAGCCCCAAGAAGAGCTCATGTCCTCACCCTCTGGAGGAGAGCCTCTGGACTCAGCTGGGTTGACTCTCCCCAGGATTCCATTACATGGCAGCTTTGTCATTGCCCATCACAGGCTTCAGATTCAAGAAGTTTTTATGGAATTGTCCATCTTTCCATGTCACAGCAAGACATATTGCTAAAGGAATAGAATCCTATTACATTCAACTTAGAAAATGAGCCTGTGGCAGAAGCAGCTTTGTTAAATTAATGGAGTTAAAAGTATATTTTAAAGGGTGGCCCTAAAATAATACCAGGCTTCTCAGCACTCTGTGTCCCCACTTTCCACCAGGCAGGCTTGAGTTTGGAGTCCACGATATTAGATGCACCTTGTGTCTGAGGTGAGCTGGGAAACTGAGTCAGGCTCGAGGTCCAGGGCCCAACAGATGCTTCATTCTTTGTTCTTTGGCAAGTAATCTGTTTTCTAACTTGGAACTTTATATAAATTTCTCTTATTTTGTAAATAAAAAAAATTGGCAGTTTGTCTAGGTGTCAGTTTCTTTTTACTGATATTTCCTGGAATGTAGAAAACCTATTAAATTCCAAGGTTTTCTCGAGATCAAAAATTTGTCTTCTATTAATTCTTGGATATTTGTTTCCGTTCCTTTTGTTGTCGTTTCTCCTAGGGGAACACTCTTAGATTTCTGTACTCGGATCTCCACTCTTACCATTTTGCTCTGATAGTTTTTAACTCTTTATTATTTATGAGAGTTCCTCAAATTTCTTTCCACATCCAATTTCCAGAGCATTACATGTACACAATAGTATTTTAATTCTCATAACAGCCTTTTAGTTTTCTTCTATTCCTTTGCCACTTCCATCTCCCTCTGTAGCTTATAGTATTGTCTTTTTAACTCAGTCACCTATGTCTAATGCTTTTCTCCTATAGAAAAGGTCTTCTGACATTCTATTAAGGATTCTGGTTTCCCAGAATTTTTGAGAAAAGGACTTGTGACTTCTTCCTTTTGTCCCATCCAATTGTTTTCTTGATGTTTTATCTCTGAAAAGGTATAGATGGTTGCATGATTTCAGTCAGCAAGAGAAGAATATCCTGCTAAGATGGTCCGTCCTCCAGCTGACGGAAGCCCGGGGTCTCAGTAGAGACCATGCCTCATGCCCTCCATCAGACAGGGCCTGCTTCACAGGGTGAGGCCAGAACAATGCAACGAATGAGGGCCTGCATGCATTTCTATCAACCTAGCTGTTTTTAGCTAATAAAGGTTCCTCCTGGACCTGGACACTAGGATGTCTATTAGCTTTTAGTAGCATTTCAAATGTCCAGCTTTTTCTGTGAAATAATAGGTATTTTACAGGGAAATGAGAGACCTCACAATCAGAATTGACTCAAGCCAATAATTCTACTTCGTAAATTGTCCAATTTACATGATATAGTACAATATATTATAATGCAGATAATTTTAAATATTTAAAGAGGTCATCTAAAAACCAAGAACACCCAGTTGAAGAAGGATTTAATAACACTCCAATTCTACTAATGGTTTTGGAAAGGCCAGTGTTGTAATAATGAACAAATAAATTGAGGGTGAATATGATATCAGTGAGGAAAGCAGTTTTTCCTTCCATTTAGTAGACTTTGGTAAGCTTTCACCCAAAAAATTCTATGGAGAAACAGCATGGGAGGATCAGTCCTGGCTCTGCCAATGAGCTGCGAGCCTACATGGCCTTGGACGACTTTCTTAGCCCCTGAAAGCCCTATTTCCTTCGTCCTAAAACTTGAAGATCTTTAATTCTATGGTCTCTAAAGTCTTGTTTGGCTACACGTCCATGATTTTTCCCCACACTTTTCTCATTATTTTATTTCTTCAAATGAATCAAATATCAGTAATGATCAGCCTCTGCTCCAAAAACAGGAACAGTCTCATTTCTATTCTGTTTTAATGTGAAACTACACAAGAGAATGTTCTTATTTTTCAGGAAAACAGCTTTTGATTGAAAGGCTTTGACGGTAGCTTTCAGTTTCATCAAAAGCAGTGCTGTTTGGATTAAGCTGGAGCAATTTCAGAGAAAACTGGTTCCTGCTGACAGCTGTTCCTCACATGCCTTCACCAGGCGGGGGACCTGGAAGGCTTGTGCTTGGGGTCCCGGGAGGGTGTTGGTGTCCCGCACAGGCACGTCACCAAGTCGGGACTGGGGACCTGTCTGCCCAAGGAGATGCTTAGGGAGGGTGGTAATAATTTTTCCTTATTTTTTTAAAAATATGTCTAACTCCCAACCTTCCTCACATTGAGTATTAATGAGGTGATATTACTGGCTGTACATACATTGAGTGAGCCCTGCAATACTTTGAAGTTTTCAAAGACTTTTTTTCGGTTAACTCTGAAGAAGAGAAATTCACACAAGAGAAGTAGCAAAGTTTTACTAATGTAATAAAGAAAATGTTTCTAAACATTCCAATTGGAATTATAAAACTCTATTCACACCTTACCAAAAACCACCCTTGAGAACCAAAGTGGAGTATTCAAGAAGCAGATGACCTCGTTCCTATCAGTTCTTAAACATGAACTTGGTAAGATTGCCCCAATCCTTCGGCTCCCATAACACCAGTCATGTTTCTCAGGTAGCCACGCATTGGTCTGTGTACGTGTCTGTCCACCGTGAGGACACAAACCCAGGGCCTCTGGTGACCCTCGCCCATCTGGTCACCATCTGTACTTCTGGCACTCGGTAAGTTACTTAATAGATAAATGAATGCAAAGTATCAGGAAAAGCTACCCAGGAAATTTGGAGATTTGCCTAGACTGTCTTTCATGTTTGCAAAAGAACAAGGTTATAGCTGCAATATTTTCTTGAGTGTAGAATTACCCCAGAGGAGTTCTGTGGACACGACAGCGAGAAAAGGTATCATCCAACTTCAGAGACACGAATTGGACTGGAATATTCCAGTCATGTCAAAGTTACACCCAATTGACAAAGTTTAAGTGATCATGGTCATATTCAGACTCATTTCTGTCTGTTCTTGCTAATTCCTTCTATAAAACTCCTTAACAACAGGGAGGCTGACAAGCGAAAACAACACAAATGATTATATATTTGGAGTGCTGGTGAAGTAGAACAAATACATATGAAAAGTTAATTGGAAAAAATCCAAAATGACTTATAAATGTCCAACATGGGACCCAGACAGTGAATGAAGTCCCAGCAAGGGAGACACAGGTTGGGCTGAAACTGCAGATAGATGCTGATTGTAGAAGGGATGGAGTCTACATCTGTCACACACCCCGACGAGTCAGAGCTATACAATATTTTTCTCTGCATTTAAAGCTCTCATCCAAACCTCCATTCTCAGAATATGTGATCTGATTATATAGGGAAGATTATGACTACTGTTTAAGTGAGCATCTTCAATGTCAAAGAACCAGGAAATTTAAAGAAGTGGATGTTTCATTACAAATCACTAGTGGTAGAATGTTCAATAAATAATGTTAAGACAATAATTTTTTTTAATTACTAAGTTGCATTATGACATCTCATTATCAAACAAAATGTGGTGTGTGGAATTTCTGGCGGATAACTGAGCAATATACCCTTATCAAAAACCTTTGAGTTTTGTCTACCGAAGATCAGTGATTTCACTTCTAGAAAGTTATCCCAAATACTTGGAATATATGCTCAGTGCATTTCTGCTGTGTTAATGAAAACTTGGAAACAACATAAATGTGTACCAAAAAGAATTAAGGAATTTAAATGTACTATATCCTAGAAAATCATGGGAACCTAGGTACCTTTACAATGAGGTTATAGAATTAAAATCTTTCAAAGAACTTTCCAAAATTATTCTGGTTCTAGATGAATTCGAGGGCCTAGGCAGTAGCTTTGTCTGTCTTATCATCTGCCAGCATTATTTTTAGCACAGAGCCTAAAACGTAACGGGTGCTCAGCAAACCTGTCTCAGGCATGGAAGCCGATGAGCCACTCAGCAGATCAACGTTCCCAGACTGAGATGGAGATTTTTGTACAAGGTGGTGGGAAGGAAAGACCTGACCCTGGTCTATAATACACCCTTCCTACTCTACTGACACCTGCAGAGAAACAACCTGACTGCACATCCTCGTAAACATGCCAGCTGGACTTCCTGAGAGACTTTACTCACAGAGAGACTCCTTACCTCTGGGACACTCTCCTGTTACAGACAGAATTGTGCCCCACCCAGTCCATATGTTGAGACCCTAACTCCCAAGGTGACTGTATTTGGGGATAGGGCCTTAAGTGGGAGATTAAGATTAAATGGGGTTATAGTGCGGGGTCCTGATCCCATAGACTGGTGTCCTTATAAGAAAAAGAGGAGACAACACAGCTCTCTCTCCCACGCACTCAGAGGAAAGGCCACGCGAGGACAGTGAGCAGGTGGCCGCCTGCAGGCCAGGGAGAGAGGCCTCGACAGAACCCCCTGCTGACCCCTTGGCATGGGATTGTTCTGTTTTGGTGTTTTAAAGAAATGGAAGCCATCTACATATGGTTTGAATAAAAACTCAAATCTATAAGAATCTTCCTCAATATCCTAGAAATCTGAAAATATATTCTATTGCCATTTTAAAATTCCAACAGTTTCAAGACTTATTTTAAAATATAGTTTGTTTCCCTTCAGACCAGTGAAAATCATCTCCAAAGAATGGAAATTCCTACACTCGTTATAAAGTGAGAATGAAGAGGGAAATCTTATAACTTATTTTCTAACTTATTTTCTCCTGCCTGTTGTAAATTCCTTCTTAGAAATACTTTTCATGAAAATAAATATGAAAACAAAGGACTGTTCGTTCTTGACCTTCTCACAGGTAACACTGTAATTGTGAAAATAATCTGTCTTCCTGTGTACTTCAAGCAGCTAAAGATGAAAACAGCAGAAGAGTGTTATGAGCTATCGTCATAAATATGTCACCCAATGTCCGTCGCAGTCGGTGGCTGAGCATGCAGTGATATATTCGTGCCGCGCCATTTGGGAGCACTGAAGAGAGCAATTCCTGCTGCACGATTTACCAGCTTCCATGAGAAATCTAGTTGCCATTGACCATGTTGTAATTTTCGAAGTTTCAGTGAATACTTTTAGCTTCGTGGTGAAACTATATTTCTCAGGATGCTCCACATCACTGGAACTGTCCCCACTACGTATATCACGTCCCCAAGGCTCTGCTGCCATCTCCCCACCGGTGCCGTCCCGTCTTGCCCTCCCGGAGTGGGACCCAGTCTGGGCCCGCCTCTGCCTCACATCTCCACTAAGCAGTGTCTTCCTCCCTGGCAGTGAGACCCACGCGCCACCCAAACATTGCTTCCATGCTGCAGGCGACTTAGGAAATGTTCCCAGTAAAGCATGTTTCCCTCCAACGAAGCCCACTGTGCACTGGAAGAACGTTGCTGAAGCGGCAGCGAATGCCCCCAGGGTCCGGGGACAGCCCACCAAGTCCTCATCCTCCCTCTTGCTCCAGACCCACCTTTCCGGTAATGCAGCAAATCTGGGTCATTTCCTGCTTGAAGAAATCAGGGGTCAAGTGTCATTTCGGTTTTGGACATGCAGGTTCCCGTCCTGGCGAGCATGCCTTGGGCAGGGCAGCCCCGAGGCCCTTTGTCGCTGTGCGCCAGGGACCACTCTCCTTGGCCTCGGGGCCGCCGCCTCGGCCGCTTCGCTCCCAGCCTTTATATCCATCCCTTTCCCCTCCTTGTCTGACTCCAGGAGACAGACCGGGCTCTCTGGCTTCTGCAGGAAGCCTTAGTCTGGCATTTTTCATGGGACCCTTCGCCCTGAGCCGTTCTGTCTGATGAACAGGATTTGCTGGGAATGCCTGCCGGTCTCATCTTCTCCCAGGAACAATGTGCCCACCTGGAAGATCTGACTGGCTATCTGTCCTGCAAAATCTGTCTCAATCTAATCTATATAGCATTTGGGAGCCAGAAGCAGTTGGTTCTTCCAAACTTGAAGCAGAATGAAGGCCATCTCTCTCTCTGCCTTTTATTTCTGTTTCAAACTGAAAAACTCTTTGTCTTCCATGTAACATCTTCACAAAGAGGCACAACAAACAGTTCTTTCCCGGGAGCCATGTGTTTATGTGAAGTACAAGCCGCCTCCCAAGCGCTCCTCAGCCGGGGCCCCAGACCCTCTTTCCAGCCACCGACGAGTTTCCTGCACCCACCACCAGCCCCCAGACCAGTGCCGGATATGTGGGGCTTTTCCTAAAACGCACTGCACATTCAGTTTCGGGACGAATACGGTAGAGCTGGGTAGCAAACAGCTGCAATATCTCAGTGGTTTACGCAATCATTCATTTCTCTTCAGCAACGCAGCCCACCTGGTTCAGGAAGGGCCTTGATCCAGCCCCTGGGCCCTAAAGGCTTCACGTGTTCACACCTCACCTCCTGGGGTTGCATGTGGGGTGTGGTATGCACGTGCATGTGCATGTGTCTACGTGTGTGTGGTGTGGGTACAGGGTGGGGTGTCTGTGAGCACGTCTGTAGATGTAGTAAATGGATGTGTGTGTTTGCACATGGGTGTGCGTGTGTGTGTGTGTGTGTGGTGTGTGTGTCTGCCTGCCTGAGTCACGCTCCTGGATCTGCAGAGCAGGAAGGGCATGAAAAGCCACACAAGCTGTCAGCTTTCATTTTGTTTTAAATTACATATTAATGTTAATTGTTAACAGACAAGGACTTTTTCCTTCAAAATTAAGTGTTTTTCTTTGAGATTTAATGACGTGCCAGCGGCCGAAGACCATCTGATGTGGGGAGACAGACATCAGTCCGATGGGAGGAGGGTGGCATGACCGGAGTCCCCATAGCGAGCGAATGCCAGGCAGTGAGTTGGATGGAGGTTTGGAGCCGAAGTCGGATTCAGTGCCTTAGGAGAGGATTTGCCGTTTCCCAAACAACGGGCCTGTGTGGTGCCGTTGCTGAAAAAGCGTGTGCCTCAGGACCTCCCACACCTACATTTCTCTGATGTACTCCTTCTGGAAGCAGTCATAGGAGACTCTTATCATAAAGACCAGAATCACTCCAGTGAGCTCACAAACATACACCGTATGTGTCCACGTGCATGTATATCACAGGCTTGATGATAATTAAGATGCTCCACACTTAGGCGTAGAGACAGAACTGATGACAGCAGCCCGCGGGCACACTCCAGGCTCTGCTGATGTTACAGCCCTGCCACCTGGCGCTTCTTACATGCGACACTGTCATCAACCCCACTGGAAGATGAGAAGCGGGGCCACCGAGGTCGCACGGCTGGACGCTCGCTGCGGGTCAAGTCACAGCTCACAGGTCAGATGTTAACTATGACCACATTCATGTCAGAATAAAGCACACGACAGAAACAGACATGGGATGTGTGCTTAGAAAATCGAAATTTTGTGTTAGGAACCAAATGTGTGAGGCTTCTGACTTGTTTTGAAATCACTGTTTTCAAAAACAGCTAAAAATATCTGATGGAACTCAGAGAGGAGCAAAATTGAACAAATGAAAACAAATTTCTCTGGTCTTTCCTGGCGGAATGTTTTTTCATATGAAATTGTGTTTTCAGATGCTCAAGATCTCTGCAGAAGGTACCCTCACAGGCGCAGGGCTTCAGCAGAGTGAGAGCAGCGTCGCGCTTACAGAAGGACGGGGTGCTGTGTGACATCTGTGCAGGCTGTGCGCTGCCATCTAACGGAGGGCGCCCCACCTGCCATCTAACGGAGGGCGCCCCACCTGCCATCTAACGGAGGGCGCCCCACCTGCCATCTAACGGAGGGCGCCCCACCTGCCATCTAACGGAGGGCGCCCCACCTGCCAACTAACGGAGGGTGCCCCACCACGGAGGCCCTGCCCGAGAAGGAACCTTCCTGGCCAGCGCTCCAGGCTGAATGAGGAAGCTGCAGAGGAGAGTCTCCTGACTCACTGGGACAGGACTTCGAGAACCAGGGCAGGCAGACAGTGGGTTCACTCCAGTGAGGTCCCTGCTTCTCCCCACACCGTCCTGTCTACGACTCTCTGTTCTCCAACGTGCCTTCCGGTCAGCAGGGGCTGCCGTCCTGCCTGTCTTCCCAGGGAGTCTTCTGAACGGACCCCCAAGCCTCACTAGCCTTCACCCACATCACGCTGCTGGCCTGCTTCCTTGCAGTACTGTCTTCAGCCAGCCGCTCCCATGTTCAAAAGACCTTGGTGGCTTTTGTTGACTACAAATTAAATACACATGAGGCGCCTTGCCCTGCCCCAGCACCACCAGAAGTCACAGACATGCAAACACAGGCTGGTCTGGGACAGACGGGACCCAGTGACAGGGAGCAGCACGCCGTCCCCAGGTGCCAGGAGGCACTGCTGCATTGTACAAACTAGTTCCGACCTGATCCTGTCACTTGTTTCTGCTCCGAGCACTGGCATGTCACTGTATCTCTGTGAACCTCCATTTCCTCCACTGCAAAATGGAGCACTGATCCTTATTCCTGGTCTCTTATGCTGAAAAAGATTCTTGTAAAGAATCCTAAACTATGACTACCTTGGGGGTTTGCAGTGGTTCATTTCATGTGTGGACATGACCTGGCCACGGATGCCCAGACACTTGATTAAGCATTTTCCTTGGTGCGTCTGGATCAGACTGACATTTGAATTGGCGGCCTGAGTAAAGCAGACGGCTGCCCCCTGGTCCGGCCTTATCCAATTTCATGGAGGGACTGAGAAGAGCGAGAAGGCCGGGCACGAGACAGTCTCCCTCCCTCCCTGACGCCTTTGGGCCGGGACAGGGGACTCTGCCTGGAACTCACACTGCCTTTGCTTCTGGGTCTCAGACTTGGGACTCAGACTGGAACTCTATATCCAGCCCTCCCGAGCCTGGGCTTCTCAGCCTCCGTAATCACGCGAGCTGAGTACTCAAAGTAAAGCTCTTCATGCATGTATACAGTTCCGTTTCTGGGAGAGCCCTGGTGCACACAGCACTGTTAGTCATACACACAACACTGTTGGTACAGTGTTCAGTAAGTGGCAGTTCCATAGGCCACAAAGGAAAGTGGGCCACAGTGTGGCACAGGCCACGGCTGCAGAATTTGACTTCTTGGAATTGCCTTTGGAGGAGGGGAGGAAAGGCTTGTGGGTCAAGGCACTTTAAAACCAAGACATCCAAATCATACTGCAGAGCATTACCACTGACAAATGCCCTATGTTTCCCTGAAACTTCCTAGATCCCCAGCTGCCCCCACACACACTACTATCCCCACAGGGGCGCCCAGCAGCCTTGTGACCCAGGGTCCTTCCCTTTCACCTGAGGGATCCCCCTTTCCTGTAGGGCAGTTCTTGGCAGCTAGCCAGCAGTTTTTGTTTATCTGGAAACGTCTTAATTTCCCCTTCGTTTTTAGCGTATAGTCTTGCCAGATAGAGAACTGTTGGTTGACAGGTTATTTTTAAATTTCAGGACTTTGAATATAGCGTCCCCACTGCCTTCTGACTTGCATGGTTTTGATGAGAAACCAGCTGTTAATCGTACTGAAGATCAGCTGTGTGTGACAAGTCACATCTCTCCTGCAGCTTAAAGAGCTCCTCTTTGTTCTGGCTTTCCAACAGTTTGAATCTGAAAAAACTTGATTCTGACAATCTTTGTCAGTTTTTCATTGTTTAATGGAGGGGAGAATCTTTGGGTGCCCCTACTCTGCCATGCTCACCCAGGTCACCTGCGATGTCTAGATAAGAGACTATAAGACACATCCTGTAATTAAGTTAGACTTCAGAGGCTGGGGTGGCACTGATGAGCATTAATCCCTTTCCTTCAAGTGCCCCCGAGCACTTTCTCTTCTTGAAGTTAATTCCATAAAGTCAAACATGATCAAATCACATTTTGTATATTTGCATAAAAGACCATGAGCCATGTAAGTACACTGATGTAAGGGTTTAAAGAGAATTTTAAACTTAATAATACACTCCTCCTGAACATGTCATCTCTGCCCTGGTCTTCAAAAACTAGAATCACAGACTCTCTGAGTTGGAACTTAATTTATCAGGCATGCACTGTCTCTCTGCAGGGAGAACGTGCCTGGATGCCAGCACTCCCACTGCAGGTGGATCTCCAGCATCCCCGGAAACACCCTGGATCTACTCCTGGTTAGGACCGTGCCCACCCCTGATCAGCCAGCTCTATAAAAAGATTATGGACATGAAGGGTGGAGAGGTGGAGGCAGAGTTCCCCTCGCTCCCATCCCATCAACACACCTATGATGGGCTTACTGGTGGTTCTGAATTCACCCAGACGTGGTGCTGGACCTCAGGCCTGAGGATGCAGGACCCAGGAGCTGTCAGATTTCACCTGCAGCAAATACAGGGGGCTGAGCCCAAAGCCATGGCAGGGCGGGGGTCTCTCACTGTCAAGCAGGTGCCCAAACTAACATGCTGAGAGCTGATCCCCAAGAAGATGATCTTGGAGGTGAGGCCTTGGGGACATTGAGGTCATGAGGGCAGAGCCCTCATCAATGGAATTAGCATCCTTATACGGGAGGTTCCAGAGACCCCCTTACTGTCTGCTGTGAGAGGACCCTGTGAGAAGACAGCTCTCTGTGAGCAGGAAGTGGACCCAGACACCAGGTCTCCCCCTGCCTGGACCTCCCAAGTCCAGCCTCCGGAATGGTGACACATTAATGTCTGTTGCTTAGAAGCCCCATCTGTGATGTTTTATTACAGCAGCTGAGAAGAATAGGACAGAGAACTGATTAGAGGAACCAAGTGAAGTCCTGGGAGACATGGCTGACCAGTCACATGAGGAACGTGTGAGGGGGAGGAAAACGGAGCAGAGCAGACACCAGATTGCAACCTTTCTCTGCACGGACGCCTGCGTACACTATTTCAACTGTTCATGTCCCATGTTTAGGGAGTCACAGGGTACTGCTAGCACAGGAGTGTTTTCACTTTTAAATGGTATTTTACTATGTCATAAAATAGCACCTATACTGAAAGGAAATATTTGTCCTGAATATCATGAATATCCCCTTTGTTTTTCCGTAATCACAACTTAATTTTGAAGTATACTCAGGCATTAGGGAGGAAAATACCTATCCTGGTGAAAATACCAGGCATCAATAATTATAAAAATCAAGTGGGGACAAAAACCACATGATCATCTCCATAGAAGCTGAAAAACAATTGACAAAATTCAATATTCATTCATGATAAAAACTCTCAACAAAATGGGTAAAGAGGGCAAGTACTTCAACACAATAAAGGCCATATATGACAAACCCACAGCCAACATTATACTTAACAGCGAGAAGCTGAAAGCTTTTTCTTTAAGATTGGGAACAAGACAAGGATGCCCACTCTCCCCACTTCTATTCAACACAGTACTGGAGGTCCTAGCCACGGCAATCAGATAACACAAAGAAATAAAAGGCATCCAGGTTGGCAGGGAAGAAGTTAAACTGTCCCTGTTCGCAGATGACATGATATTGTACATAAAAAAAAACCTAAAGAATAGATCTAATATCTGAATTCAGCAAAGTTGCAGGATACAAAATTAATATGCAGAAACCTGTGGCATTCCTATACACTAACAATGAACTAGCAGAGAGAGAAATCAGGAAAACAATTCCATTCACAGTTGCATCAAAAAGAATAAAATACCTAGGAATAAACCTAACCAAGGAAATGAAAGACCTATACTCTGAAAACTACAAGACACTCATGAGAGAAATGAAAGAAGATACCAATAAATGGAAACACATCCTGTACTCATGGATAGGAAGAATTAATATTGTCAAAATGGCCATCCTGCCTAAAGCAATCTGCAGATTCAATGCAGTTCCTATCAAAATAACAACAGCATTCTTCAATGAACTAGAGAAAATTGTTCTAAAATTCATATGGAACCACAAAAGACCCCAAATAGCCAAGCAATCCTGAGAAGGAAGAATAAAGCTGGGGGATTATGCTCCCCAACTTCAAGCTCTACTACAAAGCCACAGTAATCAAGACAATTTGGTACTGGCACAAGAACAGACCCATAGACCAATGGAACAGACTAGAGAGCCCTGATATAAACCCAACCATATATGGTCAATTAATATATGATAAAGGAGCCATGGACATACAATGGGGAAATGACAGTCTCTTCAACAATGGGTGTTGGCAAAACTGGACAGCTACATGCAAGAGAATGAAACTGGATTACTGTTTAACCCCATACACAAAAGTAAACTCGAAATGGATCAAGGACCTGAATGTAAGTCATGAAACCATAAAACTCTTAGAAGACAACATAGGCAAAAATTTCCTGAATATAAGCATGAGCGACTTCTTCCTGAATGCATCTCCTCAAGCAAGGGAAACAAAAGCAAAAATGAACACATGGGACTACATCAAACTAAAAAGTTTCTGTACGGCAAAGGACACCATCAACAGAACAAAAAGCATCCTACAGTATGGGAGAATATATTTGTAAACAACATATCCAACAAGGGGTTAACATCCAAAATATATAAAGAACTTACATACCTCAACACCGAAAAAGCAAATAACCCAATTAAAAAATGGGCAGAGGATATGAAGAGACAGTTCTCCAAAGAAGAAATTCAGATGGCCAACAAAGACATGAAAAGATGCTCCACATCACTAATTATCAAGGAAATGCAAATTAAAACCACAATGAGATACCACCTCACACCAGTAAGGATGGCCAGCATCCAAAAGACTAAGAACAACAAATGCTGGCGAGGATGAGGAGAAAGGGGAACCCTCCTACACTGCTGGTGGGAATGTAAGCTAGTTCAATCACTGTGGAAAGCAATATGGAGGTTCTTCAAAAAACTCAAAATAGAAATACCATTTGACCCGGGAATCCCACTCCTTGAAATTTACCCAAAGAATACAACTTCTCATATTCAAAAAGACATATGCACCCCTATGTTTATTGCAGCACTATTTACAATAGCCAAGATATGGAAGCAACCTAAGTGTCCATCAGTAGATGAATGGATAAAGAAGAGGTGGTACATATACACAATGGGATACTATTCAGCCATAAGAAAGAAACAAATCCTGCCATTTGTAACAACATGGGTGGAGCTGGAGGATATTATGCTCAGTGAAATAAGCCAGGCGGAGAAAGACAAGTGCCAAATGATTTCCCTCATTTGTGGAGTATAACTATGAGGCCAAACTGAAGGAACAAAATAGCAGCAGACTCAGAGACTCCAAGAAGGAACTAGTGGTTACCTAGATAGGGGAGGGATGAGGGAGGGCGGGTGGGGAGGGTGGGAGAAGGGGATTGCGGGGTATTATGTTTAGTACACATGGTGTGGGGGGTCACGGGGAAAACAGTGTAGCACAGAGAAGGCAAAACAGTGAATCTGTGGCATCTTACTACACTGATGGACAGTGACTGCACTGGGGTGTGGGGGGGCTTGATAATATGGGTAAATGTAATAACCACATTGTTTTTTCCTGTGAAACCTTCATAAGCGTGTACATCAATAATCCCTGAATAAAAGAAAGCAAGTGGGCACCCATCTGGGGATGGAAGTTGTTCTCTAAGATCAGGTACCTCAGACTTCTTCTCGGGAACACTCAGAGCTCTGAGCAGGTTCTGAAGATACATGATGAAAATAAAGTGCAATGAAATAATTTCACATTTGATACTTGTTTCAAGTATAAAGGGAGCAAATGAATCTTCTTGAACTCCTGCACCTCAGGAATACAGTACCTTTGAGAACTTTTGGGGAGCATAGAAATTACTTGGTGAGAATCTCAGTAAAGGGCTTGTCAAAGGAGGGGAATGTTTTTTAAAAAACAGTGAGTGGTAAGCAATGTACCAACTGAAATATATAAGATTTTTGAAAGATAAATTTCCGTGAGAAAGAAAAGCAGATACAGCCCGAAGCTAAAATGAATTTAGAGCCATAGACGCATTGAGTTCAGTCACCCTCACCCTGCCTCATCGATGTTTTTAAGCTATGCTGATCAGCTATTTAAAATTTGGCAATTCCTATTTCACTTCACTTTGGTCAATTAAATTCAAGTAGTTTTAAAGTTAGTGAGTTTATTAGGATCTGAATAGATATTCTACCAAAGCAGACATATAGATGGCCGGCAGGCACAAGAAAAGATGCTCCATGTCACTCATCATCAGGGAAATGTAAACCAGGACAACAGTGAGATGCCACCTCACACCAGTCAGAGTGGCTGATGGCAACAAGCAAGAGACAGCAGGTGTTAGTGAGGACGTGGCAAAACAGGCCCCCCGTGCACTGCGGGCGGGAATGTAAAATGGTGCAGACATTGAGGAAAGCAATATGGAGGCTCCTCAGAAAAGTAAAAATGGAAATACCATATGACCAGTCATTTCACTTCTGTTTTTACCCCAAGAAAACAAAACACTAATTTGAAAAGATATATACACCCTATGTTTATTGCAGCATTATTTACAACAGCAAAGATATTGAAACAGCATAGATGTGGTTCATATGTACCATGGGATATCACTGAGCCATAAAAAAGAATGAAATCTTGCCATCTGCAACATGGATGACAAAGACAAATATTATAATATTTCATTTATATGTAGAATCTAAAAAACAAAACAAATGAACAAATGAAAAAACAGAAACAGACTCATAAACACAAAGAATAGACTGGTAGATACCCTAGGGGATGGGGTTGGGGGATGAGTGAAAAAGGTGGAGAAGATAAGGAGATACAAACTTCCAATTATAAAATAAGTCACAGGGATGAAAAGTACAGCACAGGGAATATAGTCAATAATACCAGGTGCTAGGTACACCTATCATGGTAATGTATATTACTGTCAAATCCCTATGTTGTACACCTGAAACTATATAACATTGTATGTCAACTATACTTCAATAAAAAAATAATAATATGCATAGTGCGATCCAATTTCTCTAAAACCCCTTCTTCCCTCCAAACCTTGTTTCCAACCTTTATATTTATATTCAGTGGAAGATGTCTAGAATGGTATTTAAAATGGCTATTTCTTATTAATGAAATTTTGGATAAATCTTTTCTTCTTTATGACTTCTTGTAGTAATTTTCTGTCACTTTTACTAAAAAAAGAGGAATTTATTCTTTTTAACAATAGAGAAAAGGAAAGAAGCATGAGAGCGAGTAGGAGGAGGCGACATTCAGGACACAGGCATCAGTTTCCCCCCGTAAATCACCCATGTTGCCGTGACAGCTCCCGTGAAAGTGACACTCACTTGATACGATGACTCTGCACTGTGTCCCCACACTTCAGAAGATGCCTTACAGCATGGAGTGATTACACTCTGAAAGCAGTTACTCATACGTAAGAATGCTTTGAGGAACACATTTTATTTCCACTTCAAGAAAACTGGTCCAAATCACAAAATCCAGCTAGATTTCATACAGAACACAGAGGTAGGATGACTTAAATTAACCACATTTGGTACTGAGTGGATTAATATAAGCTCTTAATTTTTGGTTTTTGGTCTTGTAAATGTACTGGGACTCATGCTAAGTGTGTACATGATATTCATGCTGAGTTTATACAAGATGAGACAAACTGTAGAGAAACAAAGTTTACAGAATAGTTATAACAGCATCTGGTACTCTGAGATCCATGCTCGGCATTATGTATACTGCTCGGCATTATTTATACCGCAGTGTCTAGGTAATGATATTAGTTAAATGAAACTACAATGTACATGAGCTGTCTTATCCATACTACTGTCATCAGGAGATACTGAATCGGAAGCTGTTAAGTACAGAGTACATTGCATTCATCTCTTAGAGATAATAATGTAGTTAAAAACCCAGTCACACAAATAAACAGGCACATGCTTAATTTAAACGTTGAGCTAAAAAATTCCTAAGTGATGATTCTGAATACTTATTTACTCCTTTATATTTTGAGTGAACAAGATGAATGTGCAGGTACTCTTTGCCAGCAAGCGATTTTGTTTTATTCTTTTGAAGGAAAAATTATGATCATCTCTGAAATCCTTACATGTAAGTTATCAAAACCCTTCATGCTCTTTAAAACTTACACATTTCTGTAGCTAATGACTAAACAGATATTTTATGAATCTGCTTAATGTAAACAATGAAAATATAAACGACTTAAATCCCATATAAGCAAAAAAATTTTTTCCGGAGCCACAGGCGTTTAGACTTGTTAAGGGCCATCGACTCAACCTGAGTGTTCTCATCCCTGGCATTGTGCTGAGAGTCCTTAAAAAAATGCCTGGGCTCCACTTGCAAACCAGTGAAATCAGGTAGTAGGTCTGAAATCGTGGCCCCAGGATCAACAGCGTCACTATTGCCAAGCAGCTGTGAGAAGCGCAGATGTGGGGACTCCACCCAAGTTGTGCCAAGTCAGAAACTCCAGAGGTGAGCCGAGCAACCTGGGTCTGAACGAGCCCGTCGGGCGACTCCCTCTGTGAACTGGGCTCCCAGCTCAGGCCGGAGCATCAGAGCCTCTGGAGCATCCCCAGCCGGCTCAGACGGGTAGGCGGCGGCACCAAAGGCAGCATTTCCAGCAGCCACCTAACCGCCAGGACCAGACCTGACCCCAGAGCCCGCCCTGCAGCACACAGCGCCCCTCCTCACGGAGGCGGACACAACGCCGCAAGTTCAAGGATTGGGCCAACAATTCTCAAGAAAACTTTGGATTTCTATCCCTCAGGATCAAATCTTCAACCTTTATGAAATAGAAGGCAGAAGACATGATTCTTAGCAAACCCAGGGATAGAAAACAACATTTGTGTATTCATTTCTGGCTTGTAAATACCCCTAAATTATAATCTGATTTAATTTCAAGACAATTATGAAGCTGATTCTTATCCATGCTAGCCCTATTTTGAAACTATCTCAAATGCAGGATCTGCTCACTCTCTCAGTGTCCCCTACGTAAAGCCCTCTGTGGGGCCTTGGGGATGATACAGTTAAATAAAACACAGATAACTGAAGAAACAACTGAAGCATCTTGTGTTAATGCCCTGAGCTGCCTGACCGGAATTTATTTATCTACAGTTACATACCAGCAACAGTCTCTTTAGAAAGAAAATGACATGCTTCCCATTTTAAACAAAATTTTCTCATAGTCAGAGTTCGGTGGCCCTGACAAAATGTGCCAAAACAGTATGTTTACATGGATTTCTTTTTTCTAACAAGATGAGAGGATTTCCACCCACTTCAGCTTCCTTAGATCTTTGTTGTTTCTAAATGGAGACTGTTTGCCCTCCGTTACCTACAATAGTGCATTAAGTGCAAGACACCTACTGATTAATTGTGCTTCTGATCCTTTTGCTCATGGTTGTTCTGTGCCCCAAAGCATCTTCTCTCCTGACAGGGCAGGAAGCCTGTCCCAGGCATCATGGGGCGCCCATGCACCTGTTCAACCTCCCTGGAGAAGTGGACGTGGTTGGTGGCTAGGGGCCTGGGAAACACGCCCTTCACAGCCAGATGGAGCATGTCCACAAGAGCCGCTGCGGTGGTCATCAGGTCCAGATCCCTCCGTCCCCCTCGGTGTGACCTAGCAGGAGTCACAGGGCATGCCGGCCACTGCCGGAAACCAAGCTGGGGCAGGCACGGCACCGCCAGGGCCAGGACCCCAGAGAGGCCCTCAGGATGCGACGGGCTGCGGGCCCCTCCTCTGCCCGCACATCCGAGGACCTGGGTCCCTTGTACATGCGATCTGCTCTAGAGCTGCATTTCTGACACCTCACTGTCCAAAGGAGAGGTATTTATAAGGTGACCAGGAAAAGTCTTTGGTCCGACCAAAAAATGAAGATGTGGTAGATGTGGAGATCAGGCCATTCGCAACCAGTCAATGGTGACAAAATCTGGAAGATCTCAAGTATAGTCATGGGATGGGCCTTAAGAAAGGGGCAGGGGACAGTGAAGAACAGGCATCTGGGTACTAGAAATGGAGAACGAAGAGTGATGAGGAAATCCAACACAAACAATGGATAATATGTTCCACAGATCCATTGTTTTTAACTACTTTCAGTGGAATATTACATGGAAATGCAAGGGCCGACTGAAGCGGAACCCTCTGGCTGAGCAGAAGAGGAGGGACCTGGCACTGCTCCCTATGTGGACCCCCATCCTCTGTCACCAGCCTAAGTCTCTGCCAGTCAGGGAGCTCCGAGGAGCAGGCTCTGTGCACCCAGCCCAGATCATGCTCTGTGATTTCTCGATCAATTTAATGGTCCTGTGGACGTGACAGGCCACTGCATCCTGAAGCCTTCTGGGTCCCTGCTGGCATCCCCTCCCGAAGCCAGCATACCACGTATTTACTGTAAGGGATTCCTTCCAACCTTGAGGAAGCCTCACCTCACCTGCCCCACCTGCAGCACAGGCTGTGGTGCCCCAGGCCGTGTGCTACATGCCACACAGACACAAATACAACTTCCCCATCTCCATGGGCCCAGGTGCCCACCGTGCACTTGCTCTGCTGCCTGCCATGCTGTGAGGTGCTGTGGACATGTCCACTTGGGCACAGTTCTTTCTTCACCAGTCCTACCAGACTGGCACCCTTTAGCCACCCTATGGCATGTTCATGTGATTGCCCAGAATGAGCTCGCTGACCAGGGGAAGAAGAGCTTCACAGAAGCACACAGGCCTTCAGAACATAAATAGTTCCAGTTTTAATCGTCAACAGCCATTCTTGAATTAAGGTACTGCAGTGCACGGGGGTCATGGGAAACACATAGAACGTGAAGTGCAGTCCAGCTCATAGGGCACCTTGTGCATCACCACAGCTAAGAGGCTGAAGAGATAGCAAGGCAGGTGCTGGCCCCCATCTACCCCAGCACCCTTGACTTCTCTAACTGCTGAAAAGGTGGAGTTATATATACCCCAAGATATCCAGAAAGGATGAGGCTTCCACCCCAAAAGTAGCATCAAAACCTTTGGCTAGAGGATCAGCCCTTCCTCCCATGGTCTAAAGGGCAAACTCAGCCAATATGAAAACAGAGAGACAAAGTCCTAATGTGTCCATGTGTCCCGAAGCTCAGAGCTTACTCACGACTCCCTTCCCAGCCGCCGCGCACCATGAAGGCCCCTCCCATAACAGGCTGCACCCAGGACAGAACCCCTGTCCTCAGAAGCAGGTGCCCGAGGACTGGGGGGAGGCATGGGGAGCGTGTTCTGGGGCCAGCAGAGGCCCAGGGCCTGCCAACACTTCCAAAAGTCTTGCCAAATCGAGCAGATGTGCCAACCTCAGAATCCCAGGATGTCAGTCGCGGTTGCAGTGAACCTGCCGTGCTAGGGAGAGAGACGGCCATGCAGAATCTACGGCGCTTCACAGGCAAACAGAACATCTTGCCGAATTCATCACCACACACAGTACACGCTCCGTACAGAGCTTGCCCCCGTGGGTGCAGCCCGCACGCAAGGGCTGCAGGCATTTTAAGTTGTTCTTCGGGGTCAACTCTTCCACTTCTAAAAGACAAAATACCAAAATACAGTGTAAATTAAAATCAGACATAATTACCATTTTGTAATCTTTTCTTTCCAAAACAACCAGTAACTCAGCATTTCAGGCCACCTACTCTTACTACAGTTTTTTTTTAATAAACAAGTCATTAATATCTATTTGAAAAATAAGCAAATATGCATCATTTTTTAATGGCCAAGAAGAATATGATTCCCTTCAATAGAAAGTGACTTACAAATTTAAAACCTGGGGGATATTTGCAACCAGCGTAGATCAAAATTTACAAATTTTAGATGATGAAGTTTCTGAAGGAAATAGCCACCCTGATATATTTACCCAATTTGTATGAGTACATGGTTCATGTACATGTATTTAATAGACCCTTTAAAGCAAGAACATGGTGAAGCTCGAGAGCACATTATTTTACTCAGCAGGTGATGTTGCCTCAGCAACCATTTCAGGACTCGCAGGATTCTGTGCCATCTGTGGGAAGGAACTGGGGGCTCGGATAAGTTATCCTCCGCCGCCCCGAAGCAGGCCAGCCTTGGGCTCCAGGGGACGCACTGGGGCTCCGGCTGCTCTGTGTCAGTGCGCCTGAGACACCAAGCCAAGGCAGGCAGCCAGAAGGTCACGATGTAAAGTTGAGTCACAAGAAGCCCTTAGCCTGGCACGACTCGTGCCCTTGAGTGGTCATCTCCCCCGTCCACTCCGTCCCATTATGCCCGAGCTGAAGGAGCACTTTCAGTTGGTCAATAGTAGAGAGAGGAACTCGGGTAAAAGCAAGTTATGATAGAGGCACAAGAGGCCGGGGGTCGGGGAGAGAAGGAAATGATGGCTTTTCTCCCAATGTGTGCAGCACAGCAATCTCATTAAATGCAAGAACATCATCCAAAATATTCAGAATATGGTCTCATTGCTGAGCACATCCCTAGTCACAGTAGCAGAAGGAACCGATTGAAGATCCCTCCCCGGGGACACAGACGAGGGAGTCTTTCCAACCACGTCACTGTGTCCGTCCGTACCTAGGAGGCAACTTGTTGCTTACCCATACGAAAGAGTGAGCACTTCAGCTACTTAAATATTCCAGAGTCTGTCTGCCTGCATGAAAGCAAAAAGCCCAGAAAAATAACAGCTGCCTTGGGGCACCGAGACAGCCAAACCTAAGGAGAAAGTCACTGTTCTTTGAAGTGAACTGAAATATGTGGTGTTCAAACAGCCTGACTTCAAAAGCAAACACAGCATTTCTCCTTCAGTCTGGCTGCTGGAAGAAAAAGCACGTGCCTGGGAGGCCCTCTTTGTTTAATGAAAAAGCAAAGGCACCTCTGAATTGGCTGCGTTGTTCGTGTTAGGGAATCAGCCTCCCAGAAAACAGATGCGTGGCCAAGCAAGGCACTCCTCGGACTTCCCCAGGTGCTGAAGTCCCTTACGAGCCCTTGGGGAACTCTTCTGCCACTAAACTTCTTGCAGACCCTGCGGGACATAGGCGAGCGTCACCCTCACAATGGCTATACGAGCAGACCGCCGGAACTGAGTAAGAGGAACTGAGTACAATGACGATGGGCAGCAAGAGCCTCTCTAAACATCAAAGGAGGCGGTTCACATCCATGCTCAGCAAGTTTGGGGCCCCAGAGTCCTGCGGGGTTTGGGGGCTATGTCTCTGGCTTCCGTTAGGCCACAGCCACCGGGAGGGACCCCAGGAACCCTGAGGAGGCAATCTCTACATGATTCTTAGAAAATAGCAGTATTAACTGCTGTCGTTTTTAATACTTCCACGCACGTGTGCAGGAATCAGAAGAGGAAAGCAAGGACATTAGCTGGTGCAGGACATCACTGTCACCCAGCCAGTCCCAGGCAGCCCGGGGGCACCTGCTCACACAGCCGTGTAGTTCGGGCACAATGAAGTTCTGGTGCTGATCATGGTGACCCCACGTCCCACAGAGCACAGGCGGTATCATCAGGATAAAATGTTTCTGCTGCTATAAGTGAATAAAGTGCAAAAATGTTTCCATGCAAGGGATGTGTGCTTGTCTTTAAAATACTCACATATACCTACACATACACACACCTTCTTTCCCCGCCACCAAACAGAAAAGCTCATGCCTTCCCAGTCTAACAACTTTCTCCTGCTTGTTCCAGAAAGTCATTTGAACTGTTGCAAATATAAACACTGCTTGCCAGAGAAATATGATTACTGAAAATAAATTGATGCGCTGCAGAAGTTAGCATGCACATCCTTAAATCGAGTTTGTTTTTTGAGTTAAAATTTGATAGTTCATATAGCATCCTGATGTGACCCTGGTCTACATTACACGAAATCCTTTTTCAAAAAAATCTTGCTTTTGTATCTTCCTAAAATGTATGGAAGTCTTGTAGTCTGAAATCTGCTTTTCTAATATAGGATAATTTAATCTTCTCATCCCATTTTCTCATTGTAAACATGAATAAACATGAAATTGCCATGAAAACTACATTTGAAATTCAAGTCATGATGATTTTAACCTCAAATTAACATTTCCAGAGGGAGTAATATTTGGGGTAAGTGTGCATCTAACATTATTACAAATGCAATGAGAAAAGCATTTGTACAACATCTGTATGAATATCCATTCGCAAAATGTGTCTTCTTCAAACATTATCTGAACCAAATGTTTAATATGTTTTCCCCGTGTGGCCTGACCATTACCTCCTGTGACTTAACTGGGTTCTGGTGAGCCTTTGGCACCATAGAAGTTGTTTTCTGCACGTCATCCTCAGTGACGTTTTCTTTAACACTCTCTTTTGGGCAGGTTGCATTCAAGATACAGCCGATACTCGGCCAAGTCTGTATATGACATCCTAACAACCAGTTTCATCCTCAGAACCTCACTCCACTATTGGGAGAGTCACACTTGGAACGTTGCCCTGATTTTTTAGTTAACAAAGCCTAAGTTCACAGGATAGGTTTTAACTGGCAGTGCCAGTGGCCGGCAGCCCAGAGTCACTACCACAGCACTCAGTTGGCCTCCTGAGATAAACCTCACGGACCTCATGACCACAGACAGATGCCCCACATCATCAGAAATCCTGAAGTATGACCTGTGCAAATAAAATTATTTGAGAAAAGTATTATTCCCATCTGAAAGATCCATTTCTACATAAATGGCCACACAAAAACCAAATTCAAGTAAAATTTTCATGTGTGTTCATGATCACACTTTAAAACATGTAGCTTTAATATTACCTCTTCTCTTAAAATTGAAGAATGAAAGCATAATGTTTTTTCTAAATGTATTTGCTTCAAAATGCAGATCACAAATATTCCTGGCCGTATTTTTAGGATGTTCCCTTATTCCTTATTCTCTGAAGAATTTGAACATATCCATGGAATTCTATTACACCTTTCTTTAGAGTTATAAAACTACATAGCATTTTCTTTTGTTCTCATAGAACTTAGAAATAAAATTGAGAGATAATCTTCACCAGACGTAGAGATTACCTAAATGGGTCAAAGTACCTTTTTAACACAGACGGAATTGAACCAAAATAATAGGAATTGTCACTAGGATGGCAGGTGGCAACCTCGCCTAATATCTCACTTCTCTTTCTCGTGTGTCCGACCACACATTCGGAGGCTCCACAGTGAGAACGCTCTGCTCCACCCTTTTTCACACATGAGTACAGTTGGTTGATGACGGGGCATCTATTCGGCTTTTATTTTCCTTCACATCACTAAGAGGTGATTCCTTGTGAAGGTCGCACTTGAACACTTGCTTATAGGCCTTCCTGAAGTTCTCCGAGAGAAATGCGTAAATGATCGGGTTCACGGAGGAATTGCTGTATGCCAGGCAGTGCGCAGTGACTCTGAAGATGAAGGTGGCGGGGGTCAGTGGGAAGACCCCAAACTCAGCCCAGAGGTGGATGACGTGGTGAGGCAGCCAGGAGACACCAAAGACCACGACCACCACCAGCACGGTCTGCGCTGTCTGCAGGGAGAGAAGACGCACATCAGCGACAGCAGGACAACATGCAGCATTTCCAGGCATGCCCGAAGCTAACTTGAGTATGTTCTCATGGGGCCAAATAGACAGCACATCTGCTTTAAGCATCACCTTTACTTCGTTCTGTTCAAAACATCAGGACCGGCCATGACCTCCTATAGGAAGAATTTGGCCATCATGTGAAGTGCATGGGGATTATGGAAGGTGCGTTCTGCATTGTGGAAATGGAAATGCATGGAGATGAATGCTGTGCCCTTCGTGCCTACAGTGTGCCGCAGCATGCCCTGCCTGCACCTTGCCCGTGGGTTCAGAATCAAGTAGCATCTCTTTTTCTCAGACTCGCTCAGGTTGCAATGTTTTAAAGAGTGTGTTTGAACTGCTGGAGGGGAGACGTGAAGCCGGAACCACTGGTCATTACTGCACATCTCAGACCAGGAAAGCAAAAAGTACACATGTCCTCTGATCAAACGTGGAAATGCAGTAGGAGGTTAACCTGCTGGCCCATCTCCCTTCCCTTCTATACAGAAATAATCCTGATAAAATAATGAGCAGGGGAGTGACCGGGAGGAGAGAAGAGCAGAGAAGGATGAGAGTGAGACAACCCCCGAAGCTGACGCATCCCACGTCCTCACCCCGAGGGAGAAAGGGATTCACGGCGCAGATATCCGTTACACACAAGGCCTCCTGTGTGCAAAGCGGGGCCACCACAGAGGGTAGCCATGCCTCTACACTGCTACGGGGCCATTCCTACAGCCCCAAATGACCTTTCTGCTCCTTCCCATGAATCAGGTCGACTCCTAGTATTAGAGAAAATAACGCCCAGAATGCCAGCTCTTCAGGACTGATGTTAGGTAACACACCACAACATAAGAAGACCATCAAAGAGACTAGAAGACAGGAAGTTTCTCACCAGCTGGAAGCAGAGAGGGCGGGGGCAAGGTCACGGTCAAGAGGGCCAGGACCTGAGAGTGCAGCCGGCCAACAAAAGGCACCAGGGGCAGTGCAAAAGCCCACAGCTGACAGCAGCCACGAACAGGTTGTACAACCTTTGAAAACCAACACAAAGGCCCTGAACCCCAACTTCCTGGTCTGCAGAGAGGATGACCCCAAGATATGGTTCCCTGACTGCCATGTCCATCCAAGCATGTAAAGCAAGTCAGGCGTCGCCGTGGCGACAGGCTGTCACAGGGCGGTGGGGTTACACGGGAGTTGCTCTGCCCACCCAAAAGCAAACAAACCATCCGCTCATGGATTAGGGAAGTGCCTGCTCTCAACCCCTTTCTCTGTCAGCCTTCAAGATCCCATTCCCAGATGATGTAATCAAAACAATCCAGACACAATAAAACAGAAAACATCATCTCTTCTTTGAAGAAAATAAGAACATCTACTTTGCAAAATGAATACCCCTGGATATTCCGTTTCATAGCTTCTGTTAGGAAAATGTTACCGAGTACTAAACTTAGGGCAGAAATAGACCACGGCAGCGTACTGCCAAGCCCACAGGGCCCAGAGCAGTATGGGATGTTTCCTAGGTAGTGTTTGCTACTATGAGTGTTTGTAGTTCATTCAAAATTTGCCTTTCTATTTTTAGTGACTCCACCTGTCTCAGAACCATGAACAAGGTTCTTCTACTTGGTCTACCTGAAGCTTTGAAATGTGAATGGATTAACTGACAATAAAAATGTCGTGAAAGAATACTTACCAGGGACTTACATAAACGACAATGTTTATCTAAGGCTCTCCCCTAAATTCAGGAGAACACTTGTCGGCCCTGACTGTGCAGCCAGCTAAGTACCTCCCGGGATTCAGTACTTTCTCCCTGGTCATCAAGCGCACCGGCCCCCGAATGCTGACCTCCTCTTGGCGGTTCTGCAAGTTGACACCCTGCACATGGGCTCTGGCTCTCACTGAGTCCTGCGCTGTGGGCTGGCCCGGGTCAGCCCCAGCGACATGGGCCCAGGTGAGCCCATCGTGGGGGTGGCTGGAGACAGCAGCTAGCTTTTTCCCTTCTGTCTCCCTTGTCCAGATGCTCACGGGCCTCCAGGGCTGGGGAGTCAAGAGGACGGGAGTTGACGGAGGAAAGAAGCCCATGCCTTGCTCACTCATGACTGCCTCCCACCAACACAGAAAACCGTGTGCCTAGAATAAGCGGCTCAGAGTTAAAGATCTGGTCGAAATAATGCATTGTACAAATCCCCAACCTGGGACTGAGGCAGATCAGGACCCAGGACAGCGCTTGGTTAAACTTCAGACATCCAGACTTCAACCCCATGGCTCCCTGCAGTTGGCCATGGTTATTAGGGGCTGATCCAGAAATGTGCCCTTCTACAGAGCTTAGTTGGTGTTGAAGAACCACTGATGAATTACATAAAAGTCACAACAGAGGCAGATTATCTTACCCACCCCAAAATGAAGGCAAAAGATTTTCTCAATATTGACGGTCCTCACGGCTGCACCAGGCTCTTCCCAGAGACTTGGAAAAGATATTGCTCTTTCCCTTTCCGATGCCAGAGTACCCTTTGAGGTGCCCCAAGAGAGCCCTCTGTGGAGAATGGAGTGGATTTGTATAGTACTATTTGCCTCCATCAGAGATGGAGTCATACCCAGTGTCCCTTTGTCCATAGAATCAAATACTATCTTTAATAGAGAAAATGTCATCGTGTAAAGTCTATATTAATTCTTATAATACTTGACATTGAGTCCTTGATCAGTTTGGTTTCTTTTTGTTCCTCGTGCTGAAAACATCTGAAAAATATTCACCTCTCTTCTTCCTGTGAAATGCTCTTTTTCAGGTCATCTGAGATGTCTGTTCTTTCTTCAAAGAATTTTACTCACAATGTGTCTAATGGAATTTGGCTGGAAAGAAAAAGTGACTTAAAGGATGAGAATAATAAGAAACATTTGTAATTTCTATAGAGGACAGCCAAAAATCTCTGACCTACTCTGAGCCGGAGGTGGGGGCCAAGAAGCGGCCCTGAAAAGGACCCAGGGGTTGACAGGGCATCACAAGGGCCTCTAACCTGGCTTCCTCTTAGCAGTAAGCATCCAGTATAGATGTCTAGACCACTCTGAAGTCTTCCAGAGATATTTCAGCATATTGGTTTAGTATCCCATCGGCCTTATCCCAGCATTTCTTTAAGTCTAGCAGAGCCTGACTAAGGCATTCAGTCCGACCCTGCCGTGTTTGTCCCCAGACTCACAGAATGAGTGTTCAGCATTCTCAGCACGAAGGCCTACCTCGCCACCCGTGACCACTGTGGGCCTTAACAGGGAGTCCCTGCGTGGAGGACACAGCTCACAGAAAGGGAAAGATTCCTGGCCACTAGGAAGAGGAGCTGGAAACAAGCAAAGTTGTAATGAGCAAACTGTCAAAATCCACATCACGTCCCTCCACCACCTACCAGATTGAATACCTGTGCCGGCATCACCTCTCCGTGCCAAGACCTGGGAGGGCCCGCCGTGAGCTGACCCAGGCTCTGCCCTCAGGCGTGCTCAGTCACCCTAGCTCCATCCTAGCTCCCCCTGCCTCCCCAGGGCCTCCTCCCACCCCTCGCTCCTCTCTTTAGCTCTTCCTTAGACACAGGTGCGCACACACACACGCACCACCCCCAGCATCACACTTTATTTGTTCTATGCAAACAAGGAGGCAATTAAACATATCAAAAGAGCTGTGACATCTGTTCAGTGACTGTCACGGTCAGAAACTGTGTGAATGGAGCAGGAAATCCTCCCTCCCCAAAATGCTAAAACCGTCTCCTATGTTAGGAAAGACTGCGTGCACACAGCATGTACAATATAACTGTCCACATATGTAATATCCATGCATATACAGATCTACATACACACACATCTCTAAAACCAAAATTAGTTAAACACTTATCTTTAGATCTTTTTAGTGTAAAAACAGAAGTTTTTCTAGTCATTTGCTGTAAGACCTATTTTCATTCTTTTAATTACTTTGTTCTTCTCTGGGACTTTCATAACTTGTATCCAATACTTTGCAAATACAGAGATTAAACTAGCTATAGCACACAAACACAGCCCAGCCAGTTGAGGTGTTCTGCTTCATTCTTTCTTGTAAACATAGACTCTTTTGCAACAATAATAAGTAGGTAACATGTATCGGTGGCACCACCTTATGAAAGTTCAGCAAGCCCCCTCCCTCCCAAGGACATTAAGCTCTTCCTGCCCTGACTGCAGATGCTGGGCTCGGTGAAGAATACTTGTCTCCCTCGCCTCGCGGCAGTGCTGGCTTTCAGACGGAGCCAGGTGCTCTTAGAATCCCATGGGTCAGCTCCGTCCTATCCCAGGGTAGGTATAAATAACTGTCCTAGGGGAAATTATAAATAACCCTTAATGGATTTAAATTAATCATTTTCTTGGAGATGAGAAATGTGGCTCAGAGGAAAAACTAAGAGACAAAAAATGGGAAAACCCCAGCCTAACAACCCATCATTGAAAACAGGAGGGAAACAGCAGCTTTTAGGGTTTACTCCACTCATACAACCTAACATTCTGTCAGCTGTTATAAAGAGGAATTCAGAAGCTTAAAATAAAACCTATACAACTGTCCAGATGTCGGGACGGATCAGGGAGAGGAAGCAGTAAGACAGTGTTGCTATTCATGTTGTATGCTTTAGGTCACCCCAAAAACTACATGAATGAATTTCAAATACTAGCAAAATGTTGTGCTTTTTAATCAACCGTCTACAATTCCTTTTCACCAACTTTGGAAACAGATGTGTTTTTAGCCACATTATTGTTTATAAACAAGGGAAGTTGAGAAGAGCTGAGGTTTATTTAAATAGAATTTTTTTAAATAAATATGATTAAATCATAATTTCTCCAAATGATGTGTCATTGATCATAATACCTATTTAGAAGAGAAAACAAGGTATTTTAAGATGTTGTGACTAATATTTGTGGGTAAAAAATCTGGTTATAATCACCTCCTCCCTAATCATATTGTCCAATAATCTCATCTTACTTTCTAAGATCAGAAATTATGTAGATATTATCTGAAAAAAGAGTTAAATTAATCCTGATTTGTAAAACAATTTTTCCTCAAAATGTGAAAAGGATGATAGATGATGCTTTACTCAGAAGTTTGTTTAAATCAGGATTTCCCTCTGGCCAGAGAGACAATTGAAACGGGGAAGAATCTCCTTGCAGTGTCCTCCTGTCTTTAATTCTGTCCCCTGTGGCCAGTGTCAGCCCAGTCCCAGAGGAAGATGGAAGGGTAGCATCTGCTCCTGGGACTTAAGAGAGAGATAATAACAATGTTCTCTTGGAAGACAAGGAAGCCAGGGCCTTCGGGAATCATACCAGAGGGTAAATGCAGAATAAAACGACTACTGTTCCATGCAAATTGTGGATGTCGCAACTCCTCGCTCTCTCCCACTCAACCTGGAACACGCCTCCTAAAGAGGCTCAGAATCCAAAAAGTGCGTGTTTTCTCACCTCCCCAAACCTCTGTCTAAGTCTTAACACAACATGTGGTTACCTGAGATCCCCCCCATGAGCTGGCTCCATTTCCACCTGCACCTAAGAGGTTCATTTCAAAACTTTGCACCACCGGACCTAAATTTTACATGCACTGGGTAGATGGGAGGACAATTAGGAATAAAAATAAGCTCTGAAAAATGACAAATATAATATGTATATATGTGAATTTTACCTTTTTCTTGGATGCTTCTGACTTCTTTGACATGTTCTTCAACTTTTTATGCAAATGATGAAGGACCTGCAAAACATAGACTAGTAAGCCAGGTGGCCAGCACCCTGCATGTATGGTCTATTTGCACTGACAATTCTGGACATTCTGAAATGGTAGCAACATTATTTCCAAACCATCCAAGCGGAAACACACATAAGCTGGTGAGGTACCACTGAATCTGAACCGCCAGCTGCACCTGGTCTCCCCACACTGAGGAAATCTCGAGTGCAGGGTGTGTGCCCAGGGCTCTGGGGTTTTGTCCAGAAAGCCACCCCCCTACCCTGTATGCAGCCTTGCCACCGCCCGACACCTTGGTTTCCTCCACGATTCTACTTTTTAACAATTGCAGGTCCCCGCAGTATGTCAGACCCAGTGTTAGATCCTAGAACCTTGGGGAGACTGGTGCCCCCCTGCATGCAGCAGCAGGGAGAGAGCAGCTGGTGAAGACCAGAAGTCCACCCGGCCTCCCCTGGCCACCGCGCTCCTCGTGCCTTCTGCTGGGTGTGCGGGCTGCCTGCCCACCCAGCCTCCTCCATCTGCGTCCTAACCCTGCCCACTGGGCTGTGCTCTCAGACCACCAGCATCTGGGGGACTCAACTTCACAGTGGACTGGGAGACCTTTTAGCAAGGTTTTATAATGAAGGCCCCTATCAGGAAGTCTCTTCCGAGAGAGCCAGGCTCCATTCACTAGAGAAGCAGTGTTTGTCTTTTCTCACAGTGTGATACTCAGGAGAAATGACATGAAGCACGTGGGTCATTTATAGGAATTTGCAGCATGAGCTTGACTCATACAACAAGCCAACCCTGCACACCAGAGCTGCAGTGCCTTCTCACATCCCGTCTGAGTGAGGGTCTAAGAGCAGACTAGGCTCAGGGTAACGAGGACTTTGGTTAAGTACAGCTTGCCCAGTGAGGCTGTCCAAGAACCAGAGGCCGTCTTCTAGACTACTGCCTCTGTCCAGCACGCAGACTGGAAGCAACGTAACCATGCTGGACTCGTTGCAATGGCCTGCTCCGTTCAGCTGGACGCAGCTCTTCTGGAGTGACCGGTTATTCACCAAGAAGGCAGGGATTTCTGGACCAGCCCCACCAGCCCTCTGCAGGTCAGCAGCCATCACTGGAGTGTGAGCTCCTGGCTCCGGCTTGGCAGCACCCTCAGGGCCAGGCCTTCACTTGTCACAGTGACACCTGGGACCCTCCCAGTACACTGACAATGGGTCGGTTCTCTGCTCGGCCACCAGAAGTTGAGGCACGAACACTGCCTGTGAGGCGAATAGAGAAGAGGAGCTTCTGCAGAGGCAAATGAGGAAACCTCTCAAGGCAGAAGGAAAGGACTGGAAACAGGACCCTGCCTGGAGAAGACAGGCCTGGCCAGGCTTCTTGGTGGCGGCCCTTCCCCGGTCACTGAGCACAAGGGACAGAGGAACAAGGGAGAGCCAGCAAACGAGAATCAGAAAGGGACACCTGGGGAGGAAGCCAACCCAGAAAAGGCGAATGTTGCCTGCCTCGCAGTGCTGCCCAGGGGTCTATTCCCTCTGCCAACAGACCCAGGGTCACATCTGAGTGGCTCCAAGGGCCCAAGGAATGTTGTTAAGTGGTCAACATAGGAAATGCCCATGTATATTTTTCTGAGCCAAGTTTCCCTTCTGTAGACCATACTATGAGCACATATTGATATACTATGATGCATATATTGATATACAGTTAATGAGGTCTTGCCATCCAAGGAGAAAGAACGTAGGTATCATGACAGGTTGCATTTCTCTGCAAGATGATGATGGCCTGGAGGCATTTCTCTGTCCTTCTGTGCACTTAGGAGTGTGTGCAGACCTGAGCCAGGGTCCCCCTTGCATCAGACATCTGTGAGGATGCGGAGGAGTTTGTGTGTGCAGGGGGCTCATCTCACGAGTGCAACCTCATGGCCGAGTGGAGAGGGTCCCAAACAAGAAAGCCCTCTCAGGGAAGAGAGTAAGGGGCCAGCCCTGTGCACGAACAGCCACACAGAGGCACAGAGGGCTCTGGGGCCATTCTACCTGCTTCCCCAGGGAGTGTCAGATACAAAGAACTGTTCCCCTAAAAACTCATAAGATTTTTGAAAGCAGAAGGTGACTCTGGAATACAATTTCTTTGTTTAGTTTAAAAACAAAGAAGGAAATGTCCATCCATAGGTGCTGCCCAGATTAAATTAGAGAATGCATTCATCAGCCCCCGGGGCACGTACAGCCAGCCTGTGTTGTACATTTGCAGAAGAATAAATTAATAAACCAGGCACTTTCCAAAGAGTTAAGCTGGTTATTGTCCAAATTCCCTATCTCTGTTCTATTTCTTTACATATAATTCTTTGATTCTGGCCATTCACTCAGATAGTATCCAACACTATTACCAACCATTCAAAGAGATACAACTGCATAGATGATATGGGAGGAGTCTTGCCCTAAGCATTTTTTGCTGGGAAAAATACTGTGCAAATTGAATAAGAAAGTATTGTATTGTAAAGGCTGGTTATTCGCCACCCTATAGCCACAACCTTATCGGAAACAAAATGAGAAACAGAGAGAAATGAAGATTAAACGGTGGAAATTTCAGAATTTGGTTACAAACATGTTTTTCTAACATGATGGAACCTGGATAGAGCATGTCATGACAGTGGACTTTTCCCCCACGAGTCACCATCCCATGATTATTAAGCATATACTTTTAAATATAAATCAGTTGTGTTAAAAGGTTTAAGACTTTTTGACCAGTGCAAAATCTTCAAGCCCATGTGTTGCTAGTAAAGGGAACGTGGGTCCGCTGAGCTCTGTGGGCTCTGCAGGGGAAGACCCAGGAGGCGCAGGGCGCCGGACCAGAGCCCCCAGGAGGGGTGTCTGTACAGCTGGGGGCTTAGACCTGGCCCGGAATCCTTTAATATTCTTTACACAGACTTTCTGAAAAGGACTGAAACCCATTCATCCTAAATTCTCTGCAGACTCCGGACGAGACTGTGAAGAAATACTGTTTTACTATAAAGCTAAACTTCTGAAAAGAGCCAGGAGGTCCCCGCAGAGAAGAAAGGCTGGCCGCGCACGGGACACCTCAATGCCGGCTGAGCGCTGGGAGGGGCGCGGCGACCCTGAGGCCCTGGGGGTGCGCAGGGCAGAGCGGTTGGCGCGGGAGGACCGGGGTGAGCACCGGCATGAGCCGCGCTCGGGGCGTGGGCGCAAATGCTGCGGTGGCCGGAAGGGGACGGGGCGGGGCGCCTGCGGAGGGAGCTGCAGACTTGCCTGGCATCTCCCCAACTCCCATCAACTTTCTCGCGGAACATCAAACGCGCAAGCCCAGGTAGTGGAGACGAACCTCCACACAACCCGCCCAGAACGCCGCCGGGTGCGGGCGTGGGGCCGGGCTGCTGCGGGGACCCAGGTCACAGACATCACCGGGCCCCGCCGCCCGCGCCCGCGCCCGCGCCCGGTTCCGTGCCCGCGCCCACCTTGGCGTAGCAGAAGCAGATGAGCAGGAGCGGCAGCAGGTAGCCGAAGACGAAGGTGCACACTACGTAGGCCTTCTTGTGGCGCTCGTCGGACCACTCCTCCCAGCAGAAGGTCTGGTTGCCAACCTCCCGGTGGACGAGGCGCTGGTGGTAGGCCACGGGCGAGGCCATGGCGATGGACAGCGCCCAGATGAAGCCCATGCCCAGCAGCGCGTTGCGGGACACGCGCAGCGAGGAGCGCCGCGAGTGCACGATGGCCACGTAGCGGTCCACCGACATCGCGGCCAGGGTGAAGATGCTGACCAGCATGGAGACCGTGAAGAAGTAGTGGATGAACTTGCAGATGAAGGCGCCCAGCACCCAGGTGGGCAGCGCGTACACCGTGGCCTGGAAGGGGATGCAGAAGAGCAGGTAGGCCAGGTCGGCGACGCTCAGGTTCAGGATGAACAGGTTGGTGGTGCTGCGCGGCTTGCCCGGCTTGCTGCGCGCCAGCACGGTGATCACCAGGCCGTTGCCCAGCACGCCGAGCGCGAAGATCAGGCCGAACACCACCAGCGTGACGAAGTTCTCGACGCCGATGCCGAAGAGCGGCCGGGGCTCCGGGGCGGGGGGCTCGGGCCCGCTCGCGTTCCCCTCGCTGAGGTTCCCGGCCGCCGGCTCCATGGCCCGCGGGGGAGCCCGGGTCGCGCTGGGAAGGGGACGTGCGGGGAAGGAGGCTCCGGGGGTCCCCAAACCGAGCAGCCAGAGCGGGAGTTGAAAGCCTGAGCCTCGCGGATAGGCGCGCACTCGGGCGGCCGCGCCTACTGGCCCCGTCTCGCCCGATAGGACGCGAGCAGGAGCCCCGAGGGGGACCTTCCCGGGCTGAGGCGGCGGTCCCGAGAGCGCGGGGTGCCCCTGCGGGAGCCACCTCCCGCTGCGCAGCCTCCGAGCCGGGGGGGGAGAGACCCGCCCGTGCGCCGCGGAGGCGGACGGAGCCCTCTGTGTGGTTGCCGGCCCCGGCCCTTGCTGGTAGGCTCGCTCGGGAGTGCTGCGGGCTTGCACCCTGTTGCTCCGAGCCGCTCCTTCCCTCCGCGCTCCCGGGGCGCAGCCCGGCCCGCAGCAGCGCACGGCGCGGCTCCCGGAGAGGGCTCCCCGCGCCTCCCAACCAGCCGGCGCCTCCGCCTCCGCGCCCGGCTTCTGCAGGAATTCCAAGTGGCAGCGGGCGGGCGCTTTCCCGGCGGTTGGCAGACGGGTGCTCCGGGCTTCTCCGTTGCAACTGAGACGCGGGGAGGACTCAGCCCGGCTGAAATCCGCGCCCCCTGGGGGCCTCCCGTCCCCCGGAAGTCCCGGCGCGCGCGGGGACTGGCCGAACCCTAATGGGACGGGTCGCCGCCCACCTCTTCGCGGGCATCGACCGCGGCGGCGCTGCCTGGGTCCTGCGAGGCGGCGGCTGCTGGACGCAGCCCGGCCCCGCGGGCGAGCCCAGCACAGCGCAGCGGAGCGCGCTCCAGAGCGCGGGCGGGAGGCGGGCACGCAGGCCCTCCTCGGATTTCTCGCTCTGGGTGGCTGTCAGGGGGCGTGCTCCCCGCCCCAGGAATAAACCCTAGGAATTCATGTTTGGCGCCGCTGCCTGGAGCTCTGTAAAGTCCCCCATCCCACCCCTACCCCTGCCTACCGCTAGGGAGAAAATAAGCAGGGAAGGAAACGAATGGCCTGCTTGGGGTTTCTTTGCTCAACATGAAAGGGAAGGTGTCATGTTTACGTCACCCAAGTGTAGATCAGTTTCGTCTTATATTACTCATCCGAGTGACATCAGCCCACGCGTACTGACACGAAATATGTGAAAAGTAAAAAGAGCATGGTTAATATGGTATCACTGTTGCCAAACTTAGTATAGTGGTGTTACTAAACATTTAGTTTAAAATTTGCCAGTTCCCAGCTACAGAGCTGAAGTTGTTATTTATTCGTATTATTTACATGCTTTATCTCTATTCATTTTCAAAAAGGGGTATGTTTCCAGCATCTCCAAATAATGAGTGAGTCCATTATGCCAGATACAGAGCTCCTGGGTGGAGTAACACAAATAGGGTGCCGTGTCCCTGCGCATGGAGACAGATGTGTCTGGAGACAGCACAAGTGGGCAGAAGCAGGCACCAGGGGGGCAAGGCGGACCTCGCCTGGGGGAGTGGGGGAATTACAGTATCTCATTTCTTTTTCATTCTATCTCCTCTTTCCCTCCTGCCTCGTTTCCAGAAAGATTTTGATGCAATTCAAAGAACGCTGACTATGTAGCAAGTACTTTCCCTACACTGTTTCTTTTAATACTCACAATTCCTTGCAAGGAAATTGCTATAGCCACACACATTTCCCAGAGGATGAAACTGAGTTTATTTGCCTGGGTATCTTGCCAAATCAAGAACACTCTCATGCTCCCTGCAAAGATACCACCAAACTTCCTTGAATATTTTGCCTCTCGGGGGTGCCTTTTTCCCAGAGGGTTCTGTGACCAGCGGGTTCATGGGATACTGGGCAACTCTGTTATATTTGAAAGTTATTTGTAATAAGAGTTAAGAGATAGTTTGTTTTTATTATAAACTATTTTTAACATGGAGCAGATAGGATGAAATTCTATCAAGTGCCCATGTACCCACCACCCCACTTAGAATAATACAAAAATAATCAATAGAGTTGAAACCACCTTTATATGCTTCTTCAGACCCTCACATCCACCCAGCTCCGGGCAACCTGAATGTGTTGTCTACCAGTCATTTCTTTATACATATGCATTTGGGCATAAGCACATATTCTTAAAATAATATATTGTGGGTTTTTTGCTTTATTTTAATGTTATATTGTTGGTATTGGAATTATTTTTCCCGTAAGGTGTAATTTGTCTGGTGTTTCTATAGATAAACTAGAGTCCATTGCCTTTTATTGGCCTGGTCTATCTTTTGCAGTCTTTTTATGTCCTGTGATTTAGGGGTATTTCTTAGAACCAGCACATTACTGGATCATTTAAAATCTAATTTGACAGTCTTTAATTTTTTAACCAGTCAGTTTAATCTGTTTACATTTATTGTTATTACTGATGTATGTGGACTTATTTTTAACATTTTATTTTATACTTTCAATTCATTTTCTATTTCCATGTTACCTTTTGCCTCACCTGTTTTGACATCTTTGGGGCTTCATTTTAACGTGGTTTTCTTCCTACTTTAAAATGAGGGGAAGGAGTATGGTCTGTGTTTATTCCTTCACTGGTACCCTTGAGTGAAATATTTTATGCTCTGGAAATGGAAAAACGAACTAAGCGAAGTCCCTTCTTTCATGGATGGTATGTTTTGTTATGGAGACAAACATTAGAAAAGAGATAAAACTATAATATTCCATGTGGTAATTGTTATGAAGGAGAAGAAAACAGACCAAAGGATAGAGAGTAACCAGGCGTGCAGTCTTAGCGCGTGGTCGGGAAATAGGGACCTGAAGGACGTGAAGTGGGGGTCCCATCTCAGCAAGCAGGCTGCTGCAGAGAAACCCACAGGCCGGGGACTCATAAACAACAGCATGGAGGCTACACATCAGAGACAAAGGCGCCCGCGGATCCGGTGTCTGGTGGGGGCCCACCACGCGGTCCACAGCCAGCACCTTCCCAGTGTCCTCACAGGCGGGGAGATAAAGGAGCTTCATGGAGACACTAGCCCCACAACAGACACCACCCTGATGAGCTAATCACCTCCTGACACCGTCACGCTGGGGGTTAGGTTTCAGCATGTGAATTTGGGGGACACAACATTCAGACTATGGCACCTTTTGAATATTGAGGGTAGAACATTCTAGTGAGAAAGAACAGCCTTCAGGCAGACCTGCCTGTCATATCCGAGGAGCAGGGAGGCCCGGGTTGGTAAGGTGGAAACAGCTGGGAAGGTTTCTGAGTCATGAGGTCAGAAGAAATTGGGTTGCAAAGGGGGATGATGAAGATATTGGACCTTGGAGACCATAGGAAGAGCCCTGGAATTGACTGCGTCAGATGGAGGCCTCCAGGGCAGCCCGGCTCACGCTTCAGAACAGGGCTCTGCTGTCCAGAACAGGTCACATGAAGAACAAAGGCCAGAGAAGGAGGGCCGGCAAGGAAGTCTGCAGGAATCCAGATGACAGAGAACGCCAGGCATGGTGCGAAGGGCTCAGGTCGCAGTTATTTCAAAGGTTGGGCCAGCAAGATTCACTGGTGGGTGGCTCTGAGATGGGAAGGAAGGAGTGAAGGATATGACGCCCAGGGCTTCAGCCTGGTGGCCTGAAGGGGGACCACCACTTACTGAATCGAGGCAGAAGTGGAAAGAGGGGGTTTAGAGGTGGGAAAAGTCATTTTAAATTTTAGATATTTTTCAGACATAGGATCAGTCTTGAGTTGATGGGAAAGGTCAAAGCTGGAACAAGGGTTAATAAGTTACTAAAACATTAATAATTAATAGTTTAAAATTAAATGCTCTCAACAATACCTCCTTCCAAACAATACAAGCCTCAGAATGGCTCTTGAACCCTGGCCTCCCCTCCTCGTCCCACCTGGTCTTGTTGTCCGCTGTTTCGGTTCCTCCGATTTCCCTCGGATGGGGCATGAGTCCTGTTCACTACAGAGCCGTGCTCACCAGCGGCTGCCCCCCTCCTTGGGGGAGTCCTTTTCCTTCTTCCTAAGGAATACATTTTAAGTTTCCCTTTAATGAGTGTCAGTGATAAAAATCACTCATTTTTCCCTAAAGGATTTACTTGGCCCTGGTCATCCAGGGCCAGACTGTTCTTTACCCATCAGCACTTTGAAGGTATTATTTGCCCTCCTTGTGGCTTTTATTCTTGCCCATGAGAATTCAGCTGCTGTACTATGTGTCGTTCCTTTGTAGATAATGTGACTTTTTCCTCCATTGGTACTGTATCCTCTTTATCACTGGTGCTTTTTAATTTGACTTTGATGTTCCTGATGATTTTTGTTTTTCATCATGGGGTTTGCTGTGCTTCTGAGATGAAGGATGAATGTTTTTCATCAATTTTGGAAAATCCTCAGCCACCGTGTCTTACCAACTCGCCATCTCCGGCATGCTCCCCTCCCAGAAGTCCCGGACGCATGCTGGCGCCTGTCTTCCCACTCCCCCCGCCCCCGGCTCTGCACCACCTCTTCACCTTCCGTCTGTGCCAACACAGTGGTCTCGACTCCATGGCCTCCATTTCACATTTTCTCTTGTTTTCCAATAGCTGTTCTCAACCCACCAGGCCTCTAGCCCAGCAGGGACCTGATGGCGTGGGCCAGCTTACAGAGCCTGCTGGCCCTCAGCGCCTTGTCCGGCTCGCACTCCAGCCGAGGTGACCAGCTGCCCCAGAGCACCCTGTCTGTTCAGTCTGTGGCCCCAGCCATCCCAGCGCCACTCTCCTGGGTAGCCCCTGAGCCTGCCCATGGGGGTCCCTGCAGGGTGGGTCTCCCTCCTCTCCTCTGGCATCGCAGAAACCTCCATTCGCTCTCCCAAAGCACTCTGCACAAGGCTCCTAATTTTGTGTGCCGAGCACACACGGTTCTCAGTCTCACATTCCGGAGTAGCTTCTGGATGAAGATTCGGGGATCAGTTCAAATTTATTCCCTCTCTTCCCATAAAGCTCCTGAGGCCGCCTGTTTCAGCTCTGCAACTGGGAGGGAGGGACCTCCCATGCCCTGGGAGGTGGCCACTGTCCCTGCAGCCACTGCTGATGCCCTGTGTGACCTTTCTGCTCACACCGGGGCCCTGTCCGGACACTGTCGGCCCACCTCCCTGGCTGGGCACCCGGCTCTCCCCGGCCCAGAGCCGGGCCCTGTTCTCCTGGCTGGGCTGAAGGAGCCAGCAAGACTCTTCTTGGGGCTGGAGACAACAGCGAGCACAGCCCCAGGCAACTGGACCAGCGCCCCTCCACCTTTGGTATTCCGCACGTTATGCTGTGCTCACGAATTTGGGGTGTGCCCGCTCAGTATAGGTGTGTGTGGGGGCTATCCCCTAGAGCAAATGCACTGGGGTCCCATCGTGTAGAAGAGCCCTTTTGTCTGCTTGTGACCCCCGCAGGTGCTAGGCACACGGCCTTAGTCCTTCTGCGCTCATCCTGGCTGACACCCCCCCCTCATGGTGGCCCCGTGACGCTGGAATGACTTACACTTCTTCTAAAGAAACATTTTGCTCTGAATGGTAATAAATGTGCAAATCATAAGCTTACAGATGACAATTTTCAACAGTTGTTAATGAAACACTTAATGAAAGCTGCTTTTCTACCCCTCTTATAAAGTGCAAGTCACTCTGCCAGATGCTGCAAGACAGTCAAAGATGACAACAGCATGAGCCTTGAAATTAAAGTCATTTGCACTTCTAGAAAGATAATTGTGTCCTGTGACACAGAAGCTCCCATGCGGCAGGAAACAGCATCCTTGAATAATGTCGAGTACCGTCCTGAAGCTCGACAGAACTCAGGAAAGCACCCCGGCCACAGCGCGGACTCCGTGCGGGCCACAGGAGCTGGTTCCCAATGCCTGACCACCTGCAGCCCGGGGCAGGCGCCACCGGATAGCCCCAGCCTCACCGCACGCCCACGCCGCTTCTCACCTGCTGCAGCTCATCGATGTTTTCTGGCTAATGATGCTGGGAAATGGCTCTTCTTCCACTGAAACAATTGGTATCTTATCTTTATAAAACTTGACCTTGTTCTTTATGAGCCGCATGTCTGACTCCAGCTCCTCCAGCCATGCAGTCACCGCAGTGTAGGGTTGTTCTGTGTACTTGGCACCTGGGGCTGATGGGCAGAGAGGCGGGAGGAGGAGGCAGCTGAGCCCAGGTACCAGTCCATGCCCACCACTGGCCACATTATCCTGGGCCGGTTACCTACATGCTGAGCCTTGACTTCCTCTCCGGACCAGCAGGAAGGCTGAAGCTAGGGTTGAGTTTCCCTGCGATGGTCTGTCCCCCCGTTCCCTAACCCGCCTGAATGCTGAATGCATATTTACAATGATGTAAATCCTAAGATGTAAGGGTTCCATGACAGAGTTCCGTATTTTCAAATTTGTTTTCCATGACGACAACAAACGTTATTTATGGAAGGTAACATGGAATATGGAATGAATGGCAAAATAAAACAAATAGCAAGATTACTTTTGGAACAGCCGAGCTGGGAGAGGGCAGCTGCTTCTCCCCCCCCACCCCACATGCGCCTGCGGGTGGGGGCAACTGGCTCAGGAGAGGCTGTTATCTGTTCATGTCTAAATGTACAAGGGAACCCCCTCCTGCTGGGTCCGTGTCAAAGCAAAAAGCTCTGCCGCTGCCCCCACATTTTATTTCCTATTCTGCAGTTTGAAGTAAAGAACAGCTGTCTGTCAAGGTGGCTTCTGAGTGGGCTTCAAAGGGTCAGGACGTTTTTGCATCTCACAGTCAGCAAGTGGGAGAAACACTTCCAGACTAAGAGTCTCAAAAAACCTTTTAGAAGAATTTAAGCCCGAAAGTCAATCAACTCATCTCTGTAACAATAAAAAATAAAATAATTATTTGTTTAAAACACCAAAAATTGTAGGTAATAATATAAAGCCTGACTTGTCCCCAAAGTAAAGGCATGAATGTTGGGGCCTCTCCCTATCGGGTGACTATGTAGACAAGAAGGTAACTGTGCCGAGGAGGAGCACCCCGGGCAACCACACACAGTCAGGGCTGATGGTGACAGCGTTATCCCTCTCCACTTTGTCCTAGATTGGGCAAGAACAGCCAGTATCCCAGCCCTGCCTGTCCATCCTTTAGGCACATCTGGTGACAGAGGTCAAAATATCAAGGTTCCTGAGACCCGAGTGCCTTTCAAAGACCCGTGCCCTGTTCCCGTGGGTCAGGAACTGTAGGCACCTCCTTGCTTTCCCGTGGAAAAGGCTCTGGTCTTGAGTGCCTCCCTGCTCTCAGACCTCCCGCCCAGGTCAGGGATTAAAAAGCAGTTCCTTCTCTACCCCCAGCAAAAGGTTACAAGCCCCTCACCCAGACCGAGCATTCCCACAGGTGGGTTACAATTGAAACCCACCCTGGCTTACCACCTGCTCTTCAGCCTCAGACTGACTAGGACTTAACGCAGCAAGGCTCAGGAAGAAGGGACCAGCTCCAGGGCCCCCCAAGGCCACGGGCTCCCTTGCCATTTTCCTTGCTCACTCATGCTCAGGCTGAGCCCAGTTGCTCCTCAGTCACGGATGATTTTCCAGCCTTACTCACCAGGTAGGCTGGTGTCTTTATGTGCAGTGTTTTCTCAGCACCATTCACCTTGACTACAGCGAGCTTTTTGCTGCATCAATACCGCACAACACAAAACATCAGAACTCAGAGGCTTCCTGCAGGAAGCACACATCCCTCACCAGTTGGCCTGCTGCTGTGCGCTGGCACTTCAGGTCCTCAACGCAGGACTCTGCTGAGAACAACCAGGGCCTGGCCTCACTGGGCAGAGAAGAGAAAAAGCCAGCCCTAGATGCACAGTGAATCTGTGCGGGTGCAACACGGGTCCCGCCTGCCCGCAGCACCTGGCCGAAGTGCCACATACACAGGCCATGAGACGGGAGCTCTGCCCAGAAGATGCCCCTCCCACATGAGGGGCGGCAGGGGTGCAATCCCCCACAGCCCGTGTGGAATCTGGAAGCGACAGATGACAAAATAAGGACATCTGACTGAGAATTACTGTTTTCTTGAGTCTATTGTCCATGCATGAGAAGCCCCAGGAGACAGAATTCTCAATCTCTTACTTGACATCATGACTTACTGCCTAAGTATTGATTCATTCTGGCCCTGTTTCGGGGTATCATTAAGTTCCCACAGTATGCATGGCAACCCTGGGTGTGAGATGCAAGATAAAAAGATCAAAGCCACATGCATGCCACCATCCTGGAACATCATGGAATCTGACCAGGAATGGGCAGCCCTCTACATGCTTGCTTATAATTGGGACTGCTATCATGTGTGGACATAGAACAATAGTAGTTGTGGACGTGCAAACAGCATAATGAAGGCTCCTTAGGATAAATGCGGTAATTTTATTCAGGGTGCTTAGAGCCAGTGGCAGTTATACCCTCAAAAATTAAACTAGTTCTATTATTTTCTGTTTATCTAATATATCAAGTTATTTTATTTATTAAGGTAGTTTAACAATTTTATCAAAAGCTGTGACATAAATCTCTCATGGTTCATGACCTAATGCTTTAATCAGCCTGTTACAGAAAGTTCCACTTAATTAATCACTGCATATTAATGCGGGAATGACCCCTTTCCGTGATGTGGCCAGTAAATTGCCTGATAAAGTCCAGCATTGTGGGGAATTATACAGAAAAGAGGGTTCTGAAAGAAATAGCACACCACTTCATTTTCTGACCCAGGTATACTCAGGTACTTTGTTCGCCATGAGATTACATAAAAGCACATTTGCTGGGATGATTTTAAGACATGAAAGTGTAAAGGGAATAAAAATGGCCCATGATCCCTTGGCCCTGATGAGCATCTCGACATTTTTATGACAGATGAAAGTAATACAGGCTCCTGGTCAGAAAATTCACATACTAACGATGGGCGCAAAGCGGGATGTACAGGCAGACTCCCAGAGATGGGGTGCAGAGCAGATGCGGGGCGGGGGGCTTGCTGGATGGGCCAGACGCCTGCCGATGACACCGAGAACGCTCTGCAAATGGGTGGTCGTCACGGCTGCTCGGCATGGCCCATGGCTGAGTGCCACTAAATTATGCACTTAAATGTGGTTAGGATAGTAACATTTATGTTATGTATATTTAACCAAAAAAATAAAAATAAAAACATTGGCAACAAGAGGAAAAAAATGGATATAAACACCATTTCCTCTGTCTGTGCCTTTCCCCCAAAACACCACTAAAAAGGTTTAACAAGCAACTTTGAGGGGAAATTGCATGTGCATAGTCCCTTACATAGAGCTCTGCAGCACAGGCATTTTTATTTGCATGAGTAGGATTATCACATAATACAAAGATCTGGATTTTGCTTGTTTTTCGCTTCATATTTCTTGAAAATATCTCACCATGAACAAATGAAAAGCTCTTACTTTTTATTTCCTTTGTGTTACTGCTTTTTACACGAATCGTTGAAGTTTTTCTACCAAGGCCGCTCCAGTCTGCTGATGAGGGTCTGTGAGTCACTTCTTCCTCCATACAGTGACCGGACTGGAACGAATGATAGATGTTTCCAAGCTGCACTTGTGAGGGGTTTTAAATGTAATGATGCCAGCATTGTAATAATGCTGACACTCAAACTGATGCTGTTTATGATGGTGAGAATGCTTTCTCCGGAAGTGGCTATTTAGTTTCTCACTCAGGGTGGTACCGAGAAGCAATTGATCACCTTCAAAGCTTCCTCTGGTTCTGCCTCAGTCACTAGAACAAGAAGTATTGATTGTGTGCCCACAATGTGTCTGTCTGGGTCCTAATTACTGGAACTACAGTATTTAAAGTCATCAAGTCCTGCCCCGAAGGGGTTTCTATTCCAAGCACAGAAAACAGTCAGCGTAAGAACAGTGACCCAAGGGTGGGTCGCGAGGATTCTGTCTCGGGTGGGAAACCGGAGAGCCTTCCTGAGGCGGTGGCGGGTGAGCCGAGACATCTCAGGGAGGAAACAGCAGCAGAACAAAGAACATTCTGGAAAGAACATGCCACAAAGGAGAGCGAGGGCCGAGGCCCTGACCCTCAGCTGACACACCCAAGCCCCAGAATGTGTCTCCTGGAAGCGGGGCAGGAACAGGCGAGAGGAGAGAGCTGAGCAGTGAGCCGCGGTGCCTCCGGGCTCTGAGGCCCCGGGCAGGCTCCCGGCCCCCCTCTAGTCGCACAGGGACACTCCTGTGAGGGTTGGCGCTGGGAAGCGACAGGAAGACTTTATACTTGTAAATGTGTCCTGTGGTTCTGTGGACAGCAGGCTGCAGGGCAGGAGAGGCTGGGGCCTGGGGCCGGGGACACAGAACAGCGGCTTGACATCAGGTGAATGATACAAGGTCAACAATGAAGAAGCTAAAATGGTCAGATTTGAATATGTTTGGAAAGAAAAGCAAGACAGTCCCTACTATTTTGGTCTATTGAATTTGGATGGTGGTGTCAGTCCCTAAAACGGAGCTGATGCGGGCCGAAGATTTGAAGGGGAAAATCACTGGCTCCTACTTGGGCATGGTCGGTGTCTGACACCACTGGACATCCAGGGACGGTCCCAGGCGGGTTCTGCGAATCCAGCTGGAAGTCACCGCAGAGACACGGCGGCATTCGCCGTGGGGCAGGCATAGGAAGAGACGGGCTGGAGGGCCGGATCAGCAGGGGAAGAGAGGTTTGACGGGTAGGAGCAGAATTCACGGCTTCTGGAGAAGAAGGTGCCTCCGGCAGGTGGACAGTCCCACCTCCAGGTCGTTTGGATTCTCCTGTTTTTTGCTCCCATGATGACTATGTCACTCTCAATAATTAATTTAGACCAACCTCCTTTAATTTAATTTGCATCTGCCTAATTCATCACGGCCAAGTTATTCAAGATGATCCACAGATGGGATACCGCCTATGAGACGTCCAGCAGGTGTCCTAGGACGCTGCTCCTCTCTCGGCTCTGCACAGGCCCAGCCAGGTATGGGGGTCCCAGGTGCCCCTGCCCAGGGACCCAGCGTCCCAGTGTCAGGGGCCAGGAGAGCAGAGCAGACAGGGGTGCCGGCGGGTCTGAGCGCAGGCTGAAAAGGGCGGCAGAGTGCTCGGCTCTCACTCTGGGTGAGATGCGAGGCTAGCGAGTATCTTTAGCAGCAGCGAGACATGACCCAACATAGGTTTTAAGGAACGGTCCATCTGTTGTTTTATGAAACAACTGTGGGGGCCAAAGCCAGAAGCAAGGTTGTAAGAAGATGTCACCATAATCCAGGCAAAGGGTGGGCAGCTGGGACCCCAGTGGTGGTAGTGTCTGGACTAGCTCTGAAGGGCAGAGCCCAGTGGATCTACCGATGGGTGAGCCATGGGGGTCCCTGAAGCTCAGGGCGTCGGGACAGGCTGAGATTCTTGCCCTGAGTAACTGGGAAGACAGAGCTGCCACTTAGTGGCACGGAGGAGACCCAGGGAAGAGCTGCCTCGGAGAAGTACGTGAGACCCAAACCCGCTCCCGATCTGCTCAGCCCGGCGTCTGCTGTATGTCCAGGCGTGTGCAGCAGCCCGGAGCCCAGGTCTGCGTGGCCATGACCCAGGCATGGGACTGTGACTGGGTTTCTTGTATTCTCCAGGCCATAGTTTTCTTATTAATGAATATAAACAATAACATAATTTTAAGATACTTTGAATAATTAGAGGTCATTTCCCCATACATAAATTTAAATCTATTCATAATCTGTTTGAGCAATCAGACTGGGGAAGCCTTCTCTTGTTTACTGAGTTGCCTTAATATTTTTCCAAGCTACATCAGCCAAAGCAATTGTTTTTAAAAGGCTAAAACACTGATAGTGACCAACCAAACATTAATCCAATATTGAATTTGACCAATTAAAATATGGATGTCTTTAAAAAAAAGTAAAGTACTAGAAGTAATTAATTGTTCCCCAAATACTCTACAGCCGGGTTAAAGAAACAGAACCTGGGAAAAGGGGTAAAATCCCTTTCAAAGGGCTGTGTGTGTGAGTCACCTTCTGAGAGCTGTGGTTCTGCCAGCCACACAGCACCCTGTGGCAAACTCTTCTTTGCCAAATACTTAGTTAAAAAGGTATTTCAAAGATGTTTATATCATTCAAGGCATCTAACAACCTCATTCAGTGAGGTTAGTCTTAGTCCTATGAGTATAAGATAGTATGTTACTAGAAAAAATAATTTTTTCAACAGACTTTTATGTAAGCCAATAAATTACTTGTTCACCTTACATTATTTTAAAAGTTTACCATCATATTGCATATAGAGAGGGCACTATATTCAGATGTGGGTTAATTCTTTCAAGCTAGACAGAAGTGATTTATTAATAAGTCGAAAGCTAAACTATACAGTCAAAGCCAAACCCCGATAAGCACAAGGGGTTGGTTTTCAGCCCTGAAGATAATGATCCCGTGTTGCGGAGCTTCCTGCCCCGTCAGCCAGCGTGCGTGTGCCTCCTGTGTTTCCCCTTCACAGATTTAACAAGCCAGAGCTGAGAGCTGCGGGAGCGGCATCTTTATTCCAGAACGAGTTCTGGTTAATAACCGAGGTGAATAAACAACATGATTAATCTTGACATTCAAGATTTGTGCTCTTAGCAAAAAGCCATTATCTTCTGAAGTATTGTGGAATATGCATCTCATTGGCAGGCCCTAACAAAATCTCTCCCACACTGCTACAGAATGTCAATCTTTTAACATCACCAACAATGAAGACTGGCAGCCAGAAAATGTCAAAATCTTGTGGGAAATGAAAATAAAGATAAACCTCAACATTTTGTGAAAACACCCTCAAAAAATTGATCCTACCTGAAAGATTAAGTGTAGCTGACAGAGTCTTCGTAAATCCCAACACGCTGCTCCTGACATAAAGCTGCCGCGGGAAATCTGGGCAGGTCTCCCTCCCCTACCCTGCTGAGCAGTCCTACACCCCAAACACCCCACTGGCGGATACCCCCACTCGCCACACCCCACCCCAGTGTACTCAGGTAGAGCCGATCACACACTAAAGATCCAGAGAAGAAATGGCATGACGAGTGAGGAGAAGGCAAACGGGTGTGGCATGTTCCAGATGGGCAGGAGTAGCCTTCAGAGGGAAGTCGGCAGGTGGGTACCAGGCTGTGAAACAACCTGTAGATAAGCAGCCTGGGATTTTTAATTGTCAAAATATTCATGCACTCAGAGTGGGAAAGACTAGAGTTTGAAAATGGGGCATCTCAGTAACTCACAGAGGGAAAAGCTAAGATAAATTCCAAACCAGACTGGCAGCTATGGGGATAGCTTATTAATAAATCACTTCTGTTCCCAGACACGGTGGTGGTCAGCAAGGGCCCAGAACGCCCACACACCGACTGAGCACCTCTCCTCTTGTCCACGGCTGAGTAAAGAGGAAAAATGCATCGCGAGATTGAGACATTGGCAATATCAGAGTAAACATCCTCTACAATACCAGAGAAGAAACCATCGAGAACAATCTATGTGGTATAAGTGGGACATCAAAGACCATCAGACACGTAGAGAAAAGGAGGAACCTGGAAGAGAAAGATAGATACAAACTGATTCAGGAAACAAAGAAAAAACACAAGGACTGGTGAAAAATGAACGAACCTTAATTAATATTTGAGGAGATTGAAGAAGATAGCATATTCACAAAATTAGTTTGCTATGAGATGAAATGATCAGAGGACAAAAAGGCTTTTAGACATTAAAGTATGATTTCAACCTTAAAAAATATATAGCAGTATTGCAAAATAGAGTCAGGGAGGTATTCCAGAATGGAACAAAACACAAAAGAATGAGAAGCAGGAGGGAATGTAAGAGCAGAGGTAAACCCTGTGTCGTCCAGTCTGAGCCACGGCAGACCTCCGCGAGAAAACAGAGAAGGAGCTGCAGAGGAGTGTGGAGGAGATCGGCCAGCACGCTGGAGGGGGACACACCTTTTCAGGTAGAAAGGATCCCTTCAAAGACAAGTAAGATGAATTTTTAAACAATCATCTTTGGAAATATCCTAGACAATTCTGAGACCAGCAAGAGAAAACAGCAACTCCCAGAGAGAAAATAATACCAACCGTCTGTGACCAAGAAGGGGATGGCACTGGCCGTTCCATCGCAGCTCCCAGATCTGTCCGAGACTCCCTACACCAGCTGCATTACCTACTGCAGGCAAGGCTAAAGCAGACACCTGCACATGTGGAATAACTCGGAAATTGTAGCCTTTTTTAATAAAACCGCTTGGAGATGCCATAAAGGGATCTTCTTCAGGAATACAAGATGCAGTGCCATACATAGCATAAATGAGACACTGGGTGCATTTGAGGATATGCTTTAGGCACATGTTTCTCTTGTCAATGAGAAATAAAAAATAACTATAAATGCACAGGAAAGAATTAAAATTCAACCATGACATAATTTTAAGCACCTGATGGAAAAACTTTCTTAAGGAAAGAATTCATGAGATGTTGACACTTTGAACATTGTCTTTTTAGCGACACAGCTCTCCTGACATTAGCCTCCAGAGCAAGGCACGTCATGACCACGACCACAGAGTACTTGGCCTGCTGTGATACGCTGAGAATAAAGCACGGAATCTGGGGTCCAAGCATTTAAATGTGGCTTTTACTATTTACAGCTCTGCCCTTTACTGTTTCGAAGACCTTGAGACACTTACTTAAACTCTGTTATGTTGTTTTACATTCAAACATAACATTTAGTTTCAAATAGACAGTTTTAATATTTTTAAAGCTACTCTTTCTCTCTTGTGAATAAAAATCTTGTTTTTTCTAAGATGGCTTTGTCCACATTGTTTTTTAATTCCTTACTGTAATTTTTAAAATTTAAAGGCTCTGATTTTCTCTCTCCTTCTCTTTATCATCTTGTCTTTTACAGTTTCCAGGCCTTTGCCCATTTTTCTCTGCTGGATTATATAAGACTAAAATAATTTAAGAAATGTTGTACTTACTAATACTTAAATATTAATTTTGAAAGGATATTGAGTGGAAATCCATGTTATTCTATTTTAGTTTAATAGATTAAATAAATTGGTGCAAGCCAATAATGAGGAGGAGAAAAAGGAAATATTCATTTTATGCTCAAAAGCCTAAGGCATTCAATCTACCAATATCCCAAGGAACTTACCTCTTTGTTCTTTTTCTTTTAACTCTCTCAGAACAAACGGAAAACAAAACGTTCTGGACTATTTCCACTGGACTAAGGTAGGCGATAATGGCATCCGGACACAAAAGGAAACTCTAAAATGATCTGTTGCCATTCATGTTAAATGTCACTAATGGAATATGACAAGAAAATAAATAAAATACTAAGAAACATAGTGAAAAGCAGAACAAAGCTGTCGGGTTTTTTTGCATATGATTATTTAAACCTCTAGAGGAAAAAACTAGTAATTTATTAAAACCAATTAAATAACACAGATCAACATAAAGTTAATGTGGAAAAGCAGTAAGTTCCCTATGAACTAATCAAAGAAGTAGATACATTTCTCTGTATACACAAAGCGCAGAGACACACTGTGTCAAAAGTCAGTGATGAAGAATCAATGTCCTACATGCTTGATAATAATTCCCTCCCAATTTAATCCATAAACTCAATGCACTTTCAGTCCAAACTGCATTACAATTGGAGAAGGAGTGGGGGAGTTTGACAACTGTGGTTCTAAACCTCATCTGGAAGAGCAAATTATAAGAAAAGCCATGACATTTTCTGAAATAACCTCAGGGACTTAACGTGGGCTGCTTGCCTTTCAGGAACCACTGCACAGAAATAAATAGATTTCAACAGATTCATAGAAAAAGATGCTCCTGCTGTATTTTTTAACAGCAAGAGAATTATTATTTAAATGCCTGTCTACATTGTGCTGGATAAACTAATCATGATGACCTGTCCCATAGTCTTCCGTCCGTCCACCAGAAAGCACCCTGCCCGTGAGGTGCCTGACAGACCCCGAGCTAACACATCCCCAGGCCTGTGCCAATGGGGGAGGACAGCAAGACACGTGCTTAGGGGGGAAAAAGCACGAAACCCTGGGTGTGGACTGACCACACCTTTTAAAATCATTTTCTGCATGAACATAAATATTTCTGTACATAGAGTCATACTTGTATGTGAATGGCTAAATACAGGGGACCCACTCCAAACTCTGGGACGTGAACGTGAGTGGAAATCTGAAGGGAAGTCTCTCACTTTTCACTAAATACATTTTGCATAGGTCGATTGCATTAATTGGGTGGCTGTTTTGTAGGTTTTTAATGATAAAATGGGAATTTTCAATTATTCAATAACTGTAAAACATTTTCCTGTGTACAGATATATTCACTTGCCATTCATGGACTGGTTCCTAACTTGGTGATTTTGCCTGGTCTGACCAACAGCTGAGCCACTTCCACAGGTACAAGCCCCTGCGTCTGTGGTTGACAGTAAAACCAGCACAGGATAATCCTGATTTTCCAAAATACGCCTCTGAGATGCACACAAACACACCAGAACCATCCTAGTGTTTATACATCATGGTTCTATAACGCCCCCTTGAGTTTTCCTGAAGAAATCTCTAGAGAATGCAAGAACACTGAAACAATTACTGAGGGCATTGGGTGTGGTTCAAGAACTCAGACAACTGTATCTGTCAAAAATATTTATCTGAGTAATCAGGAGCGGTTATTTAAATACTATTAAATTTCTTAATTGAGAAGTTTATTTTGTGAAAGAAATTGTATTTACTTTTCTGTCCGTCTGCCAAGAGATTTTATGGTACCTGAGCTGTTAGGATTACAGGGAGACCTCTTGGGGATTTGGGTCAGTGCCTGTGAAGACAGAGGACCCCCCACCACTCTCCTGATATAAAAATGTTGAGAATTAGTAAATAATAGTATTTTCACTTTGCTCTTTTATGCCATCCTTGGTTTTTAACTTTTAAAAATCCTTTTGTTTTGCTGACGGAACAAAATAGCAGCAGACTCAGACTCCAAGAAGGGACCAGTGGTTACCAAAGGGGAGGGGTGGGGGAGGGCCGGTGGGGAGGGAGGGAGAAGGGGATTGTGGGGCATCATGATTGGTGCACATGGTGTGTGTGGGGTCACGGGGAAGACAGTGTAGCTCAGAGAAGACAAGTAGGGACTCTGTGGCATCTTACTGCACTGATGGACAGGGACTGCAATGGGGTGTTGGGGGGATTGGATAATCAGGGTGAATGTAGTAACCACATTGTTTTCCTTGTGAAATCTTCATAAGAGTGTGTATCAATGATACCTTAATAAAAAAAATCCTTTTGTTTTGTTTCTGGGAACTGATGAAAGATTAGGGTGCTGAAGAAAGATGGCAAATACTGAATAAATATAAGCTGAACAGTACTTGGTCATGCTGAAATATCTCATTAAGATTATAACTACGTTGAAAATGGGTGTTCTATTACTGTCGTTTTGTCAGCCACCAAAACAGTATTACAGGAAATCAGCTGTCTTCTTGTGAGATTGGTGCCAGATTTTCCCGGACGTGGCCTTTCCTGATGGGACTGTGCTGTGACCGGGTTTCCTCCTGCCGCTTTCTCAGGGAAATGCCCTGCTGCGTGGACAGGAGTCGCCTCCGCGCCCACACACCTGTTCCACCTGTACAAGGCGGGAAGCACCTTGGTGAGTCTCCCTTATACCTGTGACCTGAGAATCCAGCGATCTATCAGTCGTTTACAGAGCCGGAACACTCTGAACCCCACCCTTTCACTGTGACTGTTTGGGGTGACTGCAGCTCTGCCACCCTGAGATCCCCCAGCGTGGTCCCCATTGCCAAACCCTCCCAAAGTTCAAAGCAAACATGCTCGCCATGTCGTCCATGCAGGTGAGTCTGGCCTGCCAGGCCCGAGCAGAGCGGAGAGGGGTGAGGAGGGGCCTGGCAAGGCACATGGAAACGCCCAGCACGACGCCCCGGGAGGGTAGCAGATGGGTCTCATGCGCTGTGATCCGTAGCTGGCAGGTGACAAAGCTAGAACGGGTCACAGTGCAGTAGACTGAGTCAGGTCAGGCGATTCAGCGGAGGGTGTGCTACAACCATGAAACCGTTTCGTTGTGGCACTGTGTACATGGGCGTGTGTGTGTGTTGTGGTGTAAAATTTTACTTCTTAATGTGGGTCATGGTGACACAAATCTTGGGACCACTGCTCTATACACTTTTTAAAACATTTATTTATTTATTTATCTACACACATACCAAGCTTTGTAAGCACTAAAAAAAAGAAAAATGAAAAATCTAATGAGTCAGTGAATATCCACAGAAAATTATTAAGATTTCGATTAAAATATCATTTTTATTAATTCCAACCACAGATAGGCTGGAATAAGTTGAAATAAAGCATATAATTGCTTTATAAAGTTTTCAAATATTTGCTGACAGTTCTAATGTAAATCACAGCGCACCAAGTCTTCCTGGTTTTCTTGATTGGACTAAGCCTCCATGCGCACCCTCGGCCTATTGGTTTAGACATCAGGTCACTGCTTTGAGGGAGTCATTCTCCAGCAAAATTAAGCGGGAGCAGTGAGCTCAGGTGAATACAAGGTCAAGAGCTGTCTTGAGTGTATTCTTAATAAATAACGGATTTTCTATAATTCTACTTGTTAAAGACCTCAGCCACTACTCTGCCATTCGAATTTAACTCAGTGCAGGATATGCTTTAAGTTGTTCAGTCTTCTGTTAACAGTCAGCAAGTACCTCGGTGAAAATATTTTTTGGCAGTTGAAAGATAAGGTTCACCAAAGAATGTGAAATCACAAAACACAGCAGGGCGTGTCCCACTTGGGGTGCGTCAGGGTGCCCTGGGGGAGTGCTGAAGCACCCTCCACCCCACCCCCTGGGCCTGACCCAGCAGCGTGGATTTGGGCTGAGGTTTGCGTTTCTATCCGGCCCCAGTTGGCCACGCCGCCGCTGCTGCTGGTCCACGGCTCATCCTCAGGGTCCTGCTGACCTGCGGGGCCATTTCGTCTCATTACTTGTCTAAGAGAGTTAATCCCTTTCCATCCCTTCTACTTTATTGTCTGGCCACAGCTTACACAACTGAATCGGTTCATTAAATCTACCTGCCACAGAAATTCATAAGGAGTGCTGACCTATTCATTATTCATTCTAAGGTATGACTTAAGATTTCCCCACATGTACTATATTAAGACAAAATTTCCCATTTTCCATGTTCCACCGGGAGAGGTAAAAATGCTTAATATACTTATTTTTCAATTGTGAGTACCTTCCAATTGGTATTTCGTATCAAACAGCTGATCCGTTACCACCTCCACTGGTGCCCCAGGGCCACCAGCTCCCTCCCGTTAACTGCTCTTGGCTGAACCCAGACCCTGCCGCCCATGCGCTTGCAACATGCCTTCTAATGGGAGAACTAAAACTTTTTCAAGAGCTTCAACAAAAATTGCTCTGGACCAGAGTTTTCTTCTAAGGTGAGCATATAAGCAATATGAATAGTTCCACCTCTGGCAAGGATTTGTTTCTTCAGATTGCTTCCACAATTAATGTTTGCATAAAATTAGTAAATTGTGGTGTCAGCCTTATCTATAAATAATTGCAAGGTAATGCAGAATTCCCAGCCCAGAAGTAGCTCTCATACTGACCATCGCAGACCTGGTAACACAGCTTTGCAATCAGATCCAGTCAGATCTTCCTGCATGGCCTTGCCAGTGACACAGACTGAAATTTCATTTAAGACTGTGTTATAGATAGACAGTTCTCTGTAAATTTTCACGATGATGCATGCAGTTTGAATTACAGAAAAACAATGTGAAAATCATTTTCAAACAAATTCAGTTTCATGACTGCCAAATATGCCCCTAAACTGTGTTCTCTTGCTTCCAGTTTTAGCCCTTTTCTTATCTAATTGTTCCCTTGAGGTAAGAGTGATTTTCCTAAAAGAAATGTTTATGAAAGAAAATATTAAACATTCTTTTGCGTTTACCCCTCTTGTCCTCAGGATGAAGCCAAAACTCCCTGAGAAGGCTCGCAGACCCATAGCATCCTCATGTCACCTCTCAGGCCTCACCTCCATCCACTGGAGCCCAGCACACCCCACACGGCACTGGGGCGGCACCCTGACTGTCCTTCTCCTGCTCCTTCTGACGCGTCACTGCTGCCGAGCTTGTGAGGCTGGTTCTGTGCCTTGCCCATTACTAGCGAGCGTTCAGGCCTCAGTTGGCCAAGCCCAGCTCCACAATGCACTCCGCCTGGGTGGCCACGTTCTTCGGAGCCACTGGAGGAGGAAGGAGTTTGTGGGGGGGATGGGGGTTGTGTGGGGGAGCACAGAGGAGGAAGGCCCTCTTAGGGTCCCAGGCTGGGTCTGAAATTAAACTGACAAAGACAGATTAACAGCAGAAAAGAAAACAGGTATATTTAACATAAGTTTTACGCAACACAGGAAGTTTCAAAAGGATCTGAAGCCCGAAAGAGACAGACCTGAGCGTGTTTTTACACTAGGTGGGTGGAGAGCATGATGGGGGAATACGAGGTGAGTCAGTGGGCCAGGTCTGCCCAGCTCCCGTTTGGTGGAATTGTTCTCAGTGTCCCTGTCTTTGGAGATAAGAACACTCCTGTGCTCCAGGAACAGGGAGGGCCCCTCTCCCAGGAGGGATTTATGAGCTGTTGCAGGGAGGAAGGTTGGTGGGGAGGAGGGCAGAGTGACCTTCCAGCTGCTGTCATTTTCTCAAACTCCGTCAACTTAGGTCTTCCAAGTGTGTCGGGGCCATGCTTTGGGGCGGCTAGTTCCAAGCCCCACTGTCCCCCTGTGTCTATTGAGAAGCTGTGGCACTGGGCCCCCTGCCTATTTATTGGCATGCTGCCCCTCCTGGAAGCACAGTTTCTAACTTACCTGCCACTCTGCCTCCAGCACCTAACAGAGCATCTACTTGTTAAGGAGATGCTGACCAGTGGGCTCTTTGACTTGGATTTAGGAGTTAAATGAGCTCCTGGAGCAAAACAAGTGAGGCTCTGATCACTGAGCGTAGGTGCTCCAGAAACTCATTTTTAAAACATGGCGGCTTGTGCACGAGACTCTAATGTAAAGTGTTAGGTCAAATGGAACAAAACTGCAAATTTTTAAGTTCAGAAAACTATTGACAACTTTGTACGTTTCAAATTAAGAGATCATTTTCTTCAACCCACTTTCAAATCATCTATTCCACATGACACCCACAATATCATATCTACATGAGTCCCACTTGGAATGGTTTCTCTCTGTTCTTCCCTAATGTTGCTGTCTGTTTTCGTCCCACTTTCTTTTTTTATATATATAATTTATTTTGGTATCATTAATCTACAATTACATGTGCAATATTATGGTTATTAAACTACCCCCTTCATCAGGTCCCCAGCACCAACCCCGTTACAGTCACTGTCCATCAGTGTAGTGAGATGCTATAGAATCACTACTTGTCTTCTCTGAGTTGTTCAGCCCTCCCTGTGACCCCCCAACATTACATCTGCTAATCATAATGCCCCTTTTTCCCCCCTGTCCCTCCCTTCCCACCCATCTTCCCCAGTCCCTTTCCCATTGGTAACTATTAGTCTGTTCTTGGGTTCTGTGAGTCTGCTGCTGTTTTGTTCCTTCAGTTTTTTTCTTTGTTCTTATACTCCACATATGAGTGAAATCATTTGATACTTGTCTTTTTCAGCTTGGCTTATTGCACTGAGCATAATACCCTCTAGCTCTGTCCATGTTGTTGCAAATGGTAGGATTTGTTTTCTTCTTATGGCTGAATAATATTCCATTGTGTATATGTACCACATCTTCTTTATCCATTCATCTACTGATGGACACTTAGGTTGCTTCCATTACTTGGCTATTGTGAATAGTGCTGCGATAAACATAGGGGTGCATCTGTCTTTTTCAAACTCGGCTGCTGCATTCTTAGGGTAAATTCCTAGGAGTGGGATTCCTGGGTCAAATGGTATTTCTATTTTGAGTTTTTTGAGGAACCTCCATACTGCTTTCCACAATGGTTGAACTAATTTGCATTCCCACCAGCAGTTTGTAGGGTTCCCTTTTCTCCACATCCTCGCCAACATTTGTTGTTGTTTGTGTTTTGGATGTTGGCCATCCTCACTGGTGTGAGGTGATATCTCATTGTTGTTTTAATTTGCATTTCTCTGATGTTTAGCGATGTGGAGTATCTTTTCATATGCCTGTTGGCGATCTGAATTTCTTCTTTAGAGAAGTGTCTATTCATGTCCTCTGCCCATTTCTTAATTGGATTATTTGCTTTTTGTTTGTTGAGGTGCATGAGTTCTTTATATATTTTGGATGTCAACCCCTTATCGGATACATCATTTATGAATATATTCTCCCATACTGTACAATGTCTTTTTCTTCTACTGATGGTGTCCTTTGCTGTACAGAAGCTTTTCAGCTTGATATAGTCCCACTTGTTCATTTTTGCTTTTGTTTCCCTTGCCCAGGGAGATATGTTCATGAAAAAGTCGCTCATGTTTATGTCCAAGAGATTTTTGCCTATGCTTTTTTTCTAAGAGTTTTATGGTTTCATGACTTACATTCAGGTCTTTGATTCACCTTGAGTTTACCTTTGTGTATGGTGCTAGACAGTAGTCCAGTTTCATTTTCTTACATGTAGCTGTCCAGTTTTTTCAACACCAGCTGCTGAAGAGGCTGTCATCTCCCCATTATATATCCAAGGCTCCTTTATCAAATATTAATTGACTGTATATGTTTGGGTTAATGTTTGGATTTTCCATTCTGTTCCACTGGTCTGTGGGTCTGTTTTTGTGCCAATACCAAATTGTCTTGATTACTGTGGCTTTGTAGTAGAGCTTGAAGGCAGGGAGCGTAATGCCCCCTGTTTGATTCCTCCTTCTGAGGATTGCTTTGGCTATTTGGGGTCTTTTGTGATTCCATATGAATTTTAGAATTATTTGTTCTAGTTCATTGAAGAAAGCTGTTGGTAGTTTGATAGGGATTACATTGAATCTGTAGATTGCTTTAAGTAGTATACCCATTTTGACAATATTTATTCTTCCCAGCCAAGAGCATGGGATGAATTTCCATTTGTTAGTGTCCTCTTTAATTTCTCTTAGGAGTGTCTTGTAGTTTTCAGAGTACAGGTCTTTCACTTCCTTCGTTAGGTTTATTCCTAGGTATTTTATTCTTTTTGATGCAATTGTGAATGGAATTGTTTTTCTGATTTCTCTTTCTGTTAGTTCATCATTAGTGTATAGGAAAGCAACAGATTTCTGTGTGTTAATTTTGTATCCTGCAACTTTGCTAAATTCAGATATTAGTTCTAGTAGTTTTGGAGTGGAGTCTTTAGGGTTTTCTTTGTACAGTATCATGTCATCTGCAAATAGTGACAATTTGACTTCTTCTTTACCAATCTGGATGCCTTGTATGTCTTTGTTTTGTCTGATTGCCGTGGCTAGGACCTCCAGTACTATGTTGAATAACAGTGGAGAGAGTGGGCACCCCTGTCTTGTTCCCGATCTTAGATGAAAAGCTTTCAGCTTCTCGCTGTTAAGTATGATGTTAGCTGTGGGTTTGTCATATATAGCCTTAATGATGTGGAGGTACTTGCCATCTATACCCATTTTGTTGAGAGTTTAATCATGAATGGATGCTGAATTTTGTCAAATGCTTTTTCAGCATCTATGTAGATGATCATGTGGTTTTTGTTCTTCTTTTTGTTGATGTGATGGATGATGTTGATGGATTTTCGAATGTTGTACCATCCTTGCATCCCTGGGATGAATCCCACTTGATCATGGTGTATGATCCTCTTGATGTATTTTTGAATTTGGTTTGCTAATATTTTGTTGAGTATTTTTGCATCTACGTTCATCCGGGATATTGGTCTGTAATTTTCTTTTTTGGTGAGGTCTTTGCCCAGTTTTGGTATTAGAGTGATGCTGGCTTCATAGAATGAGTTTGGAAGTATTCCCTCCTCTTCTATTTTTTGGAAAACGTTAAGGAGAATGGGTGTTATTTCTTCTCTATATGTCTGGTAGAATTCAGAGGTGAATCCATCAGGTCCGGGGGTTTTGTTCTTGGGTAGTTTTTTGATTACAGATTCAATTTCGTTGCTGGTGATTGGTCTGTTTAATTTTTCTGTTTCTTGCTTGGTCAGTCTTGGAAGGTTGTATTTTTCTAAGAAGTTGTCCATTTCTTCTATGTTTTGCAGCTTTTTAGCATATAGATGCTCATTATATTCTCTTATAATTCTTTTTATTTCTGTGTGGTCTGTCGTTATTTTTCCTTTCTCATTTCTGATTCTGTTTATGTGTGTCAATTGTCTTTTTCTCTTAATGAGTCTGGCTAGGGGTTTATCTATTTTGTTTATTTTTTCAAAGAACCAACTCTTGGTTTCATTGATTTTTTTCTATTGTTTTATTCTTCTCAATTTTATTTATTTCTTCTCTGATCTTTATTATGTCCCTCCTTCTGGTGACTTTGGGCCTCCTTTGTTCTTCTTTTTCCAATTTCAATAATTGTGTCTTTAGACTATTCATTTGGGATTGTTCTTCCTTCTTTAAATAGGCCTGGATTGCAATATACTTTCCTCTTAGAACTGCCTTTGCTGCATCCCACAGAAGTTGTGGCTTTGTGTTGTTATTGTCATTAGTCTCCATATATTCTTTGATTTCTGTTTTAATTTGGTCATTAACCCATTGATAAATTAGGAGAATGTTTTTAAGTCTCCATGTATTTGTGAGCCTTTTTGATTTCTTTCTAAAATTTATTTCTAGTTTTATACCTTTGTGATCTGAGAAGTTGGTTGGTAGGATTTCAATATTTTTGAATTTACTGAGGTTCTTTTTGTGGCCTAGTATGTGGTCTATTCTGGAAAATGTTCCATGTGCACTTGAGAAGAATGTGTATCCTGCTGTTTTTGGGTGCAGAGGTCTGTAGATGTATGTTAGGTCCATCTGTTCTAGTGTGTTGTTCAGTGCCTCTGTGTCTTTACTTATTCTCTGTCTTGTTGATCTGTCCTTTGGAGTGAGTGGTTTGTTGAAGTCTCCTAAAATGAATGCATTGCTGTCTATTTCTTCCTTTAATTCTGTTAGTATTTGTTTCACGTATGCTGGCGCTCCTGTGTTGGGTGCATATATATTTATAATGGTTATATCTTTTTGTTGGACTGACCCCTTTATCATTATGTAATGTCCTTCTTTATCTCTTGCTACTTTCTTGGTTTTGAAGTCTATTTTGTCTGATACAAGTACTGCAACACCTGCTTTTTTCTCTTTGTTGTTTGCATGAAATATCTTTTTCCATCCCTTCACTTTTAGTCTGTGTATATCTTTGGGTTTGAGGTGAGTCTCTTGTAAGCAGCATATAGATGGGTCTTGCTTTTTTATCCATTCTGTTACTCTGTTTCTTTTGATTGGTACATTCAGTCCATTTACAGTTAGGGTGATTATTGATAGATATGTACTTATTGCCATTGCTGGCTTTAGATTCATGGTTACCAAAGGTTCAAGGGTTGCTTCTTTACTATCTAAGAATCTAACTTAACTTTCTTGTTAAGTTATTGTGAACACTGTCTGATGTTTCTTTATCTCTCCCTTCTTATTCTTCCTCCTCCATTCTTTATATATTATGTGTTTTATTCTTTGCCTTTAGTTAGTATTTGGATGGTCTGCTTTCTTTGCTATGATTTTATTTTCTCTGGTGACGTATTTTTAGCCTTAGGGGTGCTTCCCACCAGAGCAGTACATTTAAGATATCCTGTAGTGGTGGTTTATGCGAGGCAAACTCTCTCAACTTTCATTTGTTTGGAAATTGTTTAATCCCTCCATCATATTTAAATGATAATTGTGTTGGATACAATATTCTTGGTTCGAGGCCCTTCTGTTTCATTACGTTAAATATATCATGCCATTCTCTTCTGGCCTGTGAGGTTTCTGTTGAGAAGTCTGATGATAGTCTGATGGGTTTTCCTTTGTAGGTGATCTTTTTTCTCTCTCTAGCTGCCTTTAATACTCTGTCTTTATCTTTGATCTTTGCCATCTTAATTATTATGTGTCTTGGTGTTGTCTTCCTTGGGTCCCTTGTGTTGGGAGATCTGTGGGCTTCCGTGGACTGTGAGACTATTTCCTTCCCCAGCGTGGGAAAGTTTTCAACAATTATTTCTTCAAGGACACTTTCTATCCCTTTTTCTCTCTCTTCTTCCTCTGATACTCCTATAATGCAAATATTGTTCCGTTTGGATTGGTTACGCAGTTCTTTTAATATTCTTTCATTCCTAGAGATCCTTTTATCTCTCTCTGCCTCAGCTTCTCTGTATTCCTGTTCTCTGATTTCTATTCCATTAACAAACAGTCTCTTGCATCTCATCCAGTCTACTGTTAAGCCCGTCAATGGCTTGTCTGATTTCTGCATAGTCTTTCCTCACTTCCCTCACTTCCTCCCTCAGCTCTTGCACATTTCTCTGTAGATCCATCAGCATGGTTATGACTTTTATTGTGAATTATTTTTCAAGAAGATTGTGCATTTCCATCCCTTTAGGCTCCCTCTCTGGGGTTGTCTGGTTGATCTTAGTCTGGACCATATTCCTCTGTCTTTTCATGGCTATAGAAGTGGTTGCTGGTAGTTGCCACGTATGTCAGCTGGGCTCTTTAAGACTATAAAAAGAAAAAAAGAGAAAGAAAGAAAAAAGAAAAGAAAAAAGAAAGAGAAGAAAAAAGAAAAAACAAAACAAAACAACAACAAAAAACGCACAGCGGGAGTGGATTCTGTCGGGATGCTGTAGGTGGCGCTGTTGCTCCACTATTCTGCAGCCATGGCCGCACCGCTCAGTAGGGCCGTTTATAGCTCTGCCTTGCCCGGTGCCGAGTCCTCTCTGGTGTAGCTGCACCCTGTGCACTTTCCTGTGTATTCTGGTCTCTCTTTTAGGAATAGTTGTGTTTGCTGTATTTTCATAGATATATATAGTTTTGGGAGGAGATTTCTGCCGCCCTGCTCACGCCGCCATCTTCCCAGAAGTCTCTTCACACTTTCAATGAAGCTGTATTACTATTTCAGGAACTTCGTGCATTCCATTCGCTCTAAAATAAATTCGTCGCAACTTCTCCCTTTTAACAACAGCATCTCATTTGCCTCTGATGAGATCAAGTCTCACTTCCTGAGCTCACGGTCCTTCTCTGGGGGTGGCCCTGGGGGCGTTCCTTCTGATGTCTGTATCTAAAATATATTTTGAAAGCATCCTTCAGGAGTCCTACAATTTGTATTTCTAAAAAGGAATTTTCTTTGCTTCTTTGTAATCCCTTCAAAAACTTCACATTTGTCCAGGAGTCAGGAGGACACGAAGGTTGACAAGAACTGACTCCTTCTCCTTGGGGACAGCAAACTGCTGGGGTTGGTTCTAAGCTAATGCAGGGACAACAGTCAGCAGGAAGGCGGGAAACTGAGCAGGGGTGCAGCGCAGGCAGCGGCCGGGGCCAGCTGAGCTCGGAGGTTTGACGGACAGTCTCTTGCTAATACAGTGGAGACGACCTGAATTTTGAATCTCTTCCTCAAGAGAAATTAACTTGCGAGATGGTCATGACTTGTGCTTGAATGGGGGAAAGGCCGTAAGGGGGCAGGCCTGTAGAAGAGAGGACCAGGGCGAAATGCTCGCATTCTGGAATCAGACACCCCAGGTCTAGCATCTACTTGTTTATTTATCTGACCAATTCTGAGCCTCCCCAGGCTTGGCTAAATAAGAGAAAACATGTCCAAAGCTCAGCACGTCAGGGGGAGAGAGGGAAGAGGTGGCAGCAGACCATCGACAATGAGATGTGGGGACACTGGAGAGTCTCATGGCAAATAGTTGAACCCTGAGGGCCAGTGGTGCCAAGAAAAGACACTTGTGTCCTTCGCTATCCAAGAAATGCAATCAGCCCACCGCAAGACCCGCCTCGCGCATCAGGACGGCGATGATAAAACAGACAGAAGGCGGCTGTTAATGAGGACGCGGCGGTCTGGATTCCTCACACAGGCTGCTGGGGGTGGAAAGGGTGCAGCCACTTTGGAAAAGAGGTTAGCTGTTTTCCAAATTGCTTTAACTCAGAAAGTTAAATATAGAGCTTCTAAGTCAGCAGTTTTACTTCAAGGTCTATACCAACAGAATTGAAAACATATGTCCACTTATACATGAATATTCATAACAGCCTTATTCAAAATACTCACAATGAAAAAAACAAGTGTCAACTCATGAATGGATAAACAAGAGGGAGTATATTTGGCCAGGAAAGAATGAAGTACTGACTTGAAATCATCAAGCTGTGAAAGAGGCCCATCACAGGAGAACACATATTGTAGGATTCCATTTCTGAAAAGTATTCAGGAAAAGCGAAACCACAGAGACAGAAAGCCATCAGTGCAGGCGAGGGGCTCAGAGTTTCTTCCTGGTGTGATGAAAATGTTTTGGGACTAGAGTGTGGTGATGGTTGCACGGCTCTGCAAATGAACGAGTGGGCTGCAGTCTTCAAAAGGGCAAAGATTATGGTATGTCAGCCACACCAGATAAAGCTGTTATTTTTAAAAGGACGGACTTTCTTAGTTTTAGCAAAAAATAGTTGTAAAATATTCCGTGCTAAATCTTTTCATGGAGAACTGTAATCAAATATTCGGATGCCAAGAGCATAAGTGACCCAAATAGTTCTCTCTCATTTCAGGAAGTTAACAGATATCATCTGAAGCTACAAATAAGAAAAACAGATGTAACTACGTTGTCCAGCATCATGGAAGTGCTTTCCCAGGGCCCCTGGATAATAGCAGGTTGACAGGAGGTGTGTGGTACCACGGGGGCTTTTTGTTCTAAGACCTTGGCACTATTTTATTTGTTGCCAGTCACTTATTTATTTTAACCAAATATTTTAGTTACAGTAGAATGAAGTAGAATCATAACAGGCTTGCAAATTTTCCCAAGAAAAATGTTAAGAAGCCAAGTTGCAGAAGAGAACACATAATATGATGCATTGTTCTTCTTTTTTTAATGGGGAATAAGAAATTATGACATCAGTATCCTTGTGTGTGATTGGGAGATGCCTAGAAATACACTCCGAATGATTGCTGGTTATGACCCTGGAGCCTGTCCTCACACAAAGGTGTGTGTCGCCCAGGAGAGGAGCTTCCATTCTGACCCTGAGCTTCTAGACTTTAATATCTAAACAGACCATGCAAACAACTCCGCGTTAAGAATTTTAAAATTAAGTCTGATTTCTCTGTTGCCTTAATAATATTAATCCCAGATTAGTTGGAAGGCTAAACTTAAAAACAACTTAAAGGCAAACGACTGGATCTTTGGAAGGCACGTCACGAGGAGGGAGAGAAAGGAAGACAATGTCTTTCTTTAAGGAGACAGAGAAAAACCTGACCAACTTCCCTGTCTTTGACCTAACGTGATCTTGAGGTCTGGGTACATTTCCTCCAGGTTCGCCCTGCCTAATGAACCAAGAACTCAAGTAAAACAGTCACTAAAGAGCAGGGAGCATGTGCTCCAAGCCGGGCAGGTCCCGCGCCCGGGGTTACTGAGCTGGTCCGACCCAGCATTCCCCTGGGGGAGCACAGACCGAGCAAACAAGCCATCCAGTGAAGTAAAAGAAAGGTTCAGCTTCTGCATGGTTCCTGTGCAGATTTTACAGTCTTGGAAAACGGGCTCTTTTTTTCTTATTTGGCTTCTGATATGTGAAAGATGTGACATCTCCGGTTACAGTTCAAATTTTAAATAAACGTGCATTTCTTAATAAAGGGCTTGAACATTTATAACGATTTCTAGAGTCCAACTCAACAGAATAGTTCAGCTCAATTTCCTGTGTGTCTTGTCACCACTTGATGGCAACATAGCTAAGCAGCCCGGCCTTTACGCATCAACGCCGTCAGCCCCACGACTGTCCTGCAGCCGTGGCAGAGGTGACACGTTTGGGCATCAAGAGACAGTTCAACAGAAATTCACAAGGATGGGAAATTATTTCAGACTCTCCAAAATGATTGCATGTGTTGGCCTTTTTCTAAAAAGTCAAGCAGTGTTCTTCGGTGCTCAGAGGAAGGAAAGTAAGGTTGCCACCTCCGGGAAAATCTTAATTCGTGTAGCTACAGTAATTGGTTTTCTATTCACGAGCGGTATTAAAGAATCACAGCAAAACACACTTCAGTTAGATTACAGAGTATCTTTGCAATGCCATTTGCAAAATCAGTTTGTGATACACAGCAATCTCCTGGCCTGATGCGGAGTGCGTCTCGGAGGGTACGTTTCAAAGTAATTTTCTATCCGAAGTTTTTAACTCCTACCTTCCCCTTAGAGTCCCCACTTGGGCATGCTGCTCAGGACATGCATCCCTTCTCCTTAGTTTTAATATGGAGTCCTCCATGAAGAGCAGCTCCCGGAGGCGCAGTGGGGCCCTACTGCAGCACATGCGCACACCGGGTGGGCCTGCAATGAGGGGCCCTCGGTTCCACGGACAAACCTTTTTATTTTAACCATTGTATTAGGGCTTCCAGAGGAAGAACCAAAAGGCGGGTATGCGTGTGTGTGTGTGTGTGTGTGTGTGTGTGTGTGTGTGTTTAGATTTATTAAAAGGGATAGGCTCACATGCTCCATTATGGACACTGAAATCTGCTGCTCTGACTTCTGCGAGCTGGAGACCCAGGAAAGACAAGGACGTGGTTGGAAGGCATGAGAGCCAGAGACCCATGTTCTGGCTCAACAGTCAGGAAGTGAATTCAACCTTCCTCGGCCTCTCGTTGTGTTCGGGCTGGACAGCCTGGGGGCGGCCTGCCCATGTCGGGAAGGCCCAGGGGCTTCACCCAGCCTTCTGTCTCACATCCTAGTCTCTTCCAGAAGCACCCTCACGACACACCCAGAAACCACATCTCACCCGATGTCTGGGCATCACAGCCATCTTCCACTCCTCAGGTCGTAAGGCGAAGCACGTGTCAGGTGAGCATACGACACTGTTCAAAATTACCCAAGTGAGTATTTTTGGTGGTTTGGGGGTTGAAACTGACGCAGTTAGTGGGACTATCGTATGTATCCTGCAGTGGGACCCACAGGGCAGCCAGTGCGGACCACCCTCCAGTGAACGCCACAGGCGCGGCCGCCGGGCACCTCAGCTCAGACTGTCTGGAAGTGCCCCTTCTGTACTGACGTCGGTAGTTAGGAAGCCAGGTAGCAGGACTTCGGGCCTCGGGGTTACAAGAAGATGAAGCAGAGCTGGGGCCATGACACAGGACGGCCCCCAGGGAGCAAGGGCCAGCGTCTGCTCTGGCTTGGTGACGAGGCCGGCTGAGAGGCTCAGCGGCCAGGAGCCTGTCTCCTCACTGCCTTGGAGGGAGACCCCACTGCTGGGGCACAGGTCACCCGGGCCCACGAGTAAGGGTGTGAATTACTTTCATCATAATACTGCAAAATCCGGAGGAGGCTGAGTCGGGAGTCCCCACTCTCTCAGGGCAGGGGAGGTGCGGGAGGCAGGGCGGGTGGCACCCTGCTTCACCCTGCCCCCGGGTGGGCAGCCGGCCGGAGCTGAGCTCAGCCGTGGCTCAGAGGCCAAAGCCCTGTCCTGGAGGGCATCAGAGGGTCAAGGGAAGATGAGCTTCCCCCGCATGGGTCTGCAGCCCACCCATGTGGGGCAGGGCCCCCCCCCACTACAGCCAGCGGGGGGGATCGCTTGCTGAGAAGCAAGACTAACTAGGACCTGGAGTCTCCTAACGTAACGCCCAAGGTGTCCCGGCTCCGATCCCAAGTCACGGTTGATGGAGAGCCAGGACAGTCATGACCTGATGGCGGGAAACCAGTGCGCTGCGGCCCCAGGTGAGCCAGAGGCGGGGCTGCCTGGGGAGGCTTTTATGTGACGTCCCAGGTGCGCTTGTGCAAGGGGGCAGTGTCTGTGCTCAGCACCCAGAGCGTCTGCCAGGCGCCACACTGACCGGGCCCCCAGGAGAGGCCCAGGCTCTGGGGACCCGAGCAGGAGTCGGCACCCTCTGGTGGTGCCTGAACCCCCCATCCAGATTGAGCGGGAGTGCGTCCACTCCCTGGAACTCTATCCCCACCAGGCTGCTGGGCTAAAGGCCCAGGCATGTCGACCACTGTCCATGGAGAAACCGCGGACATGATCAGCTCCTAAAGAAAGTTCCCATCTTGTCCCCACGCCTCCAGATTATAGGTCGGTCGCCAGGTCAGAGAGCAGCACCGCCTGCTGCGTCCCTCGTGCCCGTGAAGCCAGGAAGGGGCCCTCAGAGTACAAAGGACGGCTGCGATGCTCCCTCACAACGTTAACTCTCCCTTGAAAAACACCATACATCTGCAAATACAAAAAAATGGGACTGGTGTTATCAAGCAACAGAAAGGGCCTCTGCCTGCACTTTGCATGTGTATTTCCAGTTCCCACCTTTACCTTTTCTGCAAGAGAAGTTTTTATAGTAGTTACTTGAGATGAACCCTCACTTGAAGAAAAAATAAAAGCAAAAGCAAAAACAGACCTGTGATTATCAAGAACTTGGAGCAACTGCATATCATCTCTCAGCCACAGTTTTTCTGTTTATCACACTTGGGAAACGAGCTAAGGCTTGTTGAAAACTTGTGGGTCATTCCCAGGTATGTGAAGTGTTAGGGTGAATTCTCTACGTGTGTTCGTGCTTGATAACATCCTAGTATTGACCACACAGGAAAACCTATTAATTAGTTTCTATTAATTAATTTCTCCCAGAAATACTTGCTGGGCAGGCCCACTCAGGCTCGGCACCTCGCAGACCACCTGCAGGACGTGTGCTCCCCGAGGCAGGGTGTTGCGTTGTCCAGTAAGGGCTCATCAGAATCCAGCCCCAAGTTATGGAGCACCGCTCTCTGTAGTAGTAGAAATGCTTCATGATTCTGCATTAAGATGGTAGCACCCAGCCCCGTGTGGGCAGCGGGCACTTGAAATGTGCCTAGTGTGACAACTGAATTGCTAATCTTATTTCATTTTCACTGGATTTAAATAGTCGGCTGGGCTGGCAGCCACCCCATGGACAGTGCACACCTGCCTGATCCGAGCTGGAACTCCATCCTTGTAGCTGAAACAGAAGAGGGAGGTTCTCCTGCCCTTGCAGAGCTGAGAATGCAGGGAGAGCGGGACATTAGCCAGATGGTGACAAAATAATCTGTAATTTCAAATTATTAAACATCTGGCCTTTGAAAACTGCCTGGTGCTATGAAGGAATATGACCAAGGACTGGGGTTAGAGACCAGAGGGGGCGAGGTGCAGTGGACGGGCCCAGCAAGAGGGAGCCTGGGGCTTCGAGGACCCAAGCCTGGGCCGACGGGCACGAAACAGCGGTGCAGAGAGGGGACCAGGCGAGGCGGCAGTGAGAACCCCCTGGAGATGCGGAATGGAGCAGGGACCTGCCAGGTGAGCATTTTATGAAAATCATCTGTCTATAGTATACAAAAATAAACTGAAGAGGAAAAGGAGTGCGTCAGGAGGGCAAACTGGGAGGGGAATGTAGTTGTCCACAGTGTAACAGAGGGGAGAAGTGGGAAAAAATGTGAGGGGCGAGGCCAGCAGCAGCCTTGGGGGTAGTAAGCACCCTGTATAACGGCCTAGGTGGTTCCAGGTTAGGAGCCCCTGGCCCACCGAGGCATCTACTCAAGGGCCCCCCAGACCGGCCGCACCAAGTCAGGTCACACCGCCATCCATTCCTCCACTGGCTGGCATTACTGTAGCCCACACTGGCCACGGTCTGCACCTGGCAGAGCTGAGAGCCCGTGGACACGGTGGCCCCTGTGGGCATCTGTGTGAGGGAGTCCAGGAGCCGGAAGTGACAGAAGTCACAGTGACATCATCAGCTGGGCTGGCCTGCTCTTCCTGTCCCCGGAAGAAATTCTTCTTCATTTTAAAGCAGGTCCAGGTACAGTTTTGGCTTCAGAGGATAAACTGCAGTCCCAATACACAGCAGGGCTCACACATAAAAGGGGAAAGAGCGGGACTGCCAAATGTACCACTGTCCCTCTGTGTCCGTCCCCTTTCCGGCCGACGGTGGTGCTTTCCAGCAGGAGATGGGCACCGGCGGCTTCTTGGTGTAAGTGCTTCAGATGTAAGAGACAAGACAGCAGCCGTGGCGACACTGCCTGGCAGCCCGCTTCTCCACTCAGCCTCCCCTTCCGATGAGGCAGGCAAGGAATTAATGAGAATATGACAGATAAGAACATCTGGTTAAACTTCAATCACTAAGTAAATGTCACACTTAATGGAGCCGATATGAATAAATGTCAGATGTGACCTAATATGCCCTCTGTGTTTGCCACTCCTGCTCATAAAGGTGTTAAGGCTTGGCAGGGCCTGCAGAACAGAGGCGGGCAGAGCCCATCTGCACCCCAAGCCGTCCCAAAGCCACTAGTTCCCAGGCTCCTAGATTCAGGAAGGTTTTATCTGCTAGTTTCCCCTCTGATACAGAAAGTAGGACAGATTATTAGTGAGGACAAACCCATCCTCCTCAGGTCTTGGTGTGCACGAGGCAGGGATGGGTGGGTGACTGGAGGAGGGAGGCACCCCGGCTCGCTCCGCCCCACCTCTCCTGGCAGCGTGGACCAAGCCAGCAGTGGGGCCAACCCCGGCCATCAGCCGTGAAGACCGCACACCTGGCACTTTCGGTCCATCTGTGTGAGCCCAACAGCGTGGCCTCCACAGCAGGCTGAGCAAGACGGAGGCCACATCTCCCAATTCCCACTTCCCCCAGGGCGCAGAAACAGAGCCAGCAGCTGGTGCCCTGAGGCTTCAGTTCCTGGGGAAGATCCTCCTGGTGTGTTTCTTCCAGAATCAATTGCTTGTCAAGTCAAGTTCTGAAAGAGACATTGCACAATGTGCAAGCTCCTGCCACCAGGCTAGACTGGGCACAGGTCATGCGTCATGGAAGGTGCAGAAGACAGAGGCGTGAGGGGTCCTGGCAAGCAGGTCCTCCCCTAGGTGAGGTAAGGCATGCCAGGGGTGAGGGGGAGGCCCAGAAAGGAGGGCCCAGCAACATCCAGAGGATCCAAATAGATCGTTGGCTCCTACACAGTCACTATTGCGAACTCTTCCCAGCCCCTCATGGAGTTGCAGATATAAATGTCCAGCAATTGGAAACACCTCCGGCTGTGGGGCCCAGAGCTATGCACGCTCTCCAGCCCTCCCTGCTGGAGGGGGTCGGGGCCGCAGTGGGAACCCTGGAGAAGCTTGGGCAGGAAACCACCAGGGTAAACACATCCAGCAGGTTGCTTACTAGCAAGTAAGACAGCGGAGCCAGAGGAAAAGGAGATGACAGGTGACAAGCCAGGCCCAGGCCCAGGTCCACAAGGCAGGGCTATCACGGGGCAGAGGGCCACCTGGGCGAGGGCAGGATCCCTGCAAGAAGACCTCCACCCTGGGCAAGGCACCACTGCCAGCAGCCAGCACACACGTGCGCACGCACACACACACGAGCACCGAGCGGGCTGGACGGGGCTCTGGGCTGCAGTGGCCGTGTCTTGTGACACTTGCTGTGTCTGCCCTCATTCGTGTCGCTTCTCTGATTCCATCAGTGGGGATGGGGTGGACTGAGCCCTTCCAGGTTTACTCTGGCAGAATAAATGCGTTTCTCCTCACAATACGTACACAATCCCTAGCTCAGCAAAGAAAGGCCCAGCCCAAAATGCCAGTGATGGGCTGTTGAGAATCCCTGGTTTAAACCTGTAAACTTTCAAGCCAATTCTCTGATTCATGGGCTAAAAAGCAAGAAATATAAAAGGAACAAAAGGGGAAATGAAGCATCACAGCCTGTTCCCCCAGTTTGCCTGCCTGCTGCTGAGTGGAAGCTCCCATAGCATGTTTGAACCCTTCCTTGTTAGGAAGCCCTGGACTCCTGGGGCGCAGGACACAGGCCAAATGCACCAACAAAGACTTGGGGCTTAAAAATACCCAGTTTGGCAGAACATGCAGGGAGAGAGTAGGATTGGAGAGCCCATGAGCCTGACATGTGCAGGGGATGGGGGGACTCACCAGCAGAGGGTCCGAGAGGCCCGTCAGCTGTCCACCACCTGCTGGCATCCCCACGCCTGACTCGCCACCCAAGGCCCACACGTTCACACGTTCATCAGCAACCTGGGAAAGAAGATGCTGTATGGGGCTTGAAAATCTCATTAGGTCAGAGCTCATGAGGTGGAACTTCTGAATTTTACTGCTGTATTCTTTAAAAGTTAAAAGCTAATAGGTCCAACACTGTCTAGAGAGCCAAATAAAATGTATCCTATAAGAAACTCTAGAAGTGCTAATTCCAAGAACTAGAGATTGTAGAATAAACAGTTTTAAATAAAAATAATGACCAGAAATTCAATTCAAAGAGGATGTATAAAAATGGGGGGATTGTCCTTGTGAACTACTTGAGCTGCTGAAAGTTACACAGTAACATCCCCGTTACGGAAGGGGCCATTTTTCTGCCTATTATTTACTCATGTGCACATAAGCCTACTCTCAAGTTTCAGTTCATATTTTTGTCACTTCCTTTTGGAATGGGAAGACCTGTTTCATCGAAGCTTCTGTGACTGCACTCCTGAGAGAAAGCACCATGCCTGGGCTCAGTTCCTTCCAGGGTCAAGTTGACAGTAACCACTGTGGTGATGAGAGGAGGGCCAGCAGGTCCATAGAAACGGGTTTACAGCAGCTTCGCTCAAGGTCACCAAAACCTGGAAGTGACCAGACGTCCTTCAGCAGGTGAATGGATAAAACACAATGGCCCAGCCAGACAGTGGAATATTCAGCGTTAAAAAGATGTGAGGTGTCAAGCTGTGGAAAAAAGCATGGAGGATCCTTAAAGGCACGTTACTAAGTGAAGGAAGGTACACACTGTATGAGTCCAGAAAAGTCAAAACTATGGAGACAGTAAAGATCAGGGGATGTCAGGGGCTGGGCTGGGGGGACGGAGGGACAGGCGGAGCACAGAGGGCTTTTAGGGCCCAGAAACCACTCTGCATGACACTAACGGGGCCACGTGTCATCACCATGTGTCCACCCCAGACTGACCCCAGTGTGGACTGTGGATTCTGGGTGACGAAGACATGTCCCTGCAGGTCCGTGGGTTGTAACAAATGGTTGTGACAGATGTGTGCCTGTGGGGCAGAGGGCACATGGGACATCTTTGCACCATCCCCTCAATTTTGTTATGAACTTAAAACTGCTCCAAACAATTGTCCTCATAAGAAAAATGTTCATTAAAAATAGGCCCAGAGCATCCTCTAGGAGCGAGGCGCCCTCTTCAGGTGGAAACAGCTTCCCAGCTGGGGGAAGAATGCTGGGCCCCTGCCCTTCCTGCTCCACCCAAGGGGGGCCAGAAACACTGGTGAAGGTCACGACCCAGGGCTCAGGCCCACGAAAGACAAGGACGGGGTCTTCGTGAGATGATGAGCCCCACACCTCAGCCCCCAGCAGGGCACTGGGGCAGGAGCGGGCCCGGCGGAGACAGCGCAGGCCACCCTGCCAGGGGGACGTCCCCAAGCACAGCGTCCGAGCGCAGAGGAGCCCCACTGTCAGGGCTGAAGGGTCCGGCCCCTGCAGCTGCGCGGACGGCGAAGACAGCTCTCCCCCCGGCCACAGGCTACTTGTCTATAAAAGAAAGAAATGATGCTGTCAGAGAAAATCAGATATTTCTAAGGAACTCAAAACCACACTAAACGTTCCTAAGTGGGGCTTGGTGGGCAGTCTGGTCATTTACTTACCATTTGCCGTCACCAGCTGCCATCACTCTGCTAGGGACAAAACCTCTTCCCGCACAGCCGCCGCTCTCGTCGACCAAGGGTGAGCAGGGAGGGGACGAGTTACAGGGGCCGCAGGCAGGAGGGTGCAGGGCACAGGCTCGGGCCGGTCCACCTGACCTGGCCACCTGGCCGACATGAGCTGTGCCCTCACACCCCCAAATCTGCTCGGCAGGTGCATAGCCAGCTGCCTACAGGAACCTGGGTGCCCCCTGCCCTCCGGCCTCCCGGTCCCTCCCAGCCTCGGGCCTCCCTGCCGTCCCTGCCCTGTTCTCTCCCTGCGCTCTGTCTTCGAGGCCGGGCCCTTGGGAGGCTCGCCTCAGCTCTTGCCCAGCGCCCTGGGACAACTAACTTCACTCTGCCCCGAGACCTGCCCAGCCCACAGACAGCAGGTGTTTATTTCCAGGCTTAAAACCCCCATCGGGCCCCTGGGGCGTGGTGGCGCCTGAGTCCCCTCGCGGCTCCCAGCCAGCAGCGCAGGTGTTTCTCCTACTTGTTGATATGACTGTATGAGCCGGTCCGTCCCGCACACGCCCCGTTTCCGCACGGGAGGTCCGGCTCCAAGCGCTTCTGCTCCCACCATGTCGCCTCGCACCTCGCCACACCCTGCGCTCGGGGGCGTCCAGCACAGACCTGTCACCGCGGAGGGACGCCCCACGCCCTGCGTCTCCACCACGTGTGCAGGCAGCCTTGCTTCCCAGTCATCTACAGGCAGCTCTCGACGCCCAGGAGCTTCTCCCTCCCCTGGGCCCTTGGTCAAGCTGCTGCGGGTCTGGAATCGCCCCACCTGAGCCACACCCGTCGCTGGACACACCCCTGTCACTCCTCCCAGCTCTGCTTCCAACGGAACCTCTTCCCTGAAACCTTCCTACCCATCCTAGGGTGCAAAATAGCTGTGACTTTAGAGGTTTTTTTCAACTGCTGGCTCAGTCCTTTGAGGCCGCCCATCCTCTTAAAGGAACTTTGTCCTGCTCTCCTTTTAATACCGGCTTTACTTTCCAAAGACAGAATGAACTGTACTTGTCAGATGCCTTGTTTATTACAGGCCTCTCTGTTATTTTAAAGAGAGAGATGGACGCAGATAGCCACCACAGGATTTCCATATCTTCTTTTCTTGATATTGTGTCATTAGAGATTCAAGGAGATTTTTTTTCTTTCATCCACGTTCAAACCTTGAAGTTCCCTTTGAAATGGCCATTTGAAATAATTGCAAAGCTTCAGCCCAAGATGACAGTACGTGGCAGAGGGGAGCACCACAATATCCTTCTCACTTCTGAAGCTGGAAGCATGAGAACCCGATGGCACCACCCGACTTCTCTGGCCATGGATGGCAAGCTTCACAAGTATTAGACTTTTATAAGCAAGTTGAAATTCGTGCTTCACAATGAAGGATAAAAGATCGGATTATAAATTACTCCGGTTAGTTCTGCCAATATGACACGAAGCTGATCGGCAGCCCCCAGCCAGTCTATTCCTGGGGTGCTGGGGAAGACGTATTAAGAGCTCAAGCGAAAGCGAGATGAGACAAGCGTGTCGTTACTGTCGCAGAAGGAATTTTGTGCTGTCCTTGGGCCTCTTAAACGTGGATAGTCATAGTAATTCCCAAGGCAGCAAACGAAAGCATTTTTGCCAGGACCTGCAGGAGTGAAATTAGCCAGCGAGGCCAGCAAGACTTCAGGTCCTGACTTCCGACAACCCCTGTTTTGGAAATGGTTACTCTCACACATTAGACAGGGAGGGTGAGTTTCATAGCACTTTCCGAAACAACATGAAAACAGATGCTTAACCAGAAATACACAAACTCTTCAACCCAAAAAAATCTCTTAGACTCTACCCCATAGAAATTACATGACTAAACACAAGCATAATTTTACATCTTAACCCATTGTTTATATTGATGAGAAGCTGAAGACACAGAGAACATCCCTTAAGACACATTTTATGGCCACATTAACTCTTTCGCTACTAAGTCATATGATTTAGATACTCTCCTCAGCTTCACAAAGCCCTGACATCTTTTTTGTTTTAATTTTTTATTAAGGTATTATTGATGTAAACTCTTATGAAGATTTCACATGAAAAAACAATGTGGTTACTACATTTACCCATATTATCAAGTCCCCCCATACCCCAGTGCATTCATTGTCCATCAGTGTAGTAAGATGCCACAGATTCACTGTTTGCCTTCTCTGTGCTACACTGTTTTCCCTGTGATCCCCCACACCATGTGTACCAATCATAATACCCCCTCAATCCCCTTCTTCACCCTCCCCACCCGCCCTCCCACACCCTCCCCTTTGGTAACCACTAGTCCCTTCTTGGAGTCTGTGAGTCTGCTGCTATTTTGTTCCTTCAGTTTGGCCTCGTTGTTATACTCCACAAATGAGGGAAATCATTTGGCACTTATCTTTCTCCACCTGGCTTATTTCACTGAGCATAATATCCTCCAGCTCCATCCATGTTGTTGCAAATGGTAGGACTTGTTTCTTTCTTATGGCTGAATAGTATCCCATTGTGTATATGTACCACCTCTTCTTTATACATTCATCTACTGATAGACACTTAGGTTGCTTCCATATCTTGGCTATTGTAAAAAGTGCTGCAATAAACATAGGGATGCATCTGTCTTTTTGAGTCTGAGAAGTTGTATTCTCTGGGTAAATTCCAAGGAGTGGGATTCCTGGATCAAATGGTATTTGTATTTTTAGTTTTTTGAAGAACTTCCATATTGCTTTCCACAATGGTTGAACTAGCTTACATTCCCACCAGCAGTGTAGGAGGGTTCCCCTTTCTCCACATCCTCGCCAGCATTTGTTGTTCTTAGTCTTTTGGATGGTGGCCATCCTTACTGGTGTGAAGTGATATCTCACTGTGGTTTTAATTTGCATTTCCCTGATGATTAGTGATGTGGAGCATCTTTTCATGTGTCTGTTGGCCATCTGAATTTCTTCTTTGGAGAACTGTCTCTTCATATCCTCTGCCCATTTTTTAATTGGGTTATTTGCTTTTTAGGTGTTGAGGCATGTGAATTCTTTATATAATTTGGATGTTAACCCCTTGTTGGTCATTTACAAATATATTCTCCCATACTGTAGGATGCCTTTTTGTTCTGTTGATGGTGTCCCCTCTTGTACAGAAACTTTTTACTTTGATGTAGTCACATGAGTTCATTTTTGCTGTTGTTTCCCTTGCCCGAGGAGATGCGTTCAGGAAGAAGTTGATCATGCTTATATTCAGGAGATTTTTGCCTATGTTGTCTTCAAAGAGTTTTATGGTTTCATGACTTACATTCAGGTCTTTGATCCATTTCGAGTTTACTTTTGTGTATGGGGTTAAACAATAATCCAGTTTCATTCTCTTGCATGTAGCTGTCCAGTTTTGCCAACACCCATTGTTGAAGAGGCTGTTATTTCCCCATTGTATGTCCATGGCTCCTTTATCGTATATTAATTGACCATATATGGTTGGGTTTATATCAGGGCTCTCTAGTCTGTTCCATTGGTCTATGGGTCTGTTCTTGTGCCAGTACCAAATTGTCTTGATTACTGTGGCTTTGTAGTAGAGCTTGAAGTTGGGGAGTGTAATCCCCCCAGCTTTATTCTTCCTTCTCAGGATTGCTTTGGCTATTCAGGGTCTTTTGTGGTTCCATATGAATTTTAGAACGATTTTCTCTAGTTCATTGAAGAATGCTGTTGGTATTTTGATAGGAATTGCATTGAATCTGTAGATTGCTTTAGGCAGGATGGCCATTTTGACAATATTAATCCTTTCTATACATGAGCATGGGATGTGTTTCCATTTATTGGTATCTTCTTTCATTTCTCTCATGAGTGTCTTGTAGTTTTCAGAGTATAGGTCTTTCACTTCCTTGGTTAGGTTTATTCCTAGGTATTTTATTCTTTCTGATGCAACTGTGAATGGAATTATTTTCCTGATTTCTCTTTCTGCTAGTTCATCATTACTGTATAGGAATGCAACAGGTTTCTGTGTATTAATTTTGTATCCTGCAACTTTGCTGAATTCAGATATTAGATCTAGTAGTTTTGGAGTGGATTCTTTAGGGGTTTTTTATGTACAAACAATGTACTGTCATCTGCAAACAAGGACTCTTTGAGTTCTTCCTTGCCCATCTGGATGCCTTTTATTTCTTTGTGTTGTCTGATTGCCATGGCTAGGGCCTCCAGTACTATGCTGATTAGAAGTGGGGAGAGTGGGCATCCTTGTCTTGTTCCTGATCTTAAATGAAAAGCTCTCATTCTTAGAGATCCTTTTTTCTCTCTGTGCCTCAGCTTGTTTGTATTCCTCTTCTCCAGTTTCTTTTTTATTTATCATCTCCTCCACCATATCCAATCTGCTTTTAATACCCTCCATTGTGCTCTTCAACGATTGGATCTCCGACCAGAATTCATTCCTGAGTTCTTGAATCTTTCTGTACCTTCATGAGCATGTTTATGATTTTTATTTTGAAATCCCTTTCAGGAAGATTCATGAGGTTGATTTCATTGAATCTTCCCCAGGAGTTGTATTCATAATTTTACTTTGAACCAGGTTCCTTTGGCGTTTCATATTTGTATATAGCGCCCTCTAGTGCCCAGAAGCTCTATTCTCTGGAGCTGCTCAGCCCCTGAAGTAATGTCAGGGGTCGCAGTGGAGTGGTATTGGTGCCTGGGGGGAGGAAAACTGTTTCCTGCTTCCCGGCTGCTATGCCTGACTCCACTGCCTGAACCAGTGGGCCGAGCACACAGGTATAAGCCTCTATGCTTTGCATTTGTAGTTCCTGTAGACAGATCTTCCCTCCGGCTGGCCTGATACCAGGGTAGGGTTTGCCGGTTTGCAAGCCAGGTGGGGCTGACTGGGAGAAAGGCGCAGTTGGTTGCATATCCTGGAGGGGGTGCTTAAAGCTGTGTAGCCAGCCAGGGAGCTGGAGCTCCTGAAGATTGTGAAAGCTCCCAACATGCTGGGCAGAGTGCACCCGGACAATTTTGTCTACCTGTCCTTTCTCCTGACCAGTAAGGAGAATGTGCAATCCTTGCCCCTTTAGCAGCCCTCTTGCTAAGAGCTTCCTTGTTAGGAAGTCTCTCAGATTGCCTGCCTTTCTTTTTCCCAGAGCAGCTGGATATGGATCCCTGCTTTCCACAACTGGCTGGAATCTCAGTCTCTCCAGTTATTCTGCCTGTCTTAGCTTTCCAACCCCCTAATCATGAGAGTACCATGCAAGCACCATGAAATGTAGTTTTGTGCTCCCAGAGCAGATCTCTGGAGTTAGGTATTCAGCAGTCCCAGGCCTCCACTCCCTCCCTGCTCCATTTCTCTTCCTCCCACTGGTGAGCTGGGTAGTGGAAGGGCTCGGATCCAGTAGGGCCGCAGCTTTGGTACGTTACCCTGTTCCATAAGGTTTATTCTTTCCTCCATGTGTATACAGTTTGATGCAGTCCTCTTTCTTGTTGCTCTTTCAGGATTAGTCATATTAATTATATTTTCATATTATATGCAGCTTTAGGAGGAAGCCTCTGTCTCACCTCTCATGCCACCATCTTTAATCCCTCATTTCTCACCTCTGACATCTTAAAAGAAACTTCCACATTGGTGCTTATAACATGGTATTCACTCTTCCCTCAGGGCAAAATCTCACCAATCCTATAAAAAGAAAGGAGACAGTGGAATTGGCCCAAAGCAGAGATGAGATGCCTCCAGAAGCATTATTTGTCATTACACTACTGTCCTCTGCTGGATATTAACTAGGCTGGCAGATTAATGTTGACAGAGGGTTTGTACTTTTCCAGTAGTATTTGAAAAATTAGCACAATTTCTAAGACCTCTTTCAATAATTTTTTACGAGAAGTCAAGTAGAAAATTGTAATTCTAAAAGGGCACTCACATCTTATGCTCCAAAGAAGAAAACGTTAAGGATTCAAAAGAGATTGGTGAGAGCTAAGATTCAGCGGTAATTTCTAATAACAGTGAGTCACACATTGTATTAATGCCACACGTTGAACAATGTAACAAGTGTTTTCCTTGAACCTGATTAATCAGCCGATCAGTCAGTAGATGCATCTGAGAATCACACTCTCACCCAGTTTTAGATGGAAGGGGTGGGCACCCAACTTGACCTCATCCTCTTTCAAATCAGGAAACTGAGTCATGGGGAGCTATGTCATCTGCCCACTGTCACTGGAATTCTGCTGGGCAAAGAAGGGTCACAAAGAGGGGTTGCCACCTGCAAGCAGGGTGTTGATTATGCTTTCTAAAGAAAATTCTCAATAACCATGATTATTTTTAGGTTGCAAAATTCTGTTGATTTAGAAGAAACATTTAATACCACAGATTATTGTAAGAAATAACTTTAACAAGAGTTGTAATAACATATATACACACACACACAGTTGACCCTTGAACAACCTGGGGGTTAGGGGCACCAACAACTGTACACAGTCAAATTTCTGTATTTAACCTTCAACTCCCCAGAACTTTACTCATAGTCTGCCATTGATTGGAAGCCCTTATCAATAACACAAACAGTTAACACATATTTTGTATATTATATGTATTATATATTGTATTCTTACAACAAAATAAGCTAGAGAAATGAAATGTTTTTTTCAAATTGTCACATATTTCCAAAAATTTTTCCAATACATTTATTTAAAAAAAATACACATGCAAATGGACCTGTGTAGTTCAACTCCATGTTGTTCAAGGGTCGACTTCATATACTTGGGGGGTCTCTCCTCTGAAGAGTTTATGCAGCCATCAAAAAGAACCACTGTCAGATAATATATAGCAACTTAAAAAAGGTTGTCTTCACAAGGTGGTCATTTATGGAGAAATTATTAGTCCCTCGAGCTTCTCAACAGACAAATTCTACAGGAAGCAGCTATAGAAACTCAAAATAATGAAAGATGATTAATGCTGAGCTCTTACCCCTCATCTGCTCACACCACGGCAGGCCTCCTCCATTCTCTGGGTTAAATCTTCCTTGTTATGCTATGACAGGGTATGTGGACAACCCCGGTACAGCAGGCGCCCAGGATAGGGCAGAATGACCATTCTCCGTGTCGTGTGACCTGTCAGGGGGCCCATGGGACATGGACCGGCATTAGAGGAAAGCTGCTAATGGCCTCAGCCATATATGTGTGTTTATCATATAAATGAGCCAGACAGGATGCAGAAAGAGAAACATTGGAATTCATTTCACTTCACTTCTGAAGTCCTCATACGGCATTGATCAAGACAATGAAATGTCTTGTTAATGGACCGTTATCTTACGTGATACAGTAGGACTGTATCTTGATATTGAGTGTGAAATGACATATTGAGAAATGGAAAACTTGGTGGATTTTTTAAATAGTAATAATTGTTTAATTACTACTAGTGCTATTATTTAATTTTTATTATTATTACTATTTTCTGGAACTATATTTTTCAGGTTACCCAAATAGTCTTCAAGTTCTTGCTCACCTTGATGATTTTTTTTGTGATTAATGAGGTTTCCTCATGACTGCTTAGTGGTTTTGCTTATACATTCCTCACATTCTTCTCAGAATAGTGTAGTCCCCTGTCAGACACAACGCTATATAAGGATTTGCAGATAATTGAAAAGGACCTGTGATGGTGAAATTCATGATGGAGCTGGATGAACTGAGAACCATGTTGCTGTACCCTCTATTATCAGGAAGTCGGCCATGGACCTCTGTCCCGTAAGAGAGTATTGGGTGTTATTCCCAGCAGGTTCATATGTAAGACACTCTTTGTGATCTTTATGACACTGCCGCAGATTCCATGCCTCTAGAAATAATGGATTCCTAGACCGCCTCCTGGGTGATGATTTCCAGATGTGCTCTCTGTACCTGGACAGGATAAATGGTGATTATCACTGTTAGTTTTATATGTAAATAATTATTGTTCTCCAGTTACAAGTGCAACTGTGGACAGTTAACTTACATGTAAGCTTGACTTTCCCTCTCATTTTTTTCTACCGCTACCTTTATCCACTAATTATGATGGGTCAACTACAGTCCTGTGTAGTTCTCTGAGCAGGTAAGATATCAACACTCTACAGAGGTAATTCATCCTAACTTGGTGTGTGTAGTGATAGTTCAGAGGGTTAGTACTTTGACTTTCATGCTGGTGGACTTACAGATATGAACGAACTAAAGATTCTAACTTTATACACAATGGCACGACTAAGGATGTAAGATTTTTGACATTTAAGGAAAACGTCCTCCAAAAACCTTATCAGCAGTCTACATGCTATAAAATTATGGTCATAAGTGTAGCTGAAAAGTATTTCGATTTCTGGGAAATCAGAAGAGACTGCTCTTTGCACACACCTTGTACAGGTGGCATCGTTCCTGAGACTGATACCTGACTGTCATCTGACGTCTCATGATGTGCAGAACTGGTACAATGTTTGCTCAATCCTAATCTTTCTATACAGCTTCAAAAGCCAGGAATTTTCTAACATTCCCATCTGTTAGGCATCTCCCTTTTGATGCATTGAACTCCAAATAGACAGTGAAGGACCTTAGCAGTTGTTGTCTCTTTGCAAGTAAACAATGATCATAACTAGATTTTTTTATTTTGAAAGTGTTTAGCTTGGAGTTCCTGTCTCAGTCCCTCACCTTGGGGTGACTTGAACACCTCTAGTCCCTCGTGGACCAGACCCCACCTTGGCTCACACTGGGCAGTGCCATCAACTTCTTGGTCTGGTTTATTATAATGACCTCCTTGCTGGTCCATCAGTTTCCACACTTAGCTACCTGCAGATGACCCAGGAGTGTTTTACATATTTTGAATTTTGTTTAACAGAGCTCTTTTCTGTGATGTCCAGCCTACATTGGAATCGACAGCAGGCGCTGACAACGGCCATGGACAGATGCCCGCTTGGGAAGGAGGGGAGCTAAAGCCTCCTTAAAGGCTTGTTGTTCCCTTCATGAGCTGTTGCTTTCAAGCTGAAAAGCAAGGATTTTTTAAACAGCACACACACAGAACACTATGACCAAAATAGACTAATATGATATGCTGCCTAGATAGAGTGTAATTAATTCCCCTCGCCGATCTCTATTACAAATGCAACCAGCAGGTTTTAAGGGTGCTCGAGGAGTTGGGAAATCAAGAGTACAGTCACTTGTGCCGAGTGTCCACAGCTTAAGCAGTCGTCATGGTTTCGTAGAGATCAGCTGTCACAGAAGAGATGGGCTACAAGAATTAAGGTTACCCAGAGACAGTGGCCTCCTCAGAGACAGCTTAAATGAAGGATTGTCAGACAATTAGATCTAAAATCCTTAACATGGGGCTCCTTCTAAGTGGGCTTGAAGCTCCCATCCTCAGGGTTGATGGTTGCAGCACTCTCCTGAAGGCTCACATGCGGGGATTCCTGTTTTGAAAACATACGGCCTGGAAGGGGATTGGACAAGTGTGGCACTGCCAGTAGGTGGGAAATGTTCAGGAACACATGCGGTTTGTCTGTCTTTCCCTCACATCCACATCCATTGGCAAGTCCTATGGATTCCCTCGCTTTTCCAGGATCACTGAAGAATTCCAGTCTGGAGTCAAGAACATGAGAAAGGCAATTCATTAACAAGCAGGAGATAAACATATTAGAAGTGGAGAAAAGCCCTGGCAGTAAGGACCGTGGGCGTCTGCCCAGCCAAGTGGCATGGAGGGCTTGGTCCTGGTTTCCAAACACAGCCTCGGACGCCCGGCTGGCTGGACGAGAGCCACCGAGGGGAGGGCAGGAGCATGCAGACCACATCCCCCAGTGACTCTCACTCGCCACGTCTCTGGAGGGGCTGGGAGACGTCGATTCCTAACAAACATCCAGGATCCCCCAGTTAGGGAACCACTGTTCTGATTTGCTCATATCCCTTTGTCTCAGGTCGGAGTGTAAAGCAGAAGGGATCAGAGATGAGTTCAAGTTCAGCTGGTAACTATTCAGGTGAAACTGAGCAAAATATTTGACTCTCTGAGCCACAGCCTCCTCGCTGTAAGCAGACATGCTACTACGCACCTCCTTACAGGGGGATGTCATTTCCTTAATTATCAACATAGCATTCATCATTAGTTACTTCTGTTTTGACATTAATTCTATTAATAAAGTTGATATTTATCGAGAACTTACCGTGTGCACATCTCATTAAATTCCTATCACAACCCTATGAGCCAAACACAATTATGTTCTATTTTCAGGCTAAGGTAAAGGCTAACCTGACTTGGTCAGATCCACCTGCCGTCTTGGCTGAACATTCAACCGGCTACTTCCCCATCTAACGGGAACCCATCTCCCTCCGAGGCCAACTGGCAAGGACCCTGGCTCCTTGGAAATGCTCCTTGTTCTCTGTCCAAAGGGCTCCTGAGCAGAGCTGCCGTGACACCGTCACACGGCTGTGCTGATGGCTTCTGACTTGAGACACTGACCCTGATCCCACGGCCGGCACTTCATCCCCTGGGGTGTGTGAGCTTTGCCTTGGTGAAGCGATTGGTTGGGTTGCTCAGTAACAAACCAATCAAATGCACCAGGAGTAGGTTGCCTCTATGTCAGTCTAAAAAATCCCTTTCTCAAGCTACAAACGGAGAACAAAGTTCCAGATTCTGCAGAAAGAAACAATAGCATAGCCACGTGCCCAGGACTGTCCGGACAGGGGTCCCCAACGGGTGGCAGCTGTGGTCCCAAGGGGCATCTGTGAAGTCTGGAAATATTTACAGTAGTCACAGCTGATGTGTGCCCCCGGCATCTAATAGATGGAGGCCAGGGCTACTGCCAGGTTCCACAATGCACCAGACGGCCCTAGCACAGAGCCCGGGGGAGGCATCCTGCCGTAGGATGTCCCTGCCCTCCACGCATGCCCTCGCCCTACAACTGTGCCCTGCCGGCATGACGTGCACCCAGGTGTCCCTCGTCAAGGCCCAGGTGGTGGCCTGGGGAGCGCATCTTTGCCTCTTTGGAGTGCCATGTAAATGCTAGTCCACACTAATGCAGAATGGGTATTGGATAAATACAAAATGTTTTAATAAATACTATTATATTATGTGTATCTCTAATGCCAATAATATCATGAAGAAACTGACCCAGGGATATGTTAACACGTCCACTCTGGGTATAATCAGAGGTGGTCCTGGGTTAGCAGCGGCGTCCTGCCTGCCCCAGAGGTAGGAGTGTGAGGCCAACGTAAGGTATCTTTTGTTTTAATAAACAAAAAAATCAAAGTAACTGAAAGGATTATCATGAAAATGGTAAAACTGAATCTTAGAAAAAGGAAAAAGAACTGTCACTGCTGAGGCTCCTGCCACCTGCCTGGGAGGAGGCGCTGACAGTCCAAGCAGCCTGGGCTGCAGTCCCCCGGCCCCGTCTCAGGGTGACTGTCCGCGGGCCACTCACACACAGCTGTGCGGGAGCTGGGCCTTAACCGGGCGCCGTGCCGAGGGCTGCAGCGAACACGGGCGTCAGGCGCGGTGAGCTCTGGCTGAGGCAGGTGGAGGTGCTGTGAGCCCCGCCCGCTGGCGTGAGGATGCCTGGCTCCACCCCTTTTTAATGAGGGGGGGCGGAAGCAGGAGGTAGGGGGCCACGGTCCAGAGGGAGAGGCCAGGCTAGGCCAGGCTGGGCCAGTCGGGGCAGAGGCGGGCGTGGTGACAAGTGCCCAGAGCCTGACCTATGTCACAGGTGTCCTCAGTGCAGCCCGAGCACAGAAGCCTGAGGGGGACACTCCCCACTCCCTCCCAGGGAGAACAAGGTCCCCCAGGCCAATGACTGCCCCTCAAGCGTCACGGGGGATGGCCAGTTGCCTGCGCCGAACTCACAACTTCTTGTCACTCATCTTCCCAAGGACAACAGGATGCAGATGTAACTGTCACCACCTCCCCTATGGCTTGTCCACCTGCCGACGAGCTTGGGGTGGCGATGACAACACAGCCTCAGGCCCAAAACCTGCCATCAGCGGGGGACGTGGGCCAGAGGTGGACCCTCCCGGAGCCTGCTTTCTCGTCCGCAGGGTGGGAGCAGATGCCTACCCTTCCAGACGGCCTTCACAGATACACACATAAAGCACACAGTGCGGGTGGGCGCTCGAAACCGAAGCCTTGTCCTCTGCTCTCTGTTAACAGCGGGACAAGAAAACGCCAGCGTGCCGGAGACAGGCGGGCCAGCACCCTGCTGCCAGCGGGCCATCAGACTGGGCCTCCAGAGCCCTGGCAAAGGGCAGCCGTTCCCACATGGACACCACACTGCCTCCCATCACGAGAACTAAATGAGGTGTGTGCACATGGCGAAGGATTCGGTAGTGAGTCATTAACACCTATGGCCAGGACAGATCTCCCCACGCTGCCAGCAAGCACCCCAAACACATCCGTACATCAGTGCTTTACCACCTTCAGGGCAACGGGGTCACGGTGGTGCTGTAAATCGGGGTACACAGGAAGTGTGAACAAAGCCCTCAGGGGACACGGAGGACAGCGTTAGACACTCAGGATCAGATTCAGGTAGCAGGCGGCTCGGGGACCACTGTTTATCTGGGCCGCAGCCTTGGATGACTTACCGCCCGTACCTGTAAAGCTCGTTTTGAAAATCACGTGAAACCACACGTGTGACTGAGCGAGCACACTGCCCGGCACCCGGGGCACATCCATGAATCCCAGCTGCCGCACAGCATCTCACCGTTACTGCTGTCGGTGTCGTCACTATTATCATTGTGAGGAGTAAAGCTGCTGGGCTCGTTAGGACCCTGACGGCTGTAAACTATAAGAATCGACTTCATGGTAGATTAAGTCGCAAAGGGACTGTCCCGGCTCTGGGTAACTAGTAAACTGAGTGCAGGGGTGACCACACACTGCTGAATCTGGCACCAGACCAGGTCTCCAGATCCTTGCTCTGCTGCTCAGCGCCTCCACCTCGTGGTCTCTGCTTGAAGCAATTCTTTTATACACAGGTATCTTGTCTCTATTTTAAAAGGAAAAGGTTTCTAAGATCAGAATTACATCTTCCAATCACCATGCAGTGCACATAAAAGTAAGGCCTTTCTTCCTACAGCCCCAAAAAGGAAAAGCCCCAGAAAGGGCCCTGCCAGGCCTGGGCTGGGGTCCACACCCACCGGGCTGATCCTGGGGTCCCAGAAAGTGTGCTGCGGTGGGCAGGCCTGCATCACGTGCTCTGGGGCTGCAGGGGGACAGAACAGCAGAACTGGTGACCCCGTTAGACTTGCTGGAGTGAGGGGGAGCCATGGCCCCTGGGAAGGGGGTTGGCAGAGTGGTGTGGTCAGAAAACAGCCCCCGTCAGCAAAGGACACAAATGGGCAAAGAAGTGGAAGATCGTCCAGGGAGGTGCTGAAGCCCGGCGCAGAGTGCCGGGTCTCCGAAGGGTTTCTGCAGGAACTGATTACCACCCTTCGGGCCAT
>JAQQAC010022866.1:42344852-42368624 GCA_029783875.1 Phataginus tricuspis | reverse complement strand
CTTGGCCAAAATAAAGTCGACTGAATTCTTGACATGTGAGTTAAAGTAGCTTTCTATGTATTCATTTTAAACTGTTCTAGTAAATACTAAGCAAATTTGTGAGTCGTCTATGCTTTTACTCTACTGAGTGTTCCCAACTGACAGTTGAACCAATTCCACAATTAAAATACACGCCCAACACTTAACGGTCAGTCACCCAGTTAAGTAAGCAGGGAAGATACACGGAAACACAGCTCTCATAGAGTCCCGTGTCCTGAATCCCCCAGGGCAGATTTTAAGGCTTTTGCAGATAAATGTGAAAACATTCCTACCAATTTTCTACAAAAGCGCAAAAGGGCCTGAAGACTTAATGAAAGCAATAAAACTCGGCATCCTATTTAGCCCCATGGTGCTGGGGCAGGGACTTTACACACTGGGGCGGGAACGAGACAGTATTTCCAAGCTGGAGCCCCTCCCGTGCCAGGGAAGCAGACTTCTGGGCCTGGAGGCTTTGGCCACAAAGCGCTGGTGATGAGGCTCTAAACCTCCATCCAGTCCCAGCTGCCAGCATCCTTCCCAGGGTGAGACTGACTCCATCCTGGATCTGCGGGTACCTCAAACTCAGCCGTGGGAGCACCTGTTGGCCCTCGGGCTGCCGGTCTGCCTCCCTGAGCAGGTGCAGGGGCGCCAAGACGCAGCCCTCACCTCTGTCCCCGAGCACCAACCTCACCCCCTCAGCCACCCCTTTAGCTGAAAATCTCGTGATTTCTACCTGGGCTGTAATGTTTTCTCTCTCCTTTGGTCTCACACGGGTCTGTCCTGTGAGCCTCCCCACGGCCCTCACACCGACTAAACTTCAGACCAGCTCCTTCCCACTCCCTAGCCTGGCAGTGAGCGGCTGCCTCCTGGCCCTGGGCCCCTCGCCTGCACCAGTTTCCAGAGCCCCCAGTGCCAGCAGCAGCCCCCCAGATGCTCCTGGAGAGCGCACCCCAGACTGGGTGTGAGCGCCCCCCGCCCACTCCAATGTTCAGCACACACTTGCGTTCAGGTCCTGCCCAGGCCTCCCCCCTTGGAAGCCTTCGGTGCCCCAGGCAAATGGAGCCAGTGTCTCCTCGCTGCCCACCAGGTCACCCCCATGTACTCGAGGTGGGCATTCCCGGATTGGCGTCTCTACCCGCCGGTCAGGAACAGAATCCTTCCTGACGAGGGATGCCAGCAAGTGAACACTCTCAGTTCTCACTCCTCTGTGGTTAAAGTTCACATTTGTTTTCCTGCTTATTGTCAGAATCTCCCGTAAAATCACGAATAGAAAGGATCATTGTCCCTGAAACTGAATCATGAGGTGGCAGTTGTAAACACGGGAATGCAGACATGGTCTTCACACTGGACAAGCTGGGGCTGGAGGGGCCCGGGGCCAGTGTTCACACTGCACTTTCCAGCCCCACCCCGAGGTCCTCATCCCACACCCAGACAGAGGCCCTCGCCTTTGCCTTCCTCAAGAGCCCCCAAGTACATCTACATCCTGAATCCCCAAGCCTGTGACTGTGTTCCCTGTGGCAAAAGGGACGTCACATATGTGACAAAGCAAAGGACCTTGAGGTGGGGGATGACCCTGCATATCAGGCCCCCTTTGCTCCTGGGCAATGGCGTCAAACTTCGGGAGGGTGCATGCTTTTCCCCAGACCCCCAGCCAGCTCCTGGCATAGGCCCCAAGCATCCACTAGATCCTCTGCAGTGAAACACGCACAAGTCTTGTCCTCAAGAAACTTAGAATCTAGTAACAACAGTTCCTACCTCTGTGCACCCTAAATTGTACCAAGCCCTTTTTCATATTTTCTCATATTTGTTTCTGAGTGGCCCTGGGAGCCAGGAGGCGGCTGGGATTCTTAGATGTGAAGTTTGCCACTGGGAGTCAAGCTGAGCATTGAACCAGCCGCCCACCCGTGATTCCGGGTCCCACACATTTGCCATTAGCACATTGCCTAAACACCTCTATGGGTAGGGGGATGGGGGGCTCACTGCAAGCGGCCAGTCGTGGCGACAATGATGTTGCCTAGGATACACTGTCCGATGACCCAGCCGTGAGAACTGGGTTTCTTACAGACTTGGCTCCCTTTGGGCTGAGGGCAGGCGGGGGGCCCGGCAAGAGCAGGGAGGGGACAGGGGGCTGGAAACTCAGAGGTTCTCAGCCTGCAAGTCAGGAAACTGAAGGATCCTGCGATGCTCTGGAGAGAACCCCCAGAGGCTAACGGCACCCCAGCAGGGCGAGCCCCTCGGCAAGGACACGCAGGCACATCGCTGTGGCCGCGACGTTCTCTGGGGATGCTGCACCCCCTGAAGGAGCGAAGAGGAGGAGAGGGGTCTCGCCTAGGGGTCAGGACTGGAAGGAGGTCGAGGAGAAGGGGCTCTGGGGAAGAGGCGAGCAGAGGTCCTAGAAATACCTCACGGAGGTCCAAACTGGAGAAGAGGACACGCAAGCCCGAGGAAGGCATTGAAAGCAACAGGGACAGTGAGGGTCCGAGCAGTGGCCAGGCCAAGAGCAGTGTCGGAAGCATTGGAAAGAGAGACCTAAGCCCCCTTGATCAAAGACAGAACTTCCGACTCAAGGCCCCAGAGACTAGTGCTATTTTTTCCTGGTGGGAAGAACATAATGTGAGCTCTACCCTCGTTACAAACGCTCACCGTGCCCTATATCGTCGCCGACTATAGGCACGGCGTGGCACCTCCAGTGCTCGGCAGAACACACGCCCTTGGCTGAGTAACTCCCCCTTCCCGCCCCCCAGCCCCGGCAGCCATCATTCCACTTTTTGTTTCTATGAATTTGACAACTTCAGGCACTTAAGAGGAATCATGCAGAGCTGGTCTTCCTGTGACTGGGGTAGTTCATCCAGCATAATGTCCTCCGGATTCCCCAGCGCTATTGCATATCACAGGATCTCATTCCTTTTGGATGCTACTGGCCCATCATACATGCAGACCACCTTCATCCATCCACACGTCAGCGCGCGCTCAGGCTGTGCCCATCCCTCAGCTAGTGTGGCAGGTGCTACCGTGGACGTGGGCGTGCTGACAGCTCTTCCATGTCCTGTTCACCGTTGTTTGGATAAATAACACAGCTGTCTAGCTAGCTAGCTGGGAGGTGTGGGACGTCTGTTCAACTTTTCTGAGGAACCACCACACTGTTTCTATAGAGACCGCACTGGTCTGCATTCCCTCCAACCGTACACAAGTGTTGCAGTTTCTGCACACCCTCGATTTGCCCCTAAGGTGGGGCTCCCAGGACAACGAGGTCTCAGGGATGAGTAAATGGGGAGAGTCCCCATCGCCGAGCCGGCCAACACCATGGAGGCAGGCAGGCCGGCAAAGCAGCAGCTGGGCTGTTCATGGGGGCAGATGTCCTGCAGGTGGGGGAAGCTCTCTGTACCTTCTCCCTCATGTGAAAAGAACATGGAGCTCATAAAGCTGTCCTGAGAAACTGAGTCATGTGTCCAGGGTCCAGGATGAATTTTGCCACCAACTGTGGTTTGCAAAAATGAAAATATTTACTCCGAAAAATCTCCAAAGGTCTTAGGGCCCTTCAGAACTGCACTGGACTCTTGCCCACCAAAGGGACCCTGTTCATTCTCCAGATTAAAATCCTCTCTGGGCATCTGGTCAGTAGAGGTTCTCCCCATCTTCCTCTCCGCCCGTTTGGGACACAACGCTCCTGGGAGAGGACCGTGTCTGGTCTACAGCTACAGGCTGCGTCCCTGTCAGCTCTGCTAACGCGGCTCCTGGACACAGGCCTGACGAGCCCACTGGCCGGAACCCCCAGGGTCTGAGGGCTTTTATTCCTCTCTCCCTGCTCTGTGGCACAAAGGGGCAGGGGGCCCCTGAGCTCCCTTGTCAAGACACCCCGACACACAGGGCCATTTCCACTCTGACCTCAGGCAGCACCTGCACGCGGGCCCCTCCAAGGAACGGGCTTTCCAGTGAGGTTCCAAGGGGCAGACACCTGGAGGCCGCCGCGCCCCTGGGGCCAGTGCACCACCCGCCGTGACCTCCTCTCCTTGCAGGTGACAGGAACCCTGCTCTGGTCGCCACGCCGTGGTCCCATCGTTGCTTACGGCAGGAACGTGTGTTCTGAATCCTCACCTTTTATGGCTCCAAAAAAAATCCATCTTCTCTCTCAAAAGGCCTGTGGCGGCTCATCAAACCCTTTAGTTCTCAAAACCATTATCTCTACTATCAATTTCAAGGCTGTTTTTGAACCAAATGCACGTCTGCCTCTTGTTCCGAGCTGCATTAACCCCCTGCAAGAAGGAGCAGGCATGCGAAGCAAAGGCCACCGGCCTGAATGTCGAAGCCAGGAGAGGACAAGGCCCTGCTTCCCGCTCATGCGAGAGGACCCCCACCCCCGGGCAGGGGGCCGAGAGAGCAGTGCTGGCCCCCAACCCCGTCCTGCAGCTGAGCCCCGGCTGGCGGAGACACCAGGTCTGCAGGGACCCGAAGCTCGTTCATGGTCCACGTCAATGAACAGAACACAACACACCACAGACCAGGTGCAGGGCCAGCAAGGGCTCCCGAATGGCTCCAGGCGCTTTTCCACCAGTCCCGCTCTGCCTGGGACTGCCTCAGTGTTCCCCACACGGTGGCGATGGTGACATCTTCCCGGCATCCTAAGTATTGAATGTGGCGGTGCGCGGCGCTCGGCCCAGATAACGGTCGCAAACGCCAAGGGGGGCATACGGTGGTTTCCCCAATTCAACGTGCTCAGGTGGGAAGAGCTGAAATGGGAGTTGGATGAGTGTTGGAGGAAACAGACCAGCCAATAGCAAAGAAAGGGGTCTCCAAGCACAGAGCAGAGGAGCCCCGAGTGGGGCGTGCCCCTCCGTGCAACTTCCCTCCAGGCTCAGACGGCAGACGCCTGCAACCTCGGCGGGCAGGGAGGCGGGACAGGGACGGACCATCGCCTCCCTCGCCTGAGGCCCCAAGATTTCAGCAGCCGTGAGGCAAGGAGCTGTCCAGTGACTCAGATCCCGTTAATTCGCAGGCCCACAGGAAGCAACCAAGCTGGATGACCTCTTTGAAGAGCTAGGAGTACACAGTGGATTTAGAACAAGCTGTGGAAAAGGAAAATGGATATAACATGTCAAGTGGGAGAGGCTGCTCACGGGTTTGGGAAGGTGCACTGAAGATGGAAACCTGCGATGTCCCGTTGGGCGAGGATGGCACCTCTGAACGGATGCGGTGGGAGCAAGAAAGGCCTCCCCTGGGACCCAGTGCCTCCCCCCCAGGACCCCGTGCCTCCCCTGGGGCCCAGTGCCTCCCCCCCCAAGGGCCCAGGTGCCATGAACTCAGGAGAGAGTCTCTGCGCTGCTCTGACGGCGTCCCGTGATCTCTCAGAGCCCCCCTTTCAGAGGTGAGGGACATACAGAAGAGCTCAGGGAGGGGCCCGGCCTGGCTCTGCGCTGACGCTGATTCACACCCACAGAGCCGAGGGAGAGAACCCCTGAGACCCTCACAGAAGTGTCATGGAAGTTATGATACTTTTGGATACACATCAGGAAGAAGTAAATGCATAAAAAAGGCATAATTTCCCATTAAAAGTAAAATCTGAGCAATGAAATCATGACATATAAAATTATAATTTCCTATTATCATTCCCTTAGCAAGATAAAAAGTCAACAATTTTAATACGTTTTTTCAAATTACTTTCTCATTTAAACCTTGTATTCACATTCACAGTCCTATAAAAACTGAGTTAATAGTTCAGGAGGGACCTAAATTTTAAATTTAAATTTAAATTTTATAGGGACCCTTCCTATAAACTCCCGGTGATAACATCATAAAGACCTTATGTTTCTGCAGTGTTTTCATTTATTTCTTACTATGGATAAAAATAGAGATAGACACTAATAAGGCTCAGCTGAGCAAAGATATTGAATGTAGCTACGTGTTTTTGAGAAAATTCTTCTTGTTAAAGGTATCGCTTGTGGAAAGCCTTGAATAGCCCCAAAGCATACATCACAGTCTGTGTCACTGTGCACGGACTGGGCGCCTGAGGCAGATACTTGCACACAAATGCCCGTTTGTGCCTCTGCTTCTTCATGTAATGATGTCAGCAGAAAACGGCATGGAAGCAATTAAGTCCCCGGATTTTAAAAACATTTCCCCTCGACATTTACAGGGAGCATCTACATCCTGTCTGAGAAAAATTATTGTACAACTAAAGCAATTAGCTCACAGATATATCAATTTCTTGGAAAAGTATTACATTGTATTAGTTTGCTTTAGAAAAACACTTTTTACAAATGCCAGAACACCTAGTTTTGACACTCATATAGGGACACAAAAGACCCCAGAAGCCAAATCTACTCATATTCTCTAAGCCAGCACACGGCACAGGAAGGGTGACACCACAGTTTGTTAAACTGTTTTATCTTTACCTATTTATGTATCTCCTCTTGCAAGAAAAAGATTTTGAGACAAGTATATAATAAGATAACAAATCAAAAATGTTAAAGCAGAAACAGTGATGGATTAAAGTTACCCCATTTTCCCTCTTCTCTCTGAATTTATTCCAACTCTTTCCAGATCCTGGGAGACCAGCCACTGAAAGGCTGCCAGGAGAGAGGTGGCAGCCAAGTTTAAGTCCAAAGTGACTTCAAATCAGGTGAAAGCAAGAAACAATGAAGAAGGACTTGGACAATGGTAGCCAGATATTGAAGAAAACTGGGAAAACCTTAAATTTGGTAAGAGTTGACCATGTGGATAAGGCAGCGGGAGCCAGTCCATTGCAGAGGGTGTTAAAGCTGCTTTTCCACAGTGAGAAGAGCCACTTAAATCTCCACCACACAAAAGAGTTTGTGTATCTATCTGCTAACCATGATCCATGAAAAGGTAAAACGGTTCGAAGACAATGAACAGGCTAGAATCGGGCAGGTCAGAAGGGTGTGCTGTCTGTCGATGATACACAATTTCCCACTGAAATGCAAAATTTCTCTCCACAGCCTTTGATCAAAAGTAATCTCGAAAGATTATTCTTGTTCACAAAATAAGACTGTTCTCATTAGACTTGGCTTATTTGTTTACATAGGTGCTACCAGAATCATAATTTACCACATACACCTTCTTAAAATGGCTTTGCTGGAAGTTTTCATAAGGAGTCTCAAACTGGATTATAAAATCCTTCCTTGGCTAGGAAGCTAGGCCAAGAAGTCGCCATCAGACTTCCCCTGCAGTTCCCATTGATCTGGGTGAATTCCTCTCTTCTTGAGGTCTCCAAAATGTCTTAAGTTTCCTAATTTTGCCAGGAAGTGACTGTTTGGGCTCACTTATAGGGCTAGGAACCCTGTAAGCCAAGTACCTGACCAGTTTCCCCAAGAGGACTTTGTAAGCTCCCTAAAGCCCGCCTCAGTTCCTTGGAAGCGCCCGGTCCTGTGTGAGTCAGTGAGCTGATCGCCAATCCCGAATATGATGCTCCAGTCAGTCTTGGCTGCATAGCCAGAATTTCCAGGCATGTCCTCTCAACAAGGACAGACTCTTCTGGAACCTGTGAAGATAACTGGCCGTGCATGATAGCAAGTCCATTGGGAAGGCACAGGACACACTAAAGGAAAGACCGAGGGACGGGAAGGAGACCTGAGGGTCCCTGGGACTTCTGTGCGTGGTGTCGAGGACTGCTGGCTGGAGGAGGCTGTGCACAGCTGCCTGGGACGGGGAGCAAACTGCTTACATGGGGTGAGGGGCAGAGGCGGCATGCGTGCCAGAGGACTGCGTGATTCACAGCTTTACTATGTACTTTGCTAGAAGGAAAGGTTCTTGTATGAGCAGCACCCCAAGGAATGAAGCCTCAGTCAGAGGGGTCCGCATGCCAGCAAGATGTTTCCACTGATAAGGCTGGCCTAGGTTTGGCCGGCCCCAGGCTATCAATACACCGTAGACTCAGCGCACTGCCCGATGGAGGGGGCTAGGGGGACACACGGTTCTTCTGGGACAAAAGGTTACAAGGGGCAGTGCTTGTCGCCCCAGGCCATGAACACAGGAAGTCTCAGTGAGAGTTTCAGAATTCTAGAGGCACCAGCTGGGGAGAATAAGGTGTCATTTAAATGTTTCATTCCTGTTTACAGAAGCAGTCTACTAAATTGTTATGAATACTGGATGACTTAGAGGAAAGAGAAAAGACTTCCTTGCAGATCCAGAAAATAGAACAGGAAAGCATCCATAAAGCCCACAATCGTCCCTTATCAGTTCGTTCAGTTCTATGGAATTAACCTGTGTTCAACTCGACTTGCATTAACAGGAGCAGGAACCCACCTGTTTTTTAGCTAGTTTTGAAAATCCTACCTCAGCCACTGGTATAGCTCCGAGTCACGATGCCGTCGGAAGCCTGTGCCCCAAAGTCGCTCTGATGCTGTTCCTGTGGCTGTAGGACGCTCCTTCAGGAAAATGAAGCACTAGCTCATAGCCAATTGCAAGCGCTTTTAGGAAAGCATCAGAGCAAAACAAAAATACCTCTAGATGATAAAAGACTTAAAATGATGGCAGCTCACCTATCACTGATAATTTGGCAAGTGAAGATCTGATGAGTTCCTGTAAGAATGTCACCACTGCCAGGAGTTTAGTGGGTTTCGGGGTTTCAACACAAGACAAAAAGTCAATCCAAATGAGTTTTAGACAAAATATCTATAAAAATAATGATGATTCCCACTTTCAAAGAAGACTAGGTAATACACCTAATTTGTAAAACTGAATGAGCACAAAACCAAGAAGAGAAAAGAGCAACAGGCCAGAGTCTCCAGTTTCACTTAAAAGATGAGCTCTCAGTAGACACTAACCACTCGGGGATCGCCAAGTGGCCAGGTAATGAGACAGGGACCCTGGGCTTAGACAGAGCAAGGTGAGGGCCTCCGAAAAAACAAAGCAAGATAATCTACTGTGGGATTTGCTTTGGCTGCTGGGGGGCCCAGCTTGTTTTTCTGACTTTACCCAGGTGCTGCTTTTCTCCCTCCAGCCCTAAACAAATGATTTGCAACCTGGGCAATGTAGCAAGCAAGCCCAAAACACCTTGGTAAAAACAGGAAGGTTCCATCTTGAAAATTAAGATTGCATTTTAAAACCCAATTATTTAAAAAGTAAGTTTCTTAACATAGTCTTTAACAAACAGGCAATAACTCAGCCCACCTTGGGAGCACAGCAGGCAGTCTTAAGTGGTATCCTCCCAGACCAGGAAGCTGCTATCCTGGGAGGAAATCAGAGCAGTAAAATTCTTGTAAATAACCAGGAAGACTAATAAGAAACTTAATGTCTCTTCAAAGATAAACATTTTGTGACCACTTAGCAGGTGTACATCACTAGCCCTTTGTCTGTCAACCGCCTATAAAAACCCCTAGACAACGTACCACCTCGGGACTCTCTTGTCCCCTCCTGGCCTGAGTCAGGATCTCTGTCTTCTCACTTTCTCGCTAAATAAAAGCCTCTCGCTTGCTCTCCTACCTTGAGTGTCTGTGAAGTTCATTCTTCGACTCTCTGAAGAACCCTGGTATCAGTAACAAAACCAGAACCGTCCGACACCCATAATCACGAGAATCAAGCTCAGACCCACACCAGGCTACCAGGGGAAGAGGCAGGAGCCAGGCCAAGGCAGAGCACAGAGGCAGGGAGCTTCACTACCTGGGCAGAGGAAACAGAATCCAAGACAAGGCCAACCCTCCCAGATCAGAGCACCTCATGTGAAAATGAAAATGCACCAACGCTTAAACAAATTGCTTTTGTTGAGGCACTGTCACAGCAGTGTTTTTATGAGGAAGGTTTCATGCAGGGGGAGGAAACCCTGGGGTTTATGAAACCGGAGAATCTTTGAAAAAGGTGGAGGTAGGTCTGATCCCAGGGGTTGAGGGGCTTTCCTAACTATTACTGTTTCCTGGCAGAACAGGGCTGGCGAAGTTCAACATTGTCAAGGGGACGTAAGCAATAGTTAAATCATCTGTCCTCTGCTAGTGACAGTCCAGGGAAGATGACTGAGATTTGGACTCCGGACACGGAACCACGGAAGTCTGCTGATTTCAGCAGGACCAGTTCTGGTGCGGAGGCCAGAGGAGAGTCTCCTGTGATTATCAACTGTGCGTAGTTATTGGTAAATCAGCTTTTCCCTCAGCCTTTCAAAGTCTAGAAACTGAGATTCTATACTGTCATGTATTTCCAATACTCATAATGCAAAGGAATTTAATAAGTTTTTAACCAATAACCAGTATTTGTAAATAAAATATAAGGTTTTGTCTAGTCTTGGGTAAACTTGTGTCATGAGTTTCACAGTTTTTCAAGTTGTATACTATTTATATTCCTCAATTCGTAATTACTTATTCTGGCCAAAATGCTGAGGGACCGTCAGCAATTCAGCCAACACATTATTTGAATGCATTGCTTTCTGCTGTTTGTGTGGGACTTGCGTCCCATTATTTGTCTACTATTTCTAAGGGCACCCAGTGCGCAAAGTGCACCCAAATCCATGACATGATTCATATTCTGCTGGTTTCTTACTTTATAAGGAGTCATAAGATTGAAGAAAAATAACTTGGGACACTTAAATATGCCTTTTAAAAAGGCCTGCCTGAAAAAAGGAAGCATTTTTCTTACACGGCCATAATTACACAATAAAAAAAGAAAGTGGTGATCACAATGCCTTACGGTTAAACGTTTCCTTGTTCAGAATTGTAAAGTCATGCGGATTCAGAGCTGCAAAGAACCCTGCAGAGAGAAAATCAGGTTCAAACCTATCATTTAAATGATGGGAACTTGAAGCCTAGAAAAAAAATTCAGTGACTTTTCCGGCTTAACGTCACCAGAGGATACTGTGAATTCCTAAAATAAATGAGCTTCTAAAAGCTTTGCCTGAGGAGTCGCATGAGTGTGTTGTGAATTCTATCCATTTAGTTCTGGGTGTTGCGGGACAGAAGTTAGAAGTAGGTGGATGAAATGTATCCAAGTAACATAGTAGCAAAATCAGAGCTCAAGGCTTGTCCTGCCTGGGGGCTGAGTTGCGTCAGTCAGCCCCATTCAAATTTTCACTACGTTTTCCAACTCCCACTCACAAAGCCATTCTTCTAGTCACCTTAGGATGTGAAAATGTGAGGACAGCTTGTAGGCGTTTGTTAGTCACAATTTTGGGAGCACATACAGAAGACAGAATAAAAGAACCCACAGATGGCGCAGCGTCATGGTTAGGCGTCCTTAAAAAATCCAGAGACCGTCACTGGAGGACATGAGTAAAACCAGCCGCCAGCAAGGCTTACGCACACGGCGAGCATGCATCTGTCAGTCTTTGTGCAGAAGATGACTGATCCGATGTGTCTGGGGAGGCCACAGCTTCGGTGACACCTGACATCGGAAAGGAGGTGGTTGTGGAGGTCACCTCAGGAGCACGTGGCGTTCAGGAAGCAAACTTACACAGGATTCAAAAGGCTGGGCGCCTGATTTTACAGGAACAGCGCTGTGCCTCAAGCGTGACTCGGTGTGAAAAGGAGGTGGGGAAACAAGGACAGCTTGAAAAACAGATTTTAAAAAATTCAACCAAGTGAACTTGAAGATCTAACTGGCTTTATTCAGGATTCAGGAAGGACTCAGGAATTGTACAGATGGAAGGTTTTGTAAGGAGGAGGGAGGAACAAGGAAATTATTAGCAAAAGAAAAGAGGTTTGGTTCAGGCCAGGTCACCCCCCAGAGGGGAAGGGCAGGGGTCTTCTGGGGGCGGGGCTGTGGCCGATGACCTCACCAGCACTGCCCCAGAACCTTCCAGGTCGCCTGTTAAAGGGTCACATCCTGGCGTCGGGGAGGGAGAATCTTCCTCTGCGCGTCTAAGAATCAAATTGACTGAGACAGAGTAACAGGGTTAAAAAATCAAAGTTTCATTATGTACGGAGGCCCAATAATGACAGTGAGACTGAAGAAATGACCGAGGCAGGCAGCTTTTATCCATTTTAGACAAAAAGACAATAAATCTGTGAGGAGTTGACAGAACAAGGAGAACTTTGGCTTGGGAGGTTCAGTTAGTAAGGAATTCCAAACAGCATTTGGGAGCGCTAGACGGTGGAGGCGCCCCCAGGGGACGGGGTCGGGCTCTCCCCTCGGATCCCAGGTTCTCAGCCAGGGTCAGCAAGCCCAGGTACCCGCTGCACCCAGGTGCTCTGGACGGTGAGGCAGGTGAGCCGAGAACCAGGACAGAGCATGCAAATCAACAGACACACCTACAAAATCCAAGGCTCCAGAAGGATTAGTCTGGAAGTTGGTATTTGCTTCAGTCATTTATGTAAATATTGAAGAGGTTTTACTTATTTCCCTGCAAATACAATCTCATATTACCCCACCCTAACTCCTTAATGTCTGGCCATTCTCTTCAGTGTAAACCTCAGAGTCTCGGCAGTACTGTCTCCTCTCCAGTGGACCCCGTCTTACTTCAGGACACCCCTTGCCTTCTCTACAAGCTCCCTCACTTCCAGACCCTTCTACATCCTGTAGTTACTTTTTTATTCATTAGCACTCAATGTCATATAAATTACACTGAAATGCGCTTTTTTTTTTGTAGGTTTTTAAAAACATTTGCCATCAGGTACATCCTAGACAAAATTGGGAGGTAGGAGAAAAAGATGGCCTGCAGCCCATTGAAGCTTACAGGACGGCTGCCTCCTCACTGACCCTCAGGCGGAGTACGGTTCACCAGTGATCTGTGATCTGTGCTCTAGCCGCCAGAAACTGGATCAGGGAAGACCCAAAACTGATTCATCCAAAATGGAAGTAACTGATAATCTCCATTTCATTTACCTCTCTCAGCGGTGTTTGCATTTCATCATGATTCAAAGCTTTGAAATATGCCTATAGAATGTTAGAATTTCCATCTTCAGCCAGTACAAAATTGAAATTACTGAGAAGGCAGGCGAGGATGTCCCTCTCAAATGCCTCCTGGCTCAAACTACATTCTCCCTTCCTGTCAGGCTGCATTCTTGGTGTCCTGAAAGTATATATTGCATAGATAGATAAACTGAATTTTTCATAAAACTGTCTATTGTTGCAACTGCCAGAGTGGGGTTGCAGAGCCGCACAGCAACACGCATCTCATATAAATTTCCACAATGGTTCCGAGATGATTAAATAACTTTTGTAGAACAGCATTTGAAATTTTGCTTTTATCTGTATTTTTTATAATAGTCAGGAGAGAACTGATTGCATCTCTCCAAGAAAAGGATAATTTGGCATTTTAAAGAAGTTCAGAGGCACACATTAGCACAAAAAAGCCATCACGCTCCAGAGTGTCAGGCACACACATCTTAGAGGCCTTTTCAAGTACTTAGTCTTTCAGCTCCTCCAAATGCTATTTTTTAAAAGCATCCAGATGTCTATCCCAAAGGCAATTATTTCCTTAAAGTTCATAAAGAGTCAAGACAAAAGAAAAACACATTTAAAAATGTGTATGTTTGTCCCCTGGCCATAGAAGTTAAACATTAAATTGTACTACAACTCCAAAAGTTGTAAGGAAAAGAGACTATGTATCATTTTAGTCAATGACATTAGGAAATCTGTATTAGCCAAGAAAGTCTGCACAAATTTCCAGATTTTTCAAATGAAACATAGTCAATGCCTCGGTGATAGGAAAATTTTATATGTCTAGCTAGGCTGCAGTACCCAGTTGTTCAGTCAAATGCTAATCTCGATGTTGCTGTAAAGTATTTTGTAGACATGATTAATCTCTTCAATCAGTTGACTTTAAAGGGATTACCCTTTATAATATGCTTGGAACCCAACCAATCAGTTGGAAGCATTGAGAGCAAAATCTGAGGTTTCCTGAAGAAAACAGGAAACCTCAAGACTGCAGGACCAGCTCCCACCTGAATCTTGCTGGCCTGCCCTGGAGATTTTGAGACTTACCAGCCCCACCATCATGAGACCCATTCCTTAAAATAAAACTCATCATAGGTGACAGGCGGATTGATGGATAGATATCTCCACTTCCTACCCGTTCAGGGAAAACCCTGACTTATGTACCTTCCCATACTATAATAATAATTAATTTACATACCATTATCTGTTAATTTTTTCAAGGATAAAAGCCCTGTGAATATATTTAGATATATCATCTTAGTGAATAGATTCTTTGTGTCAAGAATCAGTTTTTCAAACCAAAGCCCTAGGGCCCTAAACAAATTGCGTGAATCACTCCTGTGTCCTGAAGAAGGACAGCTTCCAGAGGGTCCTCTGTTATTTCCAGGGTAACTTTAAAGATCCAGTTCATTGGTACTGGTACTGTGTGCTTTCTCTGCAAAAGAGCCGTGCACGTGGAACCTGCACTCTGTAAACACAACACAAAGGCACTGGGTCAGCCTTTGGATGCTCCAAGGTGTACTGAGATAAGCACCTAATTCTTAGCCAGCTTGATTACTCCATGTCTCATTTCCCAATGCAGATGATCACAAAGTCGGGTGCACCAGTGAAAGAGCCTCTTCTACTCTTCAGAAGAGTTCTGCCCAAAACTTGCTCTCTTGAGCTCATGCCTATGAACATTCCAAATGAAAAGTGGGAGCTGTGGATGGTCCCCAGGGAGATTACCCTGCATTTCCTAGAAGATGGAGACACCAAATACTCTCCTGTAAAGACAAATGGACCCCTGAGCCCACACCAGCCCCTGACCCCTTCATCACAGATGTGTGTGCGTGTGCACGTTCCAAAACACTGTGATTTCTGGGTCCAAATCCATGGTACCTATGATTTTATGAAGGCAGGTTGGAATTATAAGTGGAACTATAAATAATTAATTTGAAATGAATGAGGGGAACTTTCATTTCAAAAGAATCTTATGGTTTTTTTAATTCTCTTTGTTATTCTAGATTTTTGTTGGCTTTGCTCAAGGCAGGGAGCATATCTATTCTAACTGAACCAGTACATAAACCTATTCCAGGAGCCTAGTGATTTCTGACCCAATTTGCAAGAATATTCTAGCAATACTCATTTCATAATCATTGCCAAAATTACCATGAGTGCATTTACCTATTTTTACAGTTGGTGTATCAGCTGAGACTCTTACGTAGATTAAGTAAAACAATGCTAGACTTTTTGTTATTATTATGTAACAACAAGCATGCCATAATTCTACTGGTTCTTCAAACTGTCACTGTGTTTTCATGCACATTTTCTCATTTAATACTCACATGATGCTGTAACTTACTTCACAGGTGAGGAGGTTGTGCCTTAAAGAGAACATGTGACTCATCCCACAGGTCCTTCCCTCTTACGCCATCTCGTCTCAGGTCCTACAGCCCTGATGCCTTCCATGCTCTTCCCGACGTCCCCCTGACTCGCACCCCACCTGAGGACTTCTGTGTCAGCTGTGTCGTGCTAGGAGAGCAGTATCTTTCTTGCCCGGGCACAGAGGAGAATGCAAACATACGACCTTATTCTGTTTGGTTTAAGGTGTTGCTCTAGTAACCAGTTTCTTCCAGGCATGTGGCAACACTAATTTAGTCTTTACCGTGTACAAGGCCCTGCTTGAGCATCTTACATGTACTGTCTTTGGAAACACCTTGAAAATCAGTCAGAATGAAGAGAGATTGATGATGTGAGCGAGGGGGGCCTTTTCCCTCCCATCCAAGAACGTGACCCTGCCGTAAGGCCGCCACCTGCCTGCGGGTGAGGGAGCGAACGGGAGGTGGAGACACCTGCTCGCTGGCATGGCAGGGTAAGCTCGTGATACTCTGCTAGGTGGAGAAAGCAGATCACAAAACAGTAATTTCAGCTTATAAATATAGACAGTGAGAATGTCTGAAAGGAAGCATGCATACTTGTCCAGGCAACTGTTTATCAGCAGTGTAACCTGGAGCTTTTTCTTTTAAAAGCTTCTTCTGCTTTTTCTAACTTTTTTCTGCATTTTCTAACTTTCAACAATAAGTAGGGAGAGCTTGAGTAACGTAAAGTGTGTGAGAGGCAGTGCACAGCTAGCCACTAACCGCTAACCCTCCACCGGCCTCCTCCCCGCCCTCCAGCCCCGGGGCTCAGGCGGGGAGCAGGATGCAGGGTGGCCGGACCCTCCCTTGAATGCCATCAGGCTTCTTCTCCACGTGCAAAGCTGCTCCTGGTGTGCAAGGTGAGTTTCTCACGAGCACCTCCTAAGCTGAGAGTCCACGTGTCACCCTCGCCGGGCAGCCTCCAGGGAATCACCACTGCCAAGAACTGGCCCTCGGTCCCCATCCCGCGGCACAGGCCCTCAGGCCCACGTGTGAGGGGGCCTTGTGAATCCACCTCGCGCTCCGTAGATCCGTGGAGAGACACAGGACCAGAAACTATTTGGAAAGGCATGGTTGAGCCAGTAAACTCCCCACTATGTGTTAAAAAAAATGCAGCTCCTTTTTAACCAGGGAGTGGCTTTGTCTGATCGACCTTTGATCTGTACAAGCTTGGAGCAAGTGTGTAGGAAAAGGGACAAAGTGCTGTGAGCTCTTTCTCCCAGTCCACCCGGTGGTTACTGTCACCCCTCAGCCACGCCCCAGCCGAGGGGGCCGCCAGCCCAGCAGGGGCCCTACTCAGGTCAGGGAGAGATCTGGGCCTTCCACACGGCCCTGACCCAGAGCAAGCTCCCAGCTCTCAGGGGACGGAGGACGCTTCTCATTCACTTGAAAATCATGTAGTTCAATGACAAGCCCCTCTGTGTCCACCAGTGCTGCCCGGGGACAGAGCCCCTGGGTGGGACATGAGGCAGAGGGGGTAGAGTGGCCTCCCTGCATGCTGGGCTCAGACCCTGCAGCTGTGTAAGGTGGCTGGCTGGGTTACTAGCCCTGGGTAAGGCAGAGCCTGGCTCGCCAGGACAGAGGGCTGCCAACAAGGCTTTAAAATGAACAGGAGGGCCGCTCAGTGCAGGTGAACACCCGGGCCCCACCCCCTCACGGGAGAGCAGCTTCTCATCATGGCCCAGGAAGGCCCAGGCCTGTGGGACGTCCCCCCAGACAGACGGCTGGTCCGGAGCCTGGGCTATTCTGTCATCAGAGGACAGGGCTAGGGACACAGCCTCACACGGCAGTGCCTGCCCCCTCTTTCCACGGGGGTCTTCAGGACAAGTAACCCTTCCCCCTACCTGGCAATGGGCAGCTCAGGTCCCCAAGGCCCAGGGCCACACCCTGAGCAAGGGCGGCATTGTGCCTGGTGAGAATGGGGTCACCTCGCTGCAGAAAGGGCACGGGTCTCGTGTGAGAAGGCCTGGGGGACCTGCCCTCCCACCGCTGGGGACTCGCCAGCGCCCCCTGTGCCGAGTCCCGCTCGGTCTCTTCAGCGACGGTGCCTGGTGCCCCAGGGACACTGGTCCCGGGCCTGGGTTTGGGCGGAAGCTCAGGCGGATCCAGGATCCCACCTCCCCGGCCTCAGCCAGCAGGTCAAGGTGGGCCCCAGACTTCAAGGGGCCCCAGCGACAGAAGCCCTAGATCAGCAGAGCAAAGCTGGGAGCCCAGGAGCCATCGGCACCCCATAGGACGGTGCAGGGAACCCGCTCTGCAGAGCTGAGGGGGATGGAGGGAGGGACAGAGCGGCTGGGTCCTGGTCACGGGTCTGGAGCTGCAGGGACAAGCCACCCCAGATGCCCGCCGGGCACCCGCACTTCCACCCATGTGGGGCCAGGCGGGTTCTCCTTCTCCTTGAAAACTGGGCTCAGATGCTGGCTCTGCACTTGCTAGCCAAGCCACCTGGGGTAGTGACTGAGCCTCTTTCCTTTTTTAAAAAAAAACGTGTTCTCCCAGGGTCCGGAAGCCCAGGAGCTCAGTCATGCCGTCAGCAGCTTGCTCCCCCTGAAGGTGCAGGGAGGCCCCCCCAGCCTCATGCAACTTCTGGGGGATCCGGGGGTCCTCGGTGCCCCTCGGCTTGGGACACATCCTCCAGTTGTCACGTGCCGTGTTCCCTCGGTCTCTGTCTTCACAAGACCATCTTCTTACAAGGACACCAGTCATTGCATTGGGACCCTCTCCACTCCAGTGTGACTCATCTTAACCAACATGAGTGAATTTGCACGGGCCCCTACGTTCTGAGGCTCTAGGAGGATGCAGATCTTGTGGGGGAAGGACACTACTCAGCCCTGGGCAGCACGGACCGATGCTCAGGTCATTTGCATGTCTTGGCCATTGTGAGTGCTTTGAATGTGGGAAAACGGCTGTCCCTTCAAGTTCCTGATGTCATCTCCTCTGGATAAATGCCCACACATAGAATCGCTGGCTTGCAGGGTAGTTCTGTTAACGTTCTGAGAACCTCCAGACTGTTTTCCAGTGGCTGCACCAGTTTCCGTCCCGGCAGCGGTGCGCGGCGGCTCCCCCTGTGCCCTCGCCAGCACTAGTCTTTGCCAGCGGCCATGGCCCTGCTGCGCCTTTCTGAGCTTTGGCTGCCCATCCACAAGCATGCTGGGCTCACAGGGTATAAAATAAAATAAAATAAAATAAAATAAAATATTAAATTAAATTAAAAAATAAAATGATTTATTAAATCTCGAAGAAGAGAGCGTAGGGGACGAGCAGCAGTCGTGCTACAGTGGGGAGGGCAGCACCTCTGGACAGAGAGCAGTTCAGACAATTTCTGGGGTCCCCGGGACGGCCCCCTCCCTGGGCAGAGCTAAGGTGCATGGGAATGGCCCGCTGTGACTTTGAGCTGATAGGCTGCTCATTCGAGCACAACCCTGAGCCAGACTGGGGCCTGGTTGTAATTGAAGATGCTCAACAAGGACCAACAGACGTGTGCCGAGGGCCCACCGGGCACCAGGCACTGCCCAGGGGAGCCAGGGGGACTCGGCCCTTGCCTGTGCGGAGCACACATGCTGACGTGGGTGGGTCGGGATGGCCAGAAGGGACCAGTGAATAAGCCAGAAAATGTCACATCATGTCATGGGTGCTTCGCAGAGTTAGAACAGGGTGATGTGCAGCAGCCGCTGGCTGGTTGCTCCATCAGAAAGGCCACCGTGTGGAGAGCCTGGCCAAGGAAACAGGGGGCAGAGGGGGCAGGCCTGAGGAGCAGTGTGGGAGGGCAGGGGTGCAGCACCCAGCCGGGGAAGGGGAAGGGCTGTGCATTTGATTCCAAAGCATATGGGCACCACAGAAAATGTTTAGCAAGGGATGTAGACTGTAAGTCCGTCTCTCCACAGTGTGCACCCCCAGGAGGCCACGGCTGTGTTGGCCGGTCTCAGGGAGCTGGGCCCAGGCTGAGGCCTGGAGATGCAGGGAAGCCGAAGGTCTCAGGGGACAGTGACGGGAGCTGCTGTCCCACGAGTCAGATACCCGGGGACATGAAGAATCCTGGGCGCTTCTCATGCAGGCGTGGGCCCGGGAGCCGGTGAAGCCATCCTCAGATGGCCGGCTCCTGCCTGGGCAGTGGAGCGGCAGGGCCCGCACAGGCGGGTTTCTGTCCTGCCTCTGCTCCTGGGCTAATTGGTGATGCCAGACCTGAGGGTACAGGTCTTAGGGAAATTAAACCTCTTTTAAAACCTGGAGTAGAATAGACTGCTTTTCTTTTCTTTTTTCTTTTATTAAGGTATTATTGATAAACATTCTTATGAATGTTTCACATGAAAAACAATGTGGTTACTACATTTACCCATATTATCAAGCCCACACCCACACCCCACTGCATAGACTACTCTTCTTGATACAAACCTGACTGTATGTTATGTCTCCACAGAGAGACAGTCACTGATGATACCATGGAACCCAGGCTCATTGACATGTGTGTTAATAGCCTGGCTACATATCCATCTGCAAAAACAGAAGCAAATTCTATTTTCCTAACCAAAAGGAGACTCCGAAATTGAAGCTTTGGGTTTTGCCGTAAGAACAGTTATAAGACAGCCTGGTTTCCTTCGCTTTCACCACCAAGTGGCATCAGACACTGAGAAGTTACAGGGCTCGCCCTTCCGGGCACGCCTGGGCTCCGCTTGTCTTGTGTGACTCGGCCAGAAGCTTCATGTGCCAAACCAGTGTCTTGGCATTGCCGGTCATCGCATCTAAGCCACTCATGCAAGTGGTGGTGCCCCTTGAGGGCTGGTGGGGTTTGCAAAGTCTTAATCACTAGGCCCATGTCACTTGCACTGGGATGAAGTGAAGTCACAGAAACACTGGAGTCTCGGTCCAAGAAGAGATATTGACATTCAGCTGATGAGAGACAAACAGGAGGGGCTTGGACGGGCTTGTCCAAAGTGCTTTATCCCCCCGGGACCCCAGGGCAAAGCAGGAGGCTTCCTGAACCCACGGAGGTCCCTCCTGTCCTGGTGCTGCCCTGCATTCTCAGAGGCTGTGTTCTGCCTCTTAAAAAGGGCTCCCAAACTTTATGAGCTTTGGGCCCCATAAAACCTGGCCCACAAGCATAACAAGGTTAAGCGGAAGTTAATTTTAGACATTTACAGCCTGTAAGACACGCTTGCAAACATGAACATAGGGAACTCGGGACCCTTCTCTCTGGAAGATTCCCACCAGTACTCGAACGGGCATTCTTTTCCTCACCCTAAAACTTAACCAGTCCTTGACCCCCTCCAGCCACCCCATTTCCTCCAGCCCCTTTGCAGCAAGCTCCTGGAAGGAGGGTGTGCAGGCCCTGCGTCTTCCACCCCGAGACTATTGAGGCCACCAGTCAGGCTGCCCCCAGTCCCGGTGAAGGTGACCCAGGTCCTCCCAGCTGCTTCGCCCAAGCGCACTGCCAGGCCTCCGCCCACTCGGTGCCCGCACCACAGGTGCTCCTCCTGGGTCCCCGGGTCACGGCCGTCTTCTCCTCAGGCTCCCTGTAATGCCACGTTATGTCCCTACAGTGCTTCTGTTCCCCAGCTGCCGCCATTCCTAAGGAATGTCATCCAGTTCCAAGATTCACAACGCCGCCGGTACGGCAGAGAACTTCCCCATCGGTCTCCCACCCAGCCTCCCCCTCTGAATTAAACCACGTCCCCAGTCTCCTCCCGGACAGCCGATGGGCAAGCCCAGAGGAGAGCTCCCAAGTCTTCCTTGTCGGGCAAGGCCCCTTCTGGCTGCTCAAGTCGCCTGGCCTTTCTGTTTCCCCAACCACCTGCGTGCTGCCAGCCCTCCCTGCTCTGCAGGTGCCAGCATCCAGCGCCAGGCACCACTTAGCACTTGCGGTGGCCTCCACACTGCCCAGGACCAGTGCAGCCACTTCCTAACAGTCTCCATGCCTACGTCCCCATTCTACTCTATCTGCAGATCTCATCCCACTCAGACGGAACCACAGGGGACCAGTGGATAACAGGCCCTCGGTGGTGGGTCCCCAGCTCCGAATCTCTGGTCTCTCTCTAGAGTGCCCCCTCCGGTCCTCTCTCCTCCAGGCACAGTGGGCTCCCACGACTTTTTTGAAGCCCAGGCATGCCCACCACCCCAGGCCCTTTGCACTTGCTGTTCACCTCTCATGCACAGGGCCTGTACCTCCTTCCTATGCATGGTGGGGCGCCAGCCTCACCCCAGCACCGGCCTGCCCGCCCACTCAGTACTCCTTGGGGAGCAGCTCCTGTCTTCAGGCAGCCGGCTGAAGTGCCCTCCAGCTACCGGTGACCTGGCTGCTGGTGTGCCCCCTTTCATGGGCACAGCAGTCTCCTCACAGGGACGTGGGGACATCTACCTGCCCGTCAGGGACCTTTCACTGGGGAAGGAGTCCTAGGTGCTCACCATGGGCTCCGGTGTGAGAAGGAGGAGGCTAACCCAGCTGAAGCGCCCTAGGGACATGACTACTACCCAGTGGTGCTGTCTGAGCACCCATGCCTGCATCCAGTCTGCCCCCAAGGAGACCTTATCTCCCCCTCTCTCTGCCAGAGCCGACCGCCCTGATGTTCTCTATTTTGGCCAAAATTCACCACCATCCTGGCAGAAGCCTGAGTCTCTCGGGGCGGGTCCTCCCTGTCTCTTGTAGCTCCTGGCAGCCCAGGTGCCTCCTGACCCTGGGCTGCAGGGCTCTGATCCTGGCCTCCTCCACACGGCCTCCAGTGTCTTCTCTCCCTTTCCTGTGAGGGCAGCAGTGATGCTGGGTCAGGGCCACCCTGAAGCCCATCTTGACCTGATCACATCACTCTGTTGGTGGAGGCAGTCACCAGGGACCTCTGGCTCCAGGGGAAGGGACACAGACCCCTTCTCCATGGCAGCAGTGTGAAAGTCACAGAGGAAGGGAGTATGTGGGGGCGAAGGCAGCATGGGGGCCAGCTGTGGGACACGCGGCTGACACACAAACGTGACCTTACAGTATGTGGTTGGCAGCGCGGATGAGCCCAAAGAATGTAACAGGTGTGCTGGAAAGTAAGCCATCCCTAGTTAGGGAATCTTGGGGAGAAATACAGGAATTCAGGACAGAAGTGGGATGGTATGTATCCACCACAGTATGAAACCTATTGAATTATACATGTTTTCTTCTCAAATACTGAGAACTATTAACCTATTTCTTTATTTTATTATAGCAGACATTTACTTTTATTTTTAATATTTAATTTAGTATTTAATAAAATTACAGAGCTATGGTTAAGAAAAATATTATGTATATTTCATGTATATATACACATTTTGTAAAACAATTTGAAATACAATGTCAACAAACTGATGACAGAAAAAAATGTGTGAAAGGTATTTTGTTTTATCCCACATAATCAGTCCTAACGTTTTCCTTTTTTTTCCTGCTGTTTCAGCAGAAGTGAAGTAACAGGTGTTTTTTGTGAGTGTATGTGGTTGTGCATGTAGCTGTGTGTATGTGTGAACATGCAGAGGTGTGTGTGGTCGTGGGGGGACTGTGCCCTAGAGCCCTGAAGTGTGTTCTGTGTTCACCTGTTGTGTTTCATGTTGCATGTTCTGGAGCTCAGCAACTACTTTTCTTGTATTTGTGACCTCAGCAGACTCTATCCACTTGCTAACTGAAACAGTCAACCATCAACCTTGTACCGGTAGATTATCTGCCTTGTGAATATAACATGCCACAAGTTAATTACAGACTGGGCTGAAAACGAAGTTGAGTCCTTGTCTAAGTAAGAATATAATTACGAAGGTAAGTCTGTTGATGACGAAAATAAGGAAAACTCAAAATGCATGCAGTCTGGTCTACTGGAAGTTATTTAAATGAATTTCCTTCCTTCCTTTAGCTTGTGTAATTTGGAATTTAAATCTACAGAACAAAAAATTACTGAGCATGTGTCACGCACAGGACATTGTGCTGTTTGCTGCAGTGTGACCTGCTGAAGGTTCCTGGCCTCGCTGTCTGAAGAATTTGAGAGATGGAGGGAATTGCAGGGTGATTTTCTTAGAAATACTGAAGAGACAATTAAGCTCCTAGATCCTTTATCCTTTTCTTGTCAAAAGACCCCTTTCAATTTGATTCAGCAAAACGAATTTCTATTTTGAGAAAGGGTACATGGCCACCTTAGGTGAAGTGTGACTCTCTACCGGGAAGGTCCAGCCTCCACCCTCTGTGCCTGGGGTCTTCCCCAGCCGGGAGGGACAGAGAAGGACGGGACCTTCCACATGCCTCCACTGCTTGGTTAAACACATCCTCAGGTATGTTTTCCTTGAGGTACCTATGAATTTGGGGGCATTATATGCCCAAAACTACACACGGTGGAATTTAATAAATACTTTTAAAACAGTTTTAACTGGCAAGCCTGACGTCTGCAGAGAAGGCTGTGGGCACATGTGAAGTTTCCCTAAACTACTGAAAAATCAGCAGAACTGGTGTGAGGTGGGTGACACACTGCTGTTTCAGGGTGGCTGTGACCCCAGTGCCAAGCTGCCTGTCATCTGCCGGGCAGGTACCCAGTCTCCTCGGCCTCCCAGTGCCTCC
>JAQQAC010022866.1:42318259-42344352 GCA_029783875.1 Phataginus tricuspis | reverse complement strand
GTGGGGTTTAGGGGTGGGAGGTGACAGAGGTCCAAGAGGCCGCTCTGGGCGGTAGGCGACGGCTCCCTGCGGCGAGCCGAAGGGCGCGCTGGGGTCCCTACCAGCCCAGAGTGCTTCCTCATTACACACTGTGCCCAGCGCACTACCCCCGCCCGCCCCCGAACAAGTAGTTTCCCTTTGAGCACCGAGGGCGGTGACCCGAGACTCGCCCAGCTTCCGCTTTTGCAGGGCCTGTCCGGGCTTGGCTCGCGCCTCCTGCAGCCCCCCTCGCCCCCCTGTAAGCCTCCTGCAGCCACCTGTGCCCCCGTGAACCCCTCCTGGGCTCACCTGCAGGCACCTGTGCCCCCTGTAACCCGCCTGCAGCCACCTGCCCCTCCCTGTAACCACCTGGGCCCCAGTCCAGCCACCTGAGTGCCTGGCCCCGTGGCCTGGGCCAGTCCGGGCTTGGTGGACCGGAGGATGCTGTGTTTTACTCCCTGAGCCCAGGTGGCTGGAGCTCTGGGGGGTGGGTTCGTGCTGGTGGGGCAGCAGTTTCTCTTTTCATTTAGGGTCTGCTTTCACTCCCGTTTTGGAAGGTGGAGTAGGGCTTGGAAAAACAGTTTTAAGTTTCTTCAGCGGCTTGGGTAAGATGGCAGGAAATTAGCATTCTGGTTCCTGGCTCTCTGTTTTCCAGTTGTGACAAAGTGAGAATCAACAACGTGCTCTTTCTGTGTCTGGATCGGTGGAAGGGCTGTGAGGCCGCCGGAATGGGTTCTGAGGAGTGTAAATGTGGCTCTGGTGTGGGGGGCCTCTGGCCGTTATGGCAACACCTGGTAAGCAGGAAAGGTTTTTAGAGGAAGGGAACTTTAGGCTGCATCCTATTTAAGACCTGTGGGTTTTGGAGATTTTAGCCTGATAAGTTCAGGGAGACATTTTACAGACTGTGTCCCACAAACCAGGCACCACCAGCCACCTGTCCATGTGGTGGGGCCTCCGTAGACATCAGGCCCCCAGTGGAGGTGGGCTGAGTGGTCTGCAAGGAGGCCAGCAGCCTCAAAGCACAAGTTTCCACCAGCCAAAAGAAAGCACCCATCGGAAGTTTTTTTTTTTTAGTGGGATAAATAAAAACCAGAAGTGAAAGAGTCCAGTTAAAAATTATTGTGAAATACTGGTTAACTGTAACTCCCAAGGATTTAACTGTTCAGAGATCCCTACTTCTATTAACTCATTATTAAACAAAAGCCATTTGGCACAAATCCACTTTGAAAATCTTTCTAGAGTATCCTATTTCTGCCCAAAGATATGAAAGGGTAAGAGAAGTTCCCTGTCCTCAGATTCGGCACCAGCCGGCTGCATCGGCTCTGGCTGGCAGGCCCCACCGTCCGCTGAGTGAGGGCGGTGCCTAGGTTCCCGGGAGAGCGTCCATTGGAAGTGGAGCAAGAGCAGAGACCCACCTGTTTTGCGATTTTCCTATTGCTGCCTGAAATTTAAAATGCTAATTGAAGGTTCTTCTGTTAGATTTTTATTTTCTCTCTAGATTCTTTAACCATTTGACACTCTTAGGATTAGCAACTGCCTTTTCTCCCCAGATAGCATTTGTTGACCGCTTACATATTAAATCGCCAGGCTCTCTTCTAAAAGATTTATGTGGAGAGGAAACCGTGGAACAGAGACTTCCTGGCATGCACAGGATTCCATTACAGGGGTCTGCCGCCAGCCCTCAGTTGCTCCCCTGCACACTTTGTGAATAGGACACTCTGCCAACCTGGCAGAGCCGCCTTCCATTTCTCTTTTTCTTTGAAAAATTCCAGCACCAACCAGTGACCACGCCCATAGAACATGCTTCCTCCTCAGAATGACTTGATGGGGGTGGGGGTGGGGGGGCGCCGCCATCATGCGTCTGTCATACTCTCCTTACTTCCTTAGTTCTCAATAAGGAAAAAAGAAAATATTCTGATTACTTAGTATAATTTTTAATACATAGTCATTAAGCACTGAGACCCTTCTTTCGGTTCATTAGAGCCACTGAAGGAAGCTGAAACTGACCCGCATGAGGGGGCCCCAGGAGTTGGGTTAACAGAACAGGAAACATACAGGGAGACCCTGATGTGCCCTCTAAGCATAGGTGCTGGACCAGTGGCTGGTCCAGGTTGCTGAGCCATTTCAAATCTCCACCTAAATGTGTAGCTGTCAGGCATTAACCAGAGAAACAGAACCGGAAGGAGTACACGTAAGTGACTTACTGCCGGGAGTTGGGGCTGGCAAGGCAAGTCCCTCGGCAGGACAGGCCTGTGGGTGGGTGGGGTGCCGGGATGCTGCGCATGAGCTGAAGTCACTTTGCCGATACTTTGTTGAGGATTTTGCTTCTAAGTTCGTGAGCGATACTGGTCAGTAGTTCCCATTCTTGAAGTGGTAGCCTTGGTGATACGGGCGGCATACGAGTTGGGGAGTGTTCCCTCCTGTGCTGATTGCTGAAATAGACTAAAATTGGCATTAATTCTTCTTCATCTGATTGATAGAGTTTTCTAGTGAAATCATCTGAGCCTGGAAATTTTTGGGTTGGGTGGATTTTTATCACAAATTCAATTTCATTAGTAGTTATGAGATTATTCAGCTTATTTATTCCATCTTGGTTGAATTTTGGTAGTTTATGTGCTTTGAAGAACTGGCCTATTCGTTGTAGAATTCATGAGTGTAACATTGTTCATAGAGTCCCTCATTATCCTTTTAGTAGCCACAGGATCTGTAGTGATGCCCCCAGGCTCCTTCCTGAGAGCAGTGTTTTATGTCTTCTCTTTTTTATGTGTCAGTCTTGCTAGAGAATTGCCAATTTTATTGATTTTCTTCAAAGAACTAGCATTTTATTTCACTGATTTTTCTCTACTGCTTTCCTGTTTTCTATTTCACTGGTTTCTGCTGTTTTCTGTTTCCCTCCTTCCACTGCCTTTGGATGTATTTAGGCTTTTCCTGTTTCTTGAGTTGGAACTCAGATTATTGATTTGAGACGTTTCCTTTGTTCTGATGTAAGAATTTAATGCTACCTATTCCCCTCCCAGCACGACTGGTACTGTGCAAGTATTGTGATGAGTAAGTAAAGGTTTAGAAACTAAGAAAAGAGAGAAACAGGCTAATTGCCCATGTGCAGGGGTATGGATATATACTATGACGAAGCCACAGAATTTAGTGAATTACCCAAAACTTCACATAACATAGGTAAAATTCAAAGGAACAGTGTTGATTGGAAAAGAGCGAGTTGCAAATGAATGAATCATCCCCTGCTAGCCCAGGGAGCCGCATACTCTCTCTCTTGTTTGTACAGGAGGCGGGGATTTGCTCTAGCTTTGTTGCTCTATTTTTTTTTTTAATAATTTTGAGATTTTAGACAAGAGGATGTGTTACTTTTTTCAGGGAAGAGGTAAACAAATTGTGTATTACTTTCTGTACTTTCATTGCTCTAGTAATAGTTTATATTAACAATAAATAGACCAATGTAAAGTTTGGGGAGTGAGGTGACGGAAAAGCTGGGCAGGTCAGTGGCCACCAAGGAGAACCTGCAAGTAGGTGTTGAGTTTCAGTTACTAAAATTAGGTAAGAGCGAGGCAGGAAGTCTTCACCGGCTTCGCACCAAGTGTCCAGGGGCCAGCATGTCCCAGGCCACGACTTATCTACAGGGGTGGCTGGCCAAGGGCAGGGACATTGAAGTAACCTGAAAAGCGTCTTTAATTGATTTCCTTTTAAATTAATCCCCTTTCTCTGAGAGGGAGGGGTTAACGTTCAGCTCACCCATTTTCCAAGACAAAGAAAAAATGAGGCTTTATTCGCAATAAGCAATTAACCAAATTACTTGGGGCTCTCTCCCAGGGGCTGAGGGCCGGGGCCATGGCCACGCGCGACGCACACCCCGACACGTGCACCGGACGCACACACACATCCCCGACACTCACCCCGACAATCACACACCCCTGACACGTGCACATCCCAGGCACACCCTGACACACCCCGACACTCACCCTGACACACACACACCCTGCCCCTCCCCTTGAAATGTTATTCTAAGTAAGGCTTAATCCTCTGAACTTCTCACCACAGGGGTTTATTTTTTTGTGACATCTTGGTTCACATATATGTATTTTTTATGACATATACAATGTCATACATAAAAGACCTAACTAATGTCCCTCCTCCCTACAAACATTTATTTTCTGTAAGGACACAGGAAATCACAGTGATGGCGTCCACGCAGGACCCCAGTGAGAATGGCCTGCTGCTTGGCCAGGGTCCAGCCACCTGCATCTCTCTGGGTCCCTCAGCAGCCAGTTCCCCAGTGAGGAAACCCGAGTTCTTGGGCCTGCAGGCCTAGGTGGAGGTGTTAGACCCTGTGCTCCCTCCACCCGGTCTGCTGAGGTGCATGCCAGCCAGTGACGCCCGCCCTGCACTTGGGCGTCCCTCCAGCCGTCCTGGCCTTTACCTTCTGAGTCAGAGGCCCCTCTGACTCCCATCAGCCCCACACGAGCACCTGGGGACCACTCAAAACCCAGGGCCTCTGCACACGGCTCAATTTGGAGAAGAGTAGACAGGAAAATGCTCACATCTTTAAAATGCAGGGACATAATGGCATTCCTCTTAATGGCAGTGGAACACAGCACATCAGGACATTCTGATTTTGAAAAGTGGTTTGTGGCTGATGGATGGAGACGGAGGGGTGCCACCTTCAAGGGAGCCGGGAGGTTCCTACAGGAAACGAGTGGCTCCCCAGAAACCCCAGCTGTTTGTCCTGAGGGTGTAACGCTTCTCCTTGGTATGAATTGTAAATGCGAAAATGCAAAAATAGAAATAGTTGCAAGAGCCATTCCGTGCGGTCGATAAACTTAGGGCCGCCCACGCGTGTTGGTCAAGGAAGGAGGCGCCCTGGCCCACAATGGTGTCACCAAGCGTCAGGCAGATTGGCTCTGAGTGCCGACCACAGATCCAGGTGACACCTGACGCAGAGACACGGCTGAGTCAGCTCCGCTTCCGAAAGAAACGTCAACGCGAGTCACGGTTTTCTAGATGGTTTTAACACTGGGGAGATGCCAACTGGGTGCACGCTTTCGTGACCCAGGGCCACAGCCCTGGGGATGCACCCGGGAACCTGCATCTTCATGGGCTCCTAAGCAAACCCTGGGGACCACTGCTCTCAGTGAGGGAAGAAGAGGGAGAGCGGGCGCCCGGATGTATGTCGGCCGGCAGGTGTTTCTGCACACCTGGGCACGTGCTCCTGGACACGCACTTGAGTGACCAGGAAATTCTGTGTGCTTCACAGAGGAACCGACCTTACCTTAGCAAGAATGACTCATGGAAAGTAAAATTCCATCCAGACAGTATATTTTTATTTGCCTCCCTTGTTTTTGGCACTTTCTCTGCATTTTGAGAATAACAGTCCATTTCCTGCCTGCGAGTGCTGGCATCTCTGGCGAGGAATATTTATGGATACTCATTCTCTTCTTCCAGTTTCTTGTATAGTTGGCAACTAACATTTTTGCGAAGCTTGCGGTGATGAAAGCAAAAAAAGCCTCAGTACCATGTTGCAGGTTCCCACACAGAGTGGATGCAGGATTAGTTTCACGGATTCGCCAGTAGTGACGCACTGACTGCTTGGCACCCGCAAGTTTACTGAGAAGGGCAGATGTGGTCCCTGTTCTTGAAGCGCCTTGTAGTGCTAAAAAGGAACTGAAGGCCCGCAAGTTTCCAGGGGGAAACATTGGCTGCCAGTGCGCAGCGTGCATGGAGGACCGCCGCCGGTCTCCCACCAGGGGCTGCGCCGTAAGGGGACTCAGCAGCTGTGTCTAAGGGACGCTGGTCTGACAGGCTGTTCCACCTTGAAGCCCGTCTCTTCCAGGCCCCCGCCTCTCCGGCTGGGCATTCTCGGGGCTCCTCCTGGAATCCCTGGTTCCTTCTCTGCTTGTGCCCTCCTGGGCCTACGCCCTCACCTTGTGTCTAGGACATCTGCCTCCCCTGCTGAGGGTCTCTGGGTTTGGCAGGATCCTGCTAATAAAGGGCTTGATGTCACACCATGCTTATATTCTGGGAAACTCACAGCACGTATTACTCATGTCAGCCTCACAGCGTGTGCCGTATCCACGGTGTGGGGGGCTTCCTGGGGGTGGGGGGCTTGCCCTGACCCTGGCCATCATCATGCAGTGGTCGGGTGGCAGGGTCTGAACTTTCTGGAGGTAACACACTGTATCTGTTCTTCACCAGTCGCAACTTGTGGGACATGATGTATTCAGCTTCCTCTGCTGCCTTCTAAGGACAAATTAAAGCAGAACTTTAATAAAATAAAAATAATTCTGTAGTTTTGGAGCTCCGTGTCTCTTAGTTTGTGGGGTGGGGGTGGGGGTGCTTTATCTGTTTTCTTCTGGTTCTTTCGGACATCTCAGCGTGATGGCCCTGGAATGGCTGAGACCTAGGATTCAGGGAGGGTAAGCCCAGCCTCCACTGTCTTCCCAGAAACACGAAGCGGACAGATGGTACCTCAGCGTCAGGCAGCGCCTCGTTTCATATCGCCACACGCAAGGTTGGCGTGGTTCTGAAAGGGGGAAGGTGACTCTTCCATACTGTCGCTGTTTTCATGTGTCAAGACTTAGTTTTGAGGAGAGAAGGATTTCAATAACTTATTCATTCCAGACTGGCCGTTGGGAACTGTTATGTGAAGGGGAGGTACGACCTAGAAGTGTGCAGACCTGGCAGACGACCTTTCTGAAAATGTGTGCAAGGTCACGTTTAAAGCCACTTTAGGTAATAGTACGAACACTAAATGTATATATCTACACAGGATTAGTAACAGCAAACACGTGTATGCTACAGGAACTTGAAGTAAATTTTAATGTGAGAGTAGGTTCAAACCTGGACAAATTTCAGTTTAAAAAAAAGAAAACATTTGTTCGTGAAGGTAGAAGAGGCCTCAGGTGGTATTTTTATGTGGGCTAATGTCATAGTCATTTCACTGAATCCTAAATCTCTTGACACTTAACTTTGTTTGCTTTCATGACACGCATCAAAGAGGAAATCCAGGAATGCGCCCTGGACTCGACCACAGAGGTTGTTCCTGGCCTCTTCCAGTCCCTGCACTTGCCACGACTCAGAGACCAGGCAGGGCTTTTTGTCCAAACCCCAGTGTCTTCCCCATCCTTTTCTTAGATTAGTCTTCCTAGGCACTTGCACAGAGCTGATGTGGGGGATTTTGTGTCTGTTTGCCCACTTTGGTAGTTCTTACGGGGACCCAGGAAATGAGGGTGTGAAAATATGCAGAGGACAGAGGTGGTATCCATGCATTCCTCAAAGCAGGTGGGGCCCTGACCCAAACCACTATCCATGGGCTTTGGGACAGACAGAAGGGGGAAACCAAGCCTAGGGCTTTGCAAGGTCCCAGCTGTGGGCCTGGCTTTCTCAGAGACGGTCCCTACTGAGACCCTATGGTAGGTAGCCTGTCTGCACAGGTACCCAGCCTGGTAACCGGGTAACCAGGCTGACCCCCACCTGGAAGCCAGTTGCTGCCTGACTGACCTGGTTTCCGATGTTTCTATTTTAACGGCACTTGGAGGATGCTTGCATTAGAGTGTAATCTCTAAATTAGCACTTTGCAAAGGGTGCTTAGTTCATGTGAGAACCCTCCCCCAAACATGTTAGTGAATCGTTTCTACATATTATAACCCAGACTTGTCATCACTGAGCATTTGTGTGCTGAGCAGACACCTGCTACGTGACCCCAAGCCCCCTTGCCTCTGACGGGCAGCCCCTGTCTCCATGCTGCACCATTTGCCAGCCCGAAGAGGGTCTGCATTTGCCCTTGACCATGGCACTGGGCCCCATCTGCAGGGTCCTAGGTCTGTTGCCCTGGCGTTGGAGCCCCTCCTGGTCCCCAGGCCTTGGTGTTGTCAGCCAGAGTCGAGGAAGGCTGGTCTGTCTGCAGGCCAGGGACCGCAACACTGCCTGCCGCCCTCGGAGCTCAGCACCCTGCTTCCTGGGGGAGCGCCCCTGCGAGCTGTGTACCCACAGTTAGGGGAGGGGATCGCACCAGTGCTTCATCCTGAGTTCTTGCTTCCCTCGCCATTTACTGAGCACCCTCTGTTCTGTCACTGTTCCAAGTGCCAGGGGTGCAGCCATGCTCAGCCCAAAGGCCCTGCCTCTGCTGGTGGTGGTCACGCTGCCATACCTGAGGACAGCCCTTGGGAATTTTACTTCCCTGTGTACCTTCTGCCTCCCTCTAGAAAGGATTTGAGGTTAGGCATGACAGGCTGGAGAATGTGTGTTTACTTGCCCTCTTAGTGCCCTGAGAACACAGAAGAGGAACCCAGCATGTGTGCACGCCTGGTGGCACCCCGCCCCTGCTCTGCTCCCGCCCTCCTCTATCTGGCACCAGCACCCGCTAGATGCTCAGATGATGGGCTCTGTCGCGCCTCATCTTGGACTTGGCCTTTAGCTTCAGGACTCCAGCTGTCAGCTGGCTGACAATTTGGGCAGCTTTGCTCAAGCCTTGCCCAAAGCACCGCACGCGTGAAGGTCCTGGGGGTTGCGAGTGGGCGTGCCGAGTCTGTGCACCACCGGGTGCTGACCGGTGGCCCTCAGCCACCTGCCCCAGGCCTCTTTCCCCAGAATGGCAGCACGTGGGGCTGCCAAGGCCAGCTGACTCTTCCATGGCTACCCACTCTTGTGGCAGTGGGACCAGGATTCCCGCTTCCTCCTTTAAGGTGGTTCTGTACCGTGTTTAGGTGTTAGCACCCCTCATTTGAATTCTGTGATTGGGGTCAGATAAGAAATGTAATTTGAGGACAGTATATATGATTAGGAGACTTCAGTGTATATGGTTGTGTATTACATGTAGTATGCGTGATTTAAGACACTTCGGCATGGTCACAGTTTATCAAGAAGCACAGCATTGTGAATGTGCTTAGTGGAGATTTTTTGCACTCGTCACATCACACCCTTTTGTCCTGTTAAAAGCCATCCTGGATAATCTTGATTTTGATGGAGCAATAAAATTATATGATCTTAACCTAGTGATGATAAATTATTGCCTTCTGAAAGGATATTGATTTTTTTAGAACTTGAAGGTATATCTAGAAAGTAAATGACTTGCAGAAAAAAAAAACCACTTGAAAAGTTCAAGTTCAAAATGCGAGTCAGCAGTCTTAGGCTCATAATATGTTATGCACTCTATTCTTTAAACATCATTTTTTTCAATAACAGTTCTAAAAGAGACTTCATTTCATAACATATTCCTAGAATGCTTCATTATTTACTGTTGCTCTGAGATGGTTTTCATGTAAAAGGAATTAAGCTGTGAACACTTTGTGGAAGTTGTCGTTCACATATTTTGAGTCATCAGAACCTGTGTTGAAGATGGAAACCTTTCAGTGGAGCTCTTCTCCTTAGTAAACCCAAAACTTAATGCATCCGAGAAACTTTCCTTTGAAGAAAGTAAGTGCCTTTGCTCCAGCCCATGCAGTCCATTCGTGGCCGAGCTTGAACCGGGACTCCGGTGCTGGCGAACCGCGCAGCTGCTGCCCCCTGCCCCGCCAGCAACTGGTGTGTGAACTTGGGTTACCCAGTCTTTCTGAATCTCAGAGTTTCATCATATTTAAATGAGGAGCACGGTAATAGCACCCACCTCAGCCTACGGAGGAGAGGACAGAGAAGATGGACTTCCGAGCCGCTGAACCGTGTGGGTGGCACCAGACGTGTAGTGACTCTGCCCTGCTGGCTGTCATCAGAGGTTTTCTGAGCCAAATCCACAGTCCTTCCCATGCCACTGGGCTCTCTTGGAATATGTCTCCTTCCCTTTCCTTTAAATATAATTGTCACTTGCCAGCATCTTTTTTCTTTCTGTTGTGTCTCTAGAAGTAAGGACTCACTCAGTAAACATTGCATGCCCGTGTGAAGATAAGGGGCTGAGCTATGTCTCCTGCCCGGCCATGGTGGGGTTGGTGACCATGCATAGCATTCTTTTCCCTGATTAGAATCTGGGAAGTTCTGGAAGGTTCTGGAAGGAAGCCACCCAGTAAGATGTGTGAAGATGAGGCGTCAGTGAGGAGAGCTCTCTCCTGTGGGGCTGCTTTGGAGCTGGTGATATAAATCTGGAGATTTTAGATCAACATTTCTAGGATTCAAATGTCCTCTATGTCTTTGGAAAGATTATGTTTATTTTAGTCAAGACTCAGAATATAGCTCTTTTGGCCCCAGGCCACATGCAAACCTATGGCCTGAGTCAACACATTTCTGCCCTGTGTGTGGCCGTCAGAGCTATCATGCCCAACGCCAAGGGATGTATGAGCTGTTCAGGAGGTGGATCAAAATACACTAAGTTAACCAAACATTGTTCTGTCCTTTGATCCCTCGCTCTGGCCATGAGCAATGCCCGTGGTGGTCACACTTCCTCCCCTTACCAGTGTCAGTGTCCTGGGTCATGTGGCACACACCTGACTCCCTGCCGTGGCTGAGGAGGGAGATGCCATGGAAGATGGGACACCCAGGCCCGTCAGAAGGCAAAGCCCCTCTGAGCTTTACGGCTCATCTAATGAATGGTTTGTGTCCTCGGGTGCCTGTGAAATACTGTTTTCCCACATCTCCGTAAGTGACACTGTTGGGGCTTAGAGATGAGGAGGAGCGTGGCCCGGGGCACTCTGAGATGCAGGAGAGCGCCTCGGAGAGGGGGCATGCCCAGGCCCTGCTCCTCGGGCTCCAGGGACGCTCTCTCTGAAACCCGGCCACCTCGTGCCGGCTCCTGGGCCCCCAGGCACAGTATGCTTGTCAGGGGGCCTCTCAGAAGGCAGTGGGCCCTGCACCTGTGACTGCATTGGCCACCAGGTCTTGGAAGTCTGCAGCCCCCGCACCCCTCAGGAGGGGGTGCCCTGTGCCCGAGTACGCTCCCCTCCCCACGCCAGGAAGGCCAGTCTCCATGCCTCCGCGGGCCTGGCGTGCGGGTGTTACAGGGCACGCCAGCTGCCTGTGACCTGCTGCTGCGCGCCCCATAACAGTTAGAAAAAGCCAAGCAGCTCACCAGGTCATACACTCATGATGGTGTTCACGAGACATTCGGCAGTCCTGTACCTGAAGTGGTAATGAGCTGCTGTTCGCTTCTTTATTTCCTTCAAGAAAACGCTTGTTGCAGTTGAGTGGGGTGATGTTCCGCGCCGGCCACAGCGGGGACTCCAGAATGTGGCCCGCAGGCCCTTCGTGTGGTGGCCTTGCCTGCAGTCAGCCCGTGCTGTCAGCCATCAGCTCGAGGGCCCGTCAGATTTCCACAAACTCCACTTTTCTGCAATTCCCTAATTTTCTTTTAAATTGATTTTGATAACTTCAAGACACTGTTCTGTGCTATGAACCTTACTGAAATCTGATAAGCCTGGAGGAGGCATAGATGGAGATAACTAGCTTCTGGGTGTCATCTGCATGTCACAACCCGTGTCCTGTAGTGCAGGCCCGTGCGGTCACCCCGCTCTGCAGGCGGGGGCCAAGGCTACGCACGTGTAACTTGCTCTCTCGGATAGGCAGAGGGGCCGACTCCGTCTGTGAGCCCCGTGCTGTTTTCTCCTGGAGAATCGGATTCCCAACTTGAGAAAGCCACCCTCCCTTTCCACCTCTGTTTTTGTTAAGTAGCTCAAAATCCTTCCAATGCTCGGGCTTGCCTGGCTACGAAGACTTCATTCTTTTGTACAATCAAACTAGTCCTGTGCGCTCTTGGTGGGCTGAGTGAAGGGGTGTGGGGGTCACCAGAGGTGCGAGGAGAGCAGGCCACTCTCTTCACCTGCTGACCCACTCCGAGGGGTGACTCTGGCCCGCGGGGACCCTCCCCGCAGCTGGTTGTGTGGGGCTCGGCTGGGGCCTGCCGGCAGGGCTCGGAGGTCAGCTGGCCCACGCGCCTGGCACCGAGGTGGTTTTCCGAGCCCCCCGCCCTCACTCCAGTCGGGCAGGGCCTGCTCGCGGGCCCACGGGCGTGAGCGTGCGAGCCTCCCGTGTTGGCCGTCCTCCGGGGCTGCTTGCGGGTCCCGTGGGCATGAGCGTGCGAGCCTCCCGTGTTGGCCGTCCTCCGGGGCTGCTGGCAGGCCCGCGGGCGTGAGCGTGCGCGCCTCCCGTGTTGGCCGTCCTCCGGGGCTGCTCACTATGTTCTGAACTCGGGGCCCTGCAAGAATGCTTTAGGCCTGAGGGATACAAACAGTGCCCACAGAGAGCGGGCATACAGTGTGGGTGCCAGTGGAGAAGGAGGCAGACGGAGGGAAGGAGCAAGGCCGAGAGAAGCAGAGCAAAGACGTAGATGGAACAGAGCCTTGTCGTTTGGTTTCAGTTTTTTCTCTGTATGTCTTGTGGGTGTTTTATACTGACTTCCCTGCTTTTTTAAACTTGCTCTCTGGGTTTTCTATTAAAGGTCACAGAAGCAGAGTTACGTATGTCTGTCCTTCTGACTTCATACTGTCCCTGCGCACCTTTTGGGGTGGTGGGGGCTGTTGTATCTGCAGGTACTGGGGGGTCCTGGCCCCTCAGAAGACCCCACCGGGAAAGGGTGAGGCTGGGCTGAGTGCGGGCAGTGTGCGGGGTCCAGGCACTGGAGAATTGGGCCCTTGGCCTGCAAGGCAGGCAGAGGCCTGGGATGGTGGGTAACAGTGCCGTCCATGGGGGGTCCGGCTGCATCTCCCCGGGGGTTCTTCTGTCCTCATTTAGAATTGCCAAAAGGAAAGGATGCCCCTTCAAGTTTCCGTGTTTCCTGTTTTATTACCTTCATTCAGGTTATGCCTTTCCTGGGACCCCTGTCTACACAGTCAGTCTGAATTCACAGATTTCTTCTTAACATTCAACACACAATCTGAGGTCAAAGGAGCCTTTTCTGTCACATGCACATCCACAGTAATCTTTCCCATACTTCTCATTCTTCTCGAATGTATAGTGAGGCCACCTCCAAAATACAAGAACCCACTGGTGAGGTTGGTGGTTCTTCAGCCAATACTGGGAAGGAGGGTGATGTATTTCCCCCAAGGTCCAGTCGTCCACCCTTCGAGCGTGTGCCCACCAGCATCTCCCCGGTGCCAGCACTGCTGGGCTCCAGGAGCGAGAAGCTGAGGGCCATTCAGATGCAAGATTGGTTAAGTGGGAATTATAGTCATGATAACAGTAAAGTCCATTTACCTTTAAAGTCTAATAAAAAGCAAAGATTCCATTAATGTAATGGCAAAGTGCGTGGGATTGTGAAACCTTTGCTTTAGTGCTTTTAAAAGTCAGAGGAAGCAAAAGTTACCCTCCGGTGGGATTTTAATTTCTGCTTCCATGATAACCTGTTAATACTCCGCCTTGCTGGGAACGGCAGTGAATGGATTCCAGCGGGTAGATGACGCCGTACTCACTGTGTGCTCAGCACGTCTGTGGCTTCTCGCCTGCCGCACCTCCGTGACCCAGCAGGGACCTCAGTTCCTGCGCCCTTCTCCTCCCGCGAGTGGCCTCCCACCATCCACACTCACGTGTGCACAAGTGCGGGCAGGACGAAGAGAAAGTCAGTCTGAAATACTGTACATAAATAATTGCACCAGAGAGTGATAAAAAAGACCACTGTCTGGCTCTCTGCTGATTATGAAGCAATATATTTACAGAAAAAGATTTATTACAAGGATGTTGAACTTTTACAGTTAAAGTATGTGAAGGACTAGCCTGGTGGGGTCATAATTAATTCCCTGTTCACCTCGCTCTGCCTTCTGTGCCCTACATGGTGCACCTGCCCTTCCCTGATGAAGGAGAGAAGGCAGTGTTATCCATATGGTGTCAGGGCTGTAGCTTTTGAGTCTGTTATTTTATTTAATCCCCTACAAGGCTTGAACACCACACTGCAGGCATTGTGATGTCCATTTTTACAGATGAAAACCCAAAGGTAAGAGAAGTTAGAGCTCTTCAGTAATTAACTATTGGCAGGTGCCAAGTTAAAAATCCAGGTAATTCCCTATATGCACTTTCCATCAGATGTCACTGTAAGATATTAGGTTGGGAGTTAATTAGGTAATTAGGAAATCTGCTGTTTTCATTATAAAGCTTGTGTATCTATGTACAGGTGTTTGCAAGGAACAGGTGTTTGTCATTCATGTATTTCCTCAAGGTCCCTTGGTCCAGTAAGGTCTTATTTCTCTCTGCTCAGTTAATTACTAATGTAGAAATGTTGACATCTCAGACCTACTGGAATGCTTTTCACCACATGAGATGTGTCCATCATGTAAATGACGTCCCATCCTGATTTTTAACTAAAATACATTCCTAGAGGCATTGGTATACTCATAGCTAGACTCAGTCCTCTAAACTTTACTTTCTCAACTGTAAAATGGGGATAAAGCTACACTGTTATTCCTGTAGTCACATGACTTAAAAGGCTTATAGAAATGTGAGGGGTAAAGCAAAAAAGTCACTGTGAAATTAATCCTGTTTCTCCATGGAAACGTTAATTTTAGGATTGCTTTCTTGAACTGGGACTCAAAAAATTCAGTACAGTCAACATCTTTTGAAACCAAAGTGAAAAGAACTGTAAGTCTGTGAACATAATAGAACGGAGATCTGTTCCCTGTGACATGGACATAAAAACAACCAGCCAGGCTGATTGTACATCAATCCCGCAGGGTCACACATGTGTCTTGCATCACGGCAGCTGATGTTCCTATCAGCACTCATAGCGGACACAGGCCTCCCCCTTCATAGAAGGCATGGGGAATGGCTGGCTGTAGAGTCTCCTGTTCACCGTTTCCCCCCCCTCGGCCCCCTGCCCCAGCACAGCCTAAGTGAGCAAAAGCTGGGGTACGTCTGCGCGTCGTGCTGGGGTGAGGCAGTGACTGTCCTTGTGGCCTTGCTGTGGGACGGCCCTTCTGGGCTTCCCAGGGGCCTCTGGTGTTTGCATCCTTTTGCCTTTCCTTGACCTTGTCCACCTAAGGTGGATGTGCACATAGGTGGTGGCCCACGTGAGGGTCCCTGCTGTGTGCATGCAGTGGCAGGTAGCCAGATGGTGTTTCCTCGGCTGCTCACCGCCCCCACCCAACACTCCCACCCTGTAACATGCCCCGGGGCAGAGAAGGAGAGCAGCCAGCCCCAGAGCTCCCTGAGCCTCTGGGGTATTGCATTCTCCCCACAGACGGTGAGCGAGCCTTTATTGCTTCCAGGTTACAGGCCATGAGGCTCAGAGAGGTGGAAGGGCTCGCCCAGGCCACCCGCAGGAGCGTGGCTGGCCCTTAACGCGGCAGAGCTACGGGCAGGATGAGATGTACCTGCAGAACGCTCTCGGTGAGATGCACACTGGGCGGCGCTGCCCCTCACGCCCCACGCACTCGGCCCCACGCTCTTGAGCAGCCCACCCAGGGCAGGTGTTATCTGGGCCGGTTCCTCCAGGGTCTCCGCCGATGTTGTGTCAGCTGCAGTAGGAACATGTTATTAAAAATGAAATCCATACGGTTAAGATTGGACGGCTTCCAGTAAATCTGGCTTACTAACTTTTACTCCATATGCTTAACTGTGGCCTCTAGCTAACACAAAGTGTGGATAATGGTGTAAACATTATGGAAATTTCCAGTAATCCCTGCGGCTGTTTAGAAATATCTGGAATTGAATTCCAGTCTGAGAAGGATGTGAGCATCCAGTGTAGCCGAAGGCCGTTCCTTCTCCTGCCCGAGCCCTCCAGGAGCCTTTTTTTTTAATTTCACAGGAAGCTTATTAAATTACCCAGAGATGCTTGAGAGCCGCCTGACTTCCATGCGGCATCTCACATGGTTACCACGTTTTTCTCTTGCTCTCCCAATTTGATTAATTGCAAAAATGAAATGAAAGGAAGATGCCCTCCAAACGCCCAGCGCTTTCGTCTGCAGGTGGTTCTCTTCGGCATATTAGGGAGACCAGGGGTGGGAGCCAGGCTCTGTTGGGGCTGCGGCAGGAGACCGGTCCTCTGGGGCCCGAGCTCCTGCTGTGGTGGCGGAGGGGCAGTTAGCTGGGAGAACCCAGCGCCGGCTGGCCGCCCAGCTCCCTGACCCTCCCCGAACTACGAGCACACCGCAGACACCTGTGCCCCAGGCCCGTGCAGAAGGGCTCCCTGTGGGAAGGCCATCGTATGTCAGCTGTCACTTCCTGTCTGTCTTTACTTTCTGGTATGTCAGTTGTATATTTAAGGCCAGAACCTGCCTCCTTGAAGTGACACATATAATAAAATCAATTCTCTGTTAACCTGAGTGGGTGGTAAAATATAACTAATTTTATATGCGTTCAGACCTGGCCTTTCTTACTGCAGTTTATTTGGGGTCCAGTAATACTGATTAAAATACTTCATTAACAGTTTTTCCAAGCATAGCCTAGGAGTGGCTTTGAAGCGTGACACCCACTGGGATGAGCTGACTGGGAGGAAGCCTTGGTGTCTCCAGGAGGAGGGGGAAGCTGTGACTCGGTTTCAGCTGTGCATCGAGAACCCGAGTCCAGAAACAGCTCTCCTTTTGTCCATAGCAGCCCCCACATATTTCCTGATTCAGGTGCACACCTCAGGGGCTTGCTTTCTGGAAGGAGGAGTGCTACCTGGGGTCTGCCCGGTACCAGCCAGGCGAGGAGCAGCTGGACATGGCAGGAAGTTGGGCTGGGGTCAGAGGGGCCACCAGGTGAGCTCAGAGATGGTGACGGGAGGTTCTTCGTGCCTGGGCGGGAAACCCCGCAAGTCTAAGTCGTCAGCTCTAAAGAAGAAAACTGGTCACCTGTGCTTAGATTTGAATAGACCAGTTATTCTTAAACAGGAAGGGAGATCCACAGCTGTTTGATGCATTGAGTTTGTGTATTGTATACACATGGCAAGTTCTCAATATTTAGCTAAAATCCTGCATGGAACCAGAGAGGTCAAATCAGAAACACAGCTACTCCACATGCAGCCTTCAGGCCAGTGTCTCCAAGGCCACCCATTCCTGATGTCTGACTCCACCTTGGACCCTAAGAGTACAAGAGCCAATCCTCTTGTTCCCTTTTTCCTACAAAGAAGAATACCATATGCACCCAACCTCCATTTTCCCAGTGAGATTCCCCGATGAAGGCTTTTTCTTGGTGGCCCAATTTGAATAAATTGGGAAGGTAGATGATAGACAGACAGTGGACTCTCAATATCTGCAAGCGTTAAAAGCACTCTTTACAATTACTGGTTTGTGCTCTCAAGTCGTGGTCCTCGGGATGTGCGTGGGATAGTTTGGCTGAATTCTTCAGTTTTGTGCCTTTTGGGGGGAACAATCATGAATTCGCTGATAAAGTTTGGGTTAGAAAGTACAAAAACGAGGAGCACAGGCTTTTTATGCAACTTTATCTTACTGTTTCTTTGCACACACGACTCCTCAGCAGTGGTGGGAACTTACGACCCTGATGTTTTCAGGGGGTCTTTCGTCACACCTGTGTCTACCTGGGGTCGCGCGTGTCTGCGTCTGTGCACGAACCGCCCGAGGGCTGCCGAGGCGGGCAGCCGTGCAGATGGGGAAGCGCCTGGCGCGTCTGTTCATGAACGGAATTCGGGTGGGGTAGCTGTCCCGTTTCCAGGCTTTTCTTGTGGGTTCGGAAGGCAGGGGCATCGCTGGCAAGGCTGTGGCGCATCTCTTGAGTTTTGGGGCATTAGTTTTCTAGCAGTGGGCAGAGCATCTCACGGAATTGTTCTGATTGAAAGCAGTGTAGAAAACTCTTAAGTACTAGTTTTAAGTTTGCCTTCTCTTCTTCTTTTTAGCTTCTGAGCGGCTCGTCAGCCCAGGATGGGGAACCACGCGGGGAAGCGAGAGTTGGGTGCAGAGAAAGGCGGTCAGGTAAGGCGCCAGCTGCTCCCAGTTGTAAAGCATGCCTTCTGCCTCTGCGCTTAAATGCAAACCCTCTAGGTATGTGCTGTGGCCACCAGGGCGTCCTGCTCCACCAGTGGACTGTCACCCACTTCCCTTAGAACTTGTAGGGCGGTCCTCAGCACGCAGTCGGGAGCCCAGCTCCCCAGCCTGCGCCCCGACCAAGGATGACCGTACTGTGACTTTGCTGCGGTGTCTGCCTCGCATCTGTCTACACCTGAGTATAGAAAGCTTGGGAAATACAGATGAGCAACTGGGAGACTGCGAATGAGAACCATCTGGATGCTTCCAGCTAGTCAGAACTAATCTCTGTGTTTTTAGCATCGTGCTGGCTTTCTCCGCCTTATTTGACAGCCATCGGCTTCTTCTGGTTGTGCTGCCCTTAGTGCCCTTGGGGTGTCTCGAGATAGTGGTTCTCAGCAGTTTTCCTGCTGAGCTATTCTCAATGGATGACGCTCACAAGGCCACCGGTCACCAGGGGTCCTGACGGCCTCAGACGCCCCCTGCTTCCTCTGTCGCTCAAGAGTCATTACACATTATGAGGAAACAGGCCTGACATCGTGCACAAAACTTTGAAATCACCCTAAACCCTAGGTGGAAAAGAGAAATTATTCAGTTTCTTTGGTAGTGCAATTCAACATTTATGTGTCATAACTCAAGGCAAATGACAGTTAACTCAAATGTCATGATGACACCGCCCCCACCACCCCCGCTTACACAGGGAAGTGCTTTTGAAGTGCCCACTGGATTCAGCTGCATTGAATTCCGGCCTCCAGACCCCTTGACCACGGGTCTCTGCGGGAGTAGGTCCTTCTCTGATCTGTACTTGGACTCAATTTCAGTGTCAGCCAAGTGGGTTATTTTCCATAATTTGCTTGTGATTCATCCATGCACAGTAAATGAGTGACAACATCCTGTTCTTGCTCATATTTTATTGTAATTAAGGTTCCAGTGTTATCTAGTGCCCATCTTAGTGATTTCAGGTGACCTAGGAGGGGTTTATGTTTTTATAATGTTATTCCTGGCTTGGAGTCTTCCCCTCGCCGGTGAAAGGAAAGCCCGTTTTATGAGCACGTGAATGGCTCTAGCAGTGCTGAATGGGGTGTGGCTTTTCTGAAGCTCCTGCTTGACCTGCGTTGCCCATGACCCTGGTGTCACCGCTCGCAGTGATCTGTGAGCTGACGATGCTCAGTCCCCATAAAGACCGGGGATTCGGGTGGCGTCCAGATTGGACAGATGCAGCCCCAACCAGAAATGAAAGCGGAAAGCAGCCCCCCTCAAATTGCTTTGGCTTGTTAGTTCTGCGGTATTCTAAGTCTTGTGATGACTAATTTGCAACTCCTGCTTTACAAACCTGTCTGTGGCTTGCAGTTTATTTCCTGTTGTTCAATGTTGTAAAGCACCCAAACATATTTTTAATCTGTTTAGTTGTACCAAAGTATGATCGTTAGGCAACAGTAAAGCCTGCTCTTTTGTTTTCTGACATCTAATTTTTAACATTCTGATGAGCTAAAGACAAATAAAAACTTGGGAATTTGAAAACAGTGGTTCCTACAGGTAGTTGTTACCTGTACTCCTTTCATTTTATTTGTTGTAACAAAAGAAAAGACATGACGCCTGGGTGCCTGGGTCTGTGATGTGGCATGGCATTTAAGCTCCAACTAGAACAGGCAAAAATTCCAGAGCTCCAGGCCTCCAGTTTACTGTTCTGTATGTTTCTGAATGCAGTTTGGGAGGACTTTTTTTTCCTATGAGAGACTCTAAGGAGAGCTTTGTCTGTTCCGGGGTGCTGACTGTGGACCTGTTAATGGGGGGTCCACAGGAGGGCAGGTCACGCTGCTCGGCATACTGGCCTGCCTGGGCCAGCTGGTCAACCCCACAGAGCGCAGTCTTGGGCTGGGAGAAGAGGCTCCACAGGAAGCGGGAAGAAAGACCATGAGCTTAGGATTAGGGCAGCGGGCAAAACATTTAGGTGCTGTAAAAAGATTTGACTTTGGGCACCCAGTGTCTTAGCCCTTTCTGCCAATCCCTGCACCTTTGAAGTCCTGTGGCCTCGCTGGAGGCTGCAGGTTCTGGGTGTTGCAATGACTGGGCCTCCCTAGCCCAGATCACCCGACAAACCCCCCGTGTGCACAGTGGCCGCCCCGCCTGTCAGTTGAATCATACTTCTCAGGATGATGGCTGGGAACCGGGTCTTTCTGATGAATGCCCCTGCTGGGGGGCGGCTGAGGCCCCACTGGTGCTTCCACTGTTGTCAGTGTGCGAGCGGAGTTGCCCTTCACTGATGCAAGTTGGCATATTTCATCTCCGCACACAGAGATGACATGTGGCTCCGCAGGACGGCCTGGGCCGTGGGTCTGGCTCACCTGGTGGGCAGCTCTGGGCTCCTTCCCTCTTGAACCTGAGGATGCCCTAAATGCCATTATTTCAGAGCAGCAGTGTCCTGCATAAAAGGGCTTCAGGGTGAGTTCTTGCTTTGCGGAGGAAGACTCCTCCATGGAGACTATTGCAGAGAGGTAGGAGGATCAGGAGAGCCTTGGAGGGAGGCAGTGATCCAGGCAGGAGTTGCCAGCAGCTGCTCCCACTGAGTCAGCCCATGTGCGGCTCACTGGTACAGCCCAGAGGGGGTCAATGGAAGGTTCTGGACCAGGCCTGGTTGCTGGGGAACTGCCTCCCAGTTCCCTGCCTGTCATGAGGGAGTGGGATTCCCAGCCCCTTAACCTGTTTCCTGACACCTGAATTCATTTGCTTTGGTTTTTTGAAAACCGGCTCTGTTGACATTGGAATGAAGAAAGGCACCTTAGAATCTCATGATTCCTTTTTCTCCTATGAAACTAGTGAGCTTTGCTAGTTTGCAGCATTATAACTAGGAAATGTGAAAAATAAAGACAATGAGTAGTTTACCTTTTCCCAGGAAATCCAGTGATGAGCTATGAAGGTGTGGAAACTGACAAGTAATAATAATGTTGAAAACCTACTTTCCAGGTGTGGGTGGCCAGGATAAGGCCACCTCTGGGCTTTCCCTGCGTGTGTGTCTGGCTCACGAAGGTTCTAGTCTAGTCATGTTTCTGAGTTTTCCTACTTAATCCACCTTATGGACAAGATCTCCAAGAGCTTGCAAAATTTAGATTCACATCTAAATTTTACAGTGGGGAGTAACTTAGTCTGGTTCTCAAATTAAGCTGCTTAGCTCTTCAAAGCCAAGTGCATGCCACACGGGGACCACAGGCACCTGCTCGCTACCTCTTCAGGGGTCCTCATGCCCCTGGAGAAGCCGTTTGCGTATTTAATCATCGTTTAAACCCTGCTCTCTTCTGAGACTCTCCAGATAGTATTAGAATGACAGTCTGAGATATGGGACATGTGGTTTGCAAATGTACACAGAGGTGCTGACCAGTTAGCAGGTGGTGATACCTGGATGGGAAAGCACATATCCGTTAAAGCTGCTGGCCTCCCAGCTGTGGGATGGGCTGACTTTTCCACCTGTGGGTTCATTCCTGAAGGCCATTCCCCTTGGGAACTGGGTCCTGACCATCTCAGCCCGCGCGAGGATGCTGTCAGCTTCCTCCCCATGGTCAGTGAGCTCCGGGCTCGCTCGGCAGTCCTCAGGAATGAGATGTGTTCCGTGCAAAACGATCGCCCGCTGCTGCTTCGTGCAGCTGCCACTCTGCATGGAAATTCAGCTCAGTGAGGGCCTGACCTGTGTCCCCCCCCAGCCCCCACCAGGGCTCTGTTGAGGGGCTGCTGACCCCAGTCTGTTGTCTAGTGTCCAGTGTTCCCTCCCTGCTGCCAGATCCAGCCTGGTGACTGCCAATGGGGTTCATCTGAGGTTGCCAGCCAGCAAGCCCAGGGCGAGGTGCTGTCCACTGAGCTAAACCTGGGCCCTGCTGAGCTCCAGATCGAGCATCGTGGTTTTCTCTGGGTCACGCTTCCTCCCACAGTTCCTTGTAAAGCCAACCACTGTCGCCATCGCTGTTTCACAGAGTGGGGAGCAGAATTACTAAGTCACTTCCTCCCGGTCCCCCAGCCCCTGCCTGGAGCATCGACTGATAGGGCCGAGGTGCCTGTGAGCAGCCAGTTCACCCGGAAATCTCACCTTTGTGATTTGACCGCAGGGCGTTGGCTGTTGTTAAACCCATAAACATATAATTTCTATCTCATCAGGCAAGTCACATAAGCAAAATTTTTTTGAGAACTCAAATAATTCTTAAGTTAATCACACAATGTGTGTTCGAACGTTGAGAGGGCTGAAAGAGAAAAGTAGAAGGCATTTCCCCACAGATTTGTGCCCGTCGAGGCTCACACTTAGACACAGGGCAGCAGCCAGACTGTGGTTCGTGAGCATCTCAGGCAGAGGGCAGGCTGACTTCAACACCCTGTGTGTTCAGCAGCTTCAGAGTCCATTGTCTTTATTTGTCTGTCTCACACACTTGCACACACACACCCTACAGAGTTCCTCTTGGCCTCAGTTGCGGGACCCTGGACTACCTTTCATGGGCAGATGGTGCGTTAGGATGGCAGCACAGGGAGACCACAGCTGCCATACAATGATGACTCGCCATGTGGTCACCCTGCTGCAGCGCCGACCAGAAGCTTTTTCTGTAATAATGGAAATGTTCTGCTTATCTGTGCCCTCCAGGAGGGTAGGCATAGGACACATGTGGCTAAGAGGCATGTGAATTGGGGGTAGTACAACTGAAGAACCAAATTTTTGATGTTATGCATTGTAAAGTTTAGATTTAAACAGCCACATGTTTCCTGTAGCAGTGTGGCCCTACTGGGTGCTTGCTATATGTCGCCCTCATTCTTAGGGCACCCAGAACCCTCCCAGATACATACGGATCAGCTCCTTTTTTGTCCAGTCATTCTCAAAGTCACACAATTTCTTGGAAAAGTTAATATCTAGTTTAGAAGATAAAGTCCTCTGGGAAACATATAAATACCTGATGTTCAAAGAATGGCACTGGTGTGCTGGAAAGGGCACACGTGAAAATGCGAGCCCGTGCCCGCCCCCCCAGCCTTGAAGGGTCCCACATCCGCCGCTTGGTCAGCGCTTTCTCCCAAGTGTGCTGTCTGCTGCCGAAGTCGGAGCCGCGCGTTCAGAGCGACGCCCATTTATATGGATGGCCTCTGGGCTCGGTGCACTCAGAGACTGCCCTTCTGATTGTTTAATGCTTCGGGAAGAACTTCGTGCCCTTCAAAAGAGAAATAAAATAATCTGGACACATGACCTTTTAAAGAAGCTTTCCAAAATCTCTGAATAGTCAATAACCTGATGAGAGTTTGGGAAAACTCAAAATGGATCTGTATCTCACTTGGGAATGAACCAAAAGAATGTAATGTGGAACATCCCGCTCTCGCTTGGTTCTGTAGAACTGTGTCTGTGAGCCGGAGCCCTCCCCGAGGATGGAGGATGCCGGGCGGGCTGCTGTGCCCGCCAGAAACCACCGTGGTCCGCCGGCTGGTGCTGGCGAGATGCAGTCACGCTCACCTGCGGTGGAGAAGGGTCTCCCTCAGCATGTTAGAGCAGAGCCTTGCCTGGGCCAGTCAGTCCGGCCTCTGCTTTGGAAGAGGCCCAGGGAGTCTCCTCACAGGTTTGCATGGAATGTGTGGAATGCACGTGGGTATTGTGTTTCCTCTCATAAACTGGGAACACTCACACCTTTGTAAGTCAGGGGCAGCAAGTCTCACAACCACGGATGTAATTGCTAAAGGCCTAAGGTGTAATTAGCTAACAAAGCCACTGCTCAACAGGCCTTAATAAAAATAATGGCAGGCAGTCATGAAGTGGTGCCCCACGTGCCCTAAGGCCAACACAGTCAACACGCCAGCACATGATTTATGGACTCGGCCAGCTGCCTCTGTGGGCCCACCTCCATGCGCCTGACCCACCTCCCTCCACCCCGGCCTGAGCTGGCCCTCCTCTGTCCACCCCGCCTGCCTGGCCCAGTCCCCATCCTAGAGCTCGCCACTCGTGACCCCAATGTGGAGCGCTTTGCTGGCTCACCCCTGCTCACTGACATTCAGGGAGCACCCAGGGAGGCCTCAGGACTTGGGGCTTGGGCTGAGGTTGAGAGGCGCCCACGGCCTCCGGACTCAGGACCTCCATGGCTGTGGCTTAAGAGTCTAGGGCCTGCAGGCCCAGGGCCCCAGCTGTGAGAGGCCCCGATTCTGTGCTCTCTCACTGTCATAGGGCTCATTACGTTTGCGACTTAGTTGGCAAAGCTAATTTTTATCAGAAACCGCAACCCAATTCGCAAACACCTGACTTTGGACCACAAAAGCCAATAAATATAAGTGATACATTTAACACTGGGTGTTAAGTATAAATGACGTGACAGTATAATCGTTCTCTGCGTAACAGTAGAGAAACAGAAGAACCTGCCTCTAGGGGTTCTGTGTCTTCCTTACCCCCCAGGCCGCAAACATACCTCCTCCCCGGCCCCCGTGTGCCCCTGGGCCTGGAGGCGGCCGACCTGTGAGCGGGCCTGTTCATCTTCTTGCTCCGCTGTACTCACAAAGCCTTCCCCCTCCTTCCTTACTCCACTGGGTGATGCCCCTGGGATAATTGCTCCGTCCCCGCGTCTGTGATGCTGAATCACGTTATGCCTCTGGCAGGAGGGAGGGAGGGGAAGAGAGAGCCTGGCCTGCTGCTTTCTGCACTAAGCGGGTATTTTAAGGTGAGGAAGTGTTTGCGCTCCTGGTGGACACACTGAGGTGGAACAGGCTTCAAGCTCAGCTGCGGATCTGCATTTGGCCAGGAGCCACGCGGATTCTCACTCAGAGCTCTTGGCCTCAAGCCGCACATGCTGCTTTTCCGAAGGGCCGCTGAGTTGGGCCTGTGGAAGTGGGAAGGGCGTGAGTGCCTTCCTGCCGGGTGCCTGGGGTGGGGCGGGAAGAGGTTTGGCTGGTGGGTTGTTTTCCTCACCGAAGAGTCTGTAGTCGGTGCTACTCGGTGCGTCCGTCCAGGGTCACCTCACCGGCTGCCGTTCCTCAGCCTCGCCGATGGTTCCAGAAACGCCACCCTGTAATTTTATCTTCGAAGACAAGTTTATTTCAGACTCTGACAGTGTAAAAAGCATGTCCTTTCATGTGAAAACCCTGTGCTTGTTGTACTCTTAAGACAGAACATTTTATCTTTAACAAAACCCTCTTACAATGTTTTAAATGCAGTGAAACCTAAAAAATCCAGTTTTCAAAATAGTATTTATTGGAAGCATGAGATTTATATGCTGGAATATACTTGTGAAGAATGATCTTTCTGTGTCTGTGTGTGTGTGAGTGTACATGTTTGTGTATGCATGTGTGTGGGCGTGTCTGTGTGAGCGTGTGCGAGCCTGTGTATGTCTGAACGTGTGTGTCTGTGAGCATGCGTGGGCCTGGTATTTCTCGCCTGCCGCACTCGAGCATGCAGGTGCTGACCAGCTGCCCACGAGACCTTCTCCTCGCAGCTCCAGTTCTGCCCTTAATGATTCTGAACACATCATTCTCCCAGTTGGCATTTGGTGCCTACACTGATTTAGTCATGATATATTTAAAAGCCTGGATAAAATTCATTATCACGTTTCTGTGGCTCTTGGTACTTTCAAAACAGACTCTGTTATTTAATGCATCCTGAATGATGCCTCAACAAAAGTCATATATAACCAAACACAAGTTGCAACTAAATGAAGAAGGCAAGTTGGTAATCACATTAATCACACATGGTGATTTGGGGTCACCGCAACACAGATTGCTCACAGACGCGTGTGCGCTCACACTCTGCCGTCTCATGGGGCACTGAGGCGCTTACCAAAGTACCAGCATCCTGAGGTGTAAGAGGGAACGGCTGGCACGTTGTTCAGAGCGTGTGTGAGGAGCCCGCGCGGCCCCTGCCCCCTCCCTCCGCTGCCGTCCCCCCCGGGGCCCTGGCTCCCTCGCGCTTCTCTGGGCTTCGCTGTCCCCCAGCCCCTGGGCGTCCCCCCGAAGGGCTGAGCTCATTGTGTCTCTCCGCTTGGTGGTCAGTTGGTCCCAGAAGTGGACATCAGGCCCTGCCGGGCCTGCTTGTTTCTGCTGGAAGTAGCTGTTGGGAGAGAGGATACTTCTTCAAATACGTTTAAAGAAATTGCCCTCTTTTGATTAAGGAAAAGTAAAAGCCAGCGGAGCCAACTAAATACCGCGGCGCCTCATGCCCTGTGCTGCCCTTTAGAGCCAGAGCCGGAGCTGGAGCCGGGAGCTGGGAGCCGGAGCCTGGAGCCGGGAGCCAGGAGTCAGGAGCGGGAGCCAGGAGCCGGGAGCCAGGAG
>JAQQAC010022866.1:42291735-42307856 GCA_029783875.1 Phataginus tricuspis | reverse complement strand
TCCCTGGGATGAATCCCACTTGATCATGGTGTATGATCCTCTTGATGTATTTTTGAATTCGGTTTGCTAATATTTTGTTGAGTATTTTTGCATCTACGTTCATCAGGGATATTGGTCTGTAATTTTCTTTTTTAGTGAGGTCTTTGCCCGGTTTTGGTATTAGAGTGATGCTGGCTTCATAGAAAGAGTCTGGAAGTATTCCCTCCTCTTCTATTTTTTGAAAAACTTTAAGGAGAATGGGTGTTATTTCTTCTCTATACGTCTGGTAGAATTCAGAGGTGAATCCATCAGGTCCAGGGCTTTTGTTCTAGGGTAGTTTTTTGATTACCGATTCAATTTCGTTGCTGGTGATTGGTCTGTTTAGTTTTTCTGTTTCCTGCTTGGTGAGTCTTGGAAGGCTGTATTTTTCTAAGAAGTTGTCCATTTCTTCTAGGTTTTGCAGCTTGTTGGCATATAGATGCTCGTAATATTCTCTTATAATTCTTTGTATTTCTGTGGTGTCCGTCATTATTTTTCCTTTCTCATTTGTGATTCTGTTTATGTGTGTAGATTCTCTTTTTCTCTTAATGAGTCTGGCTAGGGGTTTATCTATTTTATTTATTTTTTCAAAGAACCAGCTTTTGGTTTCATTGATTTTTTCTATTGTTTTATTCTTCTCAATTTTATTTATTTATTCTCTGATCTTTATTATGTCTCTCCTTCTGGTGACTTCGGGCCTCATTTGTTCTTCTTTTTCCAATTTCAATAATTGTGTCCTTAGACTGTTCATTTGGGAATGTTCTTCCTTCTTTAAATGGCCCTGATTGCAATGTACTTTCCTCTTAAGACTGCCTTCGCTGCGTCCCACAGAAGTTGTGGCTTTGTGTTGTTGTTGTCATTAGTGTCCATATATTCTTTGATTTCTGTTTTGATTTGGTCGTTAACCCATTGATTCATTAGGAGAATGTTGTTAAGTCTCCATGTATTTGTGAGCCTTTTTGATTTCTTTCTGAAATTTATTTCTAGTTTTATACCTTTGTGATCTCAGAAGTTGGTTGGTAAGATTTCAATATTTTTGAATTTACTGAGGTTCTTTTTGTGGCCTAGTATGTGGTCTATTCTGGAAAATGTTCCATGTGCACTTGAGAAGAATGTGTATCCTGCTGCTTTTGGGTGCAGAGTTCTGTAGATATCTGTTAGGTCCATCTGTTCTAGTGTGTTGTTCAGTGCCTCTGTGTCTTTACTTATCCTCTGCCTGGTTGATCTATCCTTTGGAGTGAGTGGCGTGTTAAAGTCTCCTAGAATTTTTGCATTGCTGTCTATTTCCTCCTTCACTTCTGTTAGTATTTGTTTCACATATGCTGATGCTCCTGTGTTGGGTGCATATATATTTATAATGGTTATATCTTCTTGTTGGACTGACCCCTTTATCATTATGTAATGTCCGTCTTTATCTCTTGCTACTTTCTTCGTTTTGAAGTCTATTTTATCTGATACAAGTACTGCAACACCTGCTTTTTTCTCTTTGTTGTTTGCTTGAAATATTTTTTTCCATCCCTTCACTTTTAGTCTGTGTATATCTTTGGGTTTGAGGTGAGTCTCTTGTAAGCAGCATATAGATGGGTCTTGCTTTTTTATCCACTCTGTTACTCTGTGTCTTTTGATTGGTGCATTCAGTCCATTTACATTTAGGGTGATTATTGATAGATATGTACTTATTGCCATTGCAGGCTTTAGATTCGTGGTTACCAGAGGTTCAAGGGTTGCTTCTTTACTATCTGAGAATCTAACTTAACTTTCTTGTTAAGTTATTGTGAACGACGTCTGATGTTTCTTTATCTCTCCCTTCCTATTCTTCCTCCTCCTTTCTTTATATATTAGGTGTTTTATTCTTTGCCTTTAGTTGGTATTTGGATGGTCTGCTTTCTTTGCTATGCTTTTATTTTCTATGGTGACATCTTTTTAGCCTTAGGGGTGTTTCCCTCTAGAGCAGTCCGTTTAAGATATCCTGTAGTGGTGGTTTATGGGAGGCAAACTCTCTCAACTTTCTTTTGTCTTGAAATTGTTTAATCCCTCTGTCATATTTAAATGATAATCGTGCTGGATACAATATTCTTGGTTCGAGGCCCTTATGTTTCATTACGTTAAATATATCATGCCATTCTCTTCTGGTCTGTATGGTTTCTGTTGAGAAGTCTGATGACAGTCTGATGGGTTTTCCTTTGTAGGTGATCTTTTTTCTCTCTCTAGCTGCCTTTAATACTCTGTCCTTGTCTTTGATCTTTGCCATCTTGATTATTATGTGTCTTGGTGTTGTCTTCTTTGGGTCCCTTGTGTTGGAAGATCTGTGGGCTTCCGTGGACTGTGAGACTATTTCCTTCCCCAGCGTGGGGAAGTTTTCAGCAATTATTTCTTCAAAGACAGTTTCTATCCCTTTTTCTCTCTCTTCTTCCTCTGGTACTCCTATAATGCGAATATTGCTCCGTTTCGATTGGTCACACAGTTCTCTTAATATTCTTTCATTCTTAGAGATCCTTTTATCTCTCTCTGCCTCAGCTTCTTTGTATTCCTGGTCCCTGTCTTGTAATTCCTTGATCGTGTCTTGAACCTGATTCAATCTGCTGTTGAGCCCGTCGATGGCTTGTCTTATTTCTGCATTGTCTTTCCTCACTTCCCTCATTTCCTCCCTCAGCTCTTGCACATTTTTCTGTAGATCCGTCAGCATGGCTATGACTTTTATTCTGAATTCTTTTTCTGGAAGACTGTGCATGTCCATTCCTTCAGCTTCTTTCTCTGGGGTGGTGTTTGTCTGAAGCTTTGTATCATATTCTTCTGTCTTCTCATGACTATAGAATTGGTTGTTGGTAGCAAGGAGAGATAAGAAAGGAGAGAAAAGAAAAAAAAAAGAAATTTCTACTAACAAGAAAAAAGTAAAAGGAGAGAGAGAGAAAGGAAAAGAAAAGAAAAAGAAAAAGCAGCAACACGTAAAAGAAAACAGCAACAACAACAACAAAAAAAACCCACCATATTGCCCACCGGGGGTGGGTTCTGTGTGAATGCTGTAGGTGTCACTATTGCTCCACTATTCCAGAGCCGTGGCCACGTCGCTCCACACGGCCCTTTAAAGCTGTGGCCAGGGTGAGAATGAATGGGAGGGTGTTGAAAGAGAGGGAAAGAAAAAAAGGAAAAGAAAGGGGAGAAAAAACAATAACAAAAAGCAAAACAAAAAAAAGCCACTGAGAGTGGGTTCCGCGCGAGTGCTGTAGGTGGCGCTGTTGCTCCACTATTCCAGCGCCACTCTATAGTTCTGGCTGGGTTGGGAACGAATGGTAAGCTGTTGATCTCTGTGGGGGTCTCAATGGCGGGCACTCTTTCCCAGTCGCCAGCCAAGGGGTCCAAAGCTCCCCAGGACTCCCAGCGTGCTGGGCTCAGTGTGCAGGGCTATCTGGCCCCTCTACTGAGCTCCTGTCTCTTTAAGACCGCTGAGATAGAGCGCACGCTTTTCTTCCCTTTTTTCTCCTTTCCTTCTCCTTCCTGGAGCCTCCCGCGGGCAACTTGCACGTTCCGGGCTGGGACCCTGTGCCCTCTGTCTCTCCTATCTCCGCTACACCGCAGGCTGTGTGTCAGCGCTCCCGGCGCAGACTTCCACTCCCTCCCGGCTCTGAATCCTCTCCTCCCGCTGGAGCGCTGGGGAAGAGGGGCGCTCGGTCCGCTCGCGGCTCCGTACCTTATCCGCCTTGCCGGGACTCCCGCCGGAGTGCTGGGGTGGAGGGGCGCTCTGGTCTCGCTGGATCGCATTTCCGTCCCGCCTCGCCGGGTGCCGAGTCCTCTGTCCGGAGTGTCTTGCCGCCAGAGCTCTGGGTGGGGCGGAGCGCTCGGTCCCACCGGGTCGCCGCCCCGTGTCCCGTCCGCCTCACTGGCTGCCAAGTTCTCACAGGCGTAGCTGTACGCTGTGCACTTTCCTGTATATTCTGGTTTCTCTTTTAGGGATAGTTGTATTTGCTGTATTTTCGTGAATAAATATAATGTTGGGAGGAATTTTTCTGCTGGTCCGTTCACGTCGCCATATTCCCGGAAGTCGGGCTTATCTTTTTGAGGGACGCAGTTTACCCAGAACAGGGAGTGAAATTTGGTGGCTAACTGTGGAGTCTGACAAAACTGGGGAATTGGAGTGTTTATCCACACACTGCTCAGCCACAGCGGCAAGACAGTGACCTGGAAAGGTCACCCACCCAGAGGTCAAAGGCCCTGGGGATAAATGCATTTTGTTTAAAAAAGAAACAAGTAAGGATTCTGTTGCTCCATTCCGTAGGCAATAGGATGTACATGGCTGATTATACAATATCAAGCTTAGTGCCTTATTTGTGTCCTTTAGTGTCTAAGGAAGCAAAACAGTCCATTTGTTTACTTCAGGGCAGGATTATGGATTAAATACTCGTTCACATCAGGGTGGCCTCTGTACACCAGTCTGCATGGGGACGCTTATAGGTGCCCCCCTAGGTAACAGGATGCAGCATGCTGGGCTGGGAACCTCTGAGAGCTGAACCTGGCCCCTGGGTGGTGAGTCCCCTGCGCCGCAGCTGGGGGGTGAGGGGGGCAGGCCAGCCGTGGGATGTACTGCGCAGTGAGGTTGAGAGACAAAGGGCTGGACCGCCTGCAGGGGACGGCCACCAGACCCCTGTGCTCACTGTGCAGTAGCTGGGGGATCGGGACCACGGGTTGCCCAGCTGGCCCGGGGGGGCAGCACTAGAGACCAGAACGTCCTGTGACCCCAAGTCACCCTCCTGGGCTCTCCACATCCTCGAGGGCTGGCCCGCCAGTGGCCCAGTTCTGGTGTGAACCAGGCCATCTGTGGGATGATGTGGGGGACAAGCGGAAGGGTTCTGTCAGCGGGAGAGAGGGCCCTGTGCGAACCGTCCTGCTAGGGAGGCTGCTGTGGCCCTCTTGGCCCAGGCCCACCCTGGGCGAGTCCGCGGTGTGGCGCCCTGCCCTCACTCCGGTCATGAAGGCTGAGCGACTCCACGCCCAGACAGCATGAGAGAGGTGCCCGGTGTGCCCGCGCCCCAGGACGGCTCAGCCCCCACTGCCTCCAGACCTCGGCTCCGAGCAGCCCTGCCCTGCCCTGAGCATCACCCACTCCCGCCTGCTCGGGCAGCTTCTTCCCCCCAGTGTCCACCCTTCTCTTTCCCTCCTCACCTTCTCCTCCTCAGGATGTTTTCTGATTTCCCCTCTTTTTTTCTGCCACTGTCAAGGGAAAGACATTCCAGATGATTCGAAAAGAAGGCAGATCATGTCTGGGCTTTCAGAGACTTGTGATCAAAGCACAAAGCTTGACTGAAACACCTCAGCCATGAAAACGTTATGTCCCACAAGATTCCATTTTGCTCCGTGAAAGAATGTGCGTTTCAGGGCAAGCCTTTGTCACCCATCTAAGAACGGGCGGTGCCTGGTGAGCTGCCCCCTCCCAAAGCACACTGAGTCAGCTTTAAAGTCTGCATTGCCTTTCTTCAGCTTATTGACAGAATATTGTCAGGGAATCTCAAATCCACTGTGGCAGAGAGGTCCAAGTGACACAAAGGAATTTTGTTTTGTTTTGACTAGTGGTTTTCAACCATTGGAGTTTTCAGGGTATTTATAAATAAGTGTGAGCGGAAGACGAGGGCTTTCCAGCACCTCATGACACACCCTGGTTCTCTGTGGGTGTTGAGGGCCTTGTGACGAAGGCGTCTGCCCTGCCATGAGGCCCCCGGAGCCGGCAGGAGGGGCTTGGGCGGCCCCCACCCACCGCTGCGCCTCTGGGCCTTGGCCGCCTGCACGCAGCTGCTCCTGGAAACGGGAAGGTGTCTGCATCCCACGGGGGCTCCCACGGCCCCGGGGGGTGGGCTTCCTTGTCGTCCAGAGGCTGAGGGTCAGAGGCCCACCGGCCGCAAGGGAAGGATTAAGAGGTGAGCCCCAGAGGCGGGCCCCCAAGGAAGGCGCCCTGACCCTTGCCTCCCAGGCCGGGCGCCTGACTCTGAAGCCCTTTCACACCACTCTCCCGGTTTAGGAATCTTTGGCCGGACTAATTGGGTTTTCTTCTGAATCTCACGGACCCGACTCCTCTCTGAGAGCAGACACTCCCCTGGCTTGTCCGGGGGGCCCCACATGCGTTTGGGGTCGGGGCCTCGGGGGCCCCCGGCGAGGAAGGGCGAGACGATGTGAGCGCCACAGAGCCGGCGCCCGCCCCCTCCTTTCTTTCCAGCCGGGGGGTCCCTCCCAGCCTGGGCCTCCGCCTCTCTCCCACCTTCTGGCTGGGCAGCACCCCACCACCGCCCTGCCCCTGGGGGCACTGGGCTGTCACTGTGGCCCTCGCCAGGTCTGGATCAGTCCTTACGCTGGACAGACCTTAGGACAGTTTTGTGGCAAGTGGCAAATTGGCTCAAACACCCAGAACCTGGCTGGGAGGGGAAGCACAGGTGGCTTCGGGCACTGGTCTGGCCCAGCCCCTCAGGGCTCCGCTCCCGGCGTGGCAGCCGCTCCTGAGTCTCCGCCTCCCCCGATGAGCACAGAGAGCGGTTCCCATGTGCTGGGCTTTTCCAAGCACTTGGTCAGCTTTAGCATTATTAATCCTCCTTACAGCCAGAACAAGCAGTATCAGTATTTACTCCCTTTTATGGGAAAGGAAACAGGCACAGAGAGGGACCCACATGTCCCAAGGTCACACAGCTAATGAATGGAGCCGAGCCGCGTCCACGGCCACATGGTCTGATTCTGGAGCTTACGGGCTGGTCACCGAGCCTGCTGCCTCTCTTCCAGAGAATGTGCTGCCGAGACAGAACGTGTCTGATAGTCCTGGGTGAACATCCGCGGGCACTGAGAGACTGGTCTGGAGAAAAGCGATCCCGAATAGGCAGGGGCCGAGGGAGCAGCTGCGGAGGGCGCCGGGCGCCGCCTTTCGCAGGAGAGTGTGGCTCGTGCGCTGCAGCTGAGCCCGCAGACGGGAAGCCTCAGGCGTGGGGTGTCCGTGACGGTCTGAGGATGAGGGGCGCGGCCGGGACGCGCGGCCAGTAGGGGTCCTAAGCGCCGCAGTACCGGGTGGGCAGGACACCGTCTCCAGCAGCCCCAGCTAAGTGACAAGGGCAGGAGGCAGAGCCGGGTCCGGAGTGGGGCGCCATCTGCATGAGACCGGAGGAAACCAGGGCGTATCTGTGTGCTGCCCAAATGTGTGCAGACTGTTCTGAAGGACACAGGAGGGGCTGAAACATGGATTGCCCTTCCCTGATGCAGAAAGTGGCCGGCGGGAGGGGCTGGAGGAGCAGGCGTCTTCACTGGGACCCCCAGGGTGCATTTTGGATTGGATGCCAGGGCGGCCCTTAGACATCAGCCTCCGTTTGCCTCAGAAAGGACTGGTTCTCCTGTGGGCTGTGCGGGTTGGCGTCCAGGTGGCCAAAGGGGATTGAAGGAAGTTGTTCGGTGTCAGCTCCATCCCGTGCTTTCGCCTGCACCCCAACAGGGCGACTAGGGGGGCTCGCTCCTGGAACGTGTGGGATGATGTCAGCTAATGCTCTTCTTCTGGGATCATAGCTTCCTTGGCATAAATATATATTCACTGGAACAAGCAAATGCTTGCAGGCTCTGGCAGAGAGACAAGCCAGAACTCAGAATCCTCTGCAGCCCGCCCACCGTGAGCCAAGCCCAGCGCCTGGAGGACGTGCACGAGACTGTGATTATCTGCTGCGAAATTAATACAGAGGAAAATGCATTACAGTTATTTTGTAGATAAAACACTGTATCTTAAGAAAGGGTTTTGTTCTGTTTCATTTCCAGGATGGTGAAACTAACAGAGGAGAATCTGAAAAGAAGAGAAAACTTCTAGCCCTAACCCAGGAGACCTCGGAAGACAACGACGTGTTCGGTATGTAACGTGCAAATTAGGAGACGTGATTTCAGATGATAATTGTGTGAAAATACATTCTCCTTTGGGGAAGGTTTTAGTTTTTTAATTACCTGAATCATCTATGAATCTGTTCTCATTATTAAAAATGTGGACTTTATAGTAACAGGGAAGCTAAGGCCCCTTTAGCATCTTATAATCTGTTCTCCCACCACCACGTGACCGCCCTGGTGACCCGTTCTGTTTGTCCCCATCTTGTTCTTGTTTTTGTTTTTATTTTGCATGACTTCTGGGCACACGGGCACCAGAGCGTCCCCAGGTTTCCCTTGCTGTGAGGTGTTGTTCTTATCCTCTATCTGATCATTTGCGTGCGGGTAATAGCCTAACAGAGCCCATAAACAATAACTCAGGAGGAAGTGAGATTGTCCCGAAGCCTAGATATTTTAACTACCAAGAGTGACTCAGGAGGCGGGGTGAGATGGCTGCTTTCTGTCTGTGGAGGTTCCCCTCTTCTCCGTGTCCTGCTGGCGTGAGTCGCTGTTCCATGTTGCTGTTCACCTTCATTTCTCCCCCGCAAGGAGCGAGTGGACAGGCTCCCATCTGAGTTTTACTTCATGAAATTGCACATGGCGGTGGCGCTCAGTGACCTGCCCAGGACCCCGTGGCGCAGCAGCTTGGCCTGTCCAGGGCCTTGTTCTCTCCTCTTGTCCACATCTTCCCACGGTGGGGAGAGCAGCACACAGCAGGGCTCCTGCCCAGAGCCGAGGTCTCGCTGAAGCGTCAGCAAACGCAGGGATGCAAAGGCTGCGGTCATGAGCCTCCCCGCAGCCATGATCGGCCCCCGTGCAGCTTCCGACGCCCAAGCCATATTCCCTGGCTGGGCTCTGCTTGTGCTTGGAAAGGGTTTCTTTACGCTTCGCTCATCAGCCAGGAACATCTACCCCGATTTTGCCCTGATTTACTTGCGGTTTTTCAAAGTCCCTTCTGTCTAATTCCATCCTCCTTGAGCAAGCACACAGAACTTAAAGTACTGCTGCCCACGTGTTCAATATCTTAAGCTTCCGTGAAAATTAGCGTAACCTAAGGGCCCAACGTAGGAAACCCTGGGGATCCGTTTGCTGGAAAGCAGGCAGGCCAGCGCGACAGGCAGTCAGGACTCTCTCCCGGCTTCCACATACTTCATACTGATTTTCACAGGGATTCTCTGGGGGGCATGCCTGAGTCTAACCACTGCCCTCAGAGTGGGCCTCCATTCCTTAGGGGCAGAGAGGCAGAGGAGAGACAGGACAGCAGGGTCGGGGGCTAGGCGCCCAGGTGTTTTCTTCAGAGCGCAGAGGGAAGGTTAGGGTGGAATGTCTGTGTCCATGATTTCAGGAATAAATCCATCCGTAAACCTCTAACACAAAGGTTTCTTTAGACCATCTTTTTACTCCTTTATTCCGACTATGTATGTATAGAAACAGACGAAAGGAAATGACAAAATACCAGTGTTCAATTTTAGGTCTAATATATGAATAAGAGTAAGTTTTAGAATTATTTTGACTAAGCTTACATATTTTTAAAGCAAGCATCATCTTTACCATTATTCCTTTGGTTAATCGCTTTCAGGGTTGTTGGTAACAAGGTCAGCCCTTGTGTCACTGTCAGACACGCGTGCTGCACACACATATACGGACATAGAGAACATGGGCCAGATCTGGTGTGAGTGCGGGTTCCGGAATAGCTTTTCCTTAGTTGTGAATGTGGAATATTCCTGACGCACTCCCAACGGTAGCCTTGGCAGCCTCTCAAATAGTGGTTCAGTTTGGAGACATTATCCAGGGTTGGAGTGTGAAAACCAGTGGAAATGCACATCTCTCAGCCACACGGCACCCTCAGCTCTGTCTTCGCGCAGGGAGAGCAGGGCCACACGGTGCTTCCGGCTTTGTTCCTGGGACGCCCCAGACCTGGCACACGAGGAAATGGCACAGGACAGGGTTGACTGTGGCTCTCACCCGCCACACCCTCAGCCCATCCCAGTGACCAGGAAGCAGCTCCCAAACTGTCTCCGTCAGGGCACGTGCAGCTCACACTGGACGCAGGCTGCGTCACAGCAGAGGGGACATTCACCACCTGAGGACATGAGTGAGGGGGGCCCAGGCGCCTCCCGGGTTCCGGTCATGCTGTGCTCAGCCATCCTGAGTAATGAACGCCTGGAGGGCCCTGCAGGCGGTGGGAGTCGCTCTTGAACGTCATAGTCCCCCACTCCTAATGCTGCCCCTGAACACAGAGAAAGCCCATCTCAAGCTACAGAACGACTAGGGGAGAGAGACTAAGATAACCTTGGTGGTCAGTCCTGAATGTGTAACCATGCAAAGTATGTCTGAGAATCCTTGTTAAATCCTGGCGTGTGTCCAGATGTCACCGCAGGTGAGACAGCAGCCCCCTCCCACTCTACAGAAAGGTATTTTCTTGACTGGACAGAAACCCCCGAGCCTGATAAGGACCCACATTTTCGTGGTGTTCTGTGAGCCACGGGTTATTGGCACTGTCTAATGATGATCTTTGAGGGTAATCATTTTGTCCATGTGTCAGGACAGTCAGAGCGCGGTCAGGTCTGGAGAAGGCCCTTGTCCTTTACCAGACACGCTTCTGCTGGGCACACGGGCCACGGCCTCTGAGTGAAGGAGAGAGAGTGTGGACCTCAGCTGCGGAGTCCTGGGTTGAGGACGGAGTTAGTCTAGGATATGTGGGCGGCCAGGGGCTGAGGACAGTGCAGGCCCCACAAGCTGCTGGCTTACACGCTGCATGCTCAGGACCCCTGGGCGCCCAGCTAGAGCCAGGCTGACATCCTCCGTGTCTCTGTAAAGTCAGTGCTGGGCATTATCTCCGCAGTGCACCTGGGAGTTCTATTTGCATTTTCATGAGAGGGGAAAATCCCACTGAAGGACTGTCTTGGATCCAGATAAGTGACTCAGCAGAGTGCACTTGTAAGCCTCTCTCTGACAGCTCGTGCTCACACTTCGGGCTGCTCGGTCTGGTCACCCAAAGGGGAAGAAAATATTTTTAGGCCCGGCAGCCCAGAGAGCCGCATGTTGTCTGAGCGCTGGGGAAGCAGGTCCTTCTGCAGCAGGCCCGTTTCTGGGCTCCCTTGGAACCACATGCCCACGCATGGTGGCACACACTGTCCTTGTCATTTGAAAACCAGGCACACAGGAGACAGAAGGGTGTCCCGCCCACCCGGCCCCCGCAGAGTCCACAGGTCGTGGGGCTAAAACAAAGGCAGGTGAGTGGGAGCTTCGGGCCTCCCTCTGTCACACCGAGGAGGGAGGAAGGGCTCCTGGAGAGGGCGCCCTGCTCCTTCCCGAGCACCACGGATCAGAAAGGCAGCAGGCATCAGAAAGCCCTTCACATCCGATGGCCCCAGATGACCCCTACAGTGTCCTAGGGTCCTGCGGGTCCCACCTCACTGCTCATCCACAGCCCTTTACGTGGCTGAACTGTTTGCACACTGCACACTGAAAAGTCACTAGGAAAACGTTCACTAGCTCATTACGTAAATTATGGAGATAGAATTATCTGTTTAATGCTTAGGAAAAGTGTGTTCACATTAGAAACACTTAAGTATATATATTGTAAGCTTGATTTATATATATAGTATATATGCAGTTACATGTACAATTATTATATATATATTAAGCTTGAATTGGTTACAGTAAGAAAACACACAAGGAAACAAATACAAAAATACTCAAAGAAAAAAACCTAAGAAAGCACAAAATTGAGATCCAGGGCAGACTGCACGTGTCAGCCGTTCAGCGGTGGCCGCAGCTGAACCCCGCGTGTCGCCTGGAGCTCCCTGGCTCCTGAAGGGAAGGTGAGCCGTCATCGGGTCAAGGTTTCCTGTTTACATAGGATGTGATACGGCGGCCCCTGCTGTGTCACTGTGTGGTTTGGGGCAATAATGTCATATGCCAGTTGTGATAAGCGTCCTCCAGCTCGGAGCTCAGTTTGGGGAGCACGCTGGCCTGTGACCTGGCCTTGAAGGTGCCATACCTCCTGGGAAGGGACAGGGGCTCCCCTCTCGGTGGGGAGGACCTGTAAGATTGTGCATGCCTAAGATAATGCTCTGCCACGTTTGGGAGACACTGCTACAGACAGATGTTTTCCCTGGGAATTTTCATGCACATTAAACAAATCATTGCATTTTTTATTTCCAAGAATCCCCCATGAGGACATCTTTCTGAGATGCCATTTCAAGTGGTATTTGTGTTTAGTATATCGTGATACTAGATTAAGCTACAAAACTGGGAAGCAGCCATCATTGCCAATGCAAAATGCTCTCTCAGCTCCGTGAGACAGGAAAGCCCAGCGTCCCCTCCAGACTCCCCTCTGGGCCTCCTTTATGGTCTTCTGCGAATACAGTCAGTGTCCTTCAGAAATGATTGTTACACAGTCTGTTCTGGAAAATATTTCATGCTTTGGTTTATTACTATGATTCAGTTGCTGCCTGGGGCCTCTGTTCATACCTGGACGAGCAGTAGAATCAGTCTTGTGTGACCGTGCCCCTGGGGTGGATAGAAATCAGAATCAAAATCTCAAGAGCTTGAAGGAATGTTTGGAAGTCCTCTTGTCTGACTTCTCATTGTAGAGGTGAGGGTCTGGCAGCCAGACAGTTAAGACAGAAGACGGATGTCCGCAGAGGCAAGCTCGCAGCCCTGTGCTCCCAGACCTTCTCCGAACCCCGGGAAACAATGGCTTCTCCCCAGTGGCCCTCAGGGAGCAGAGGCAGCTCTCATTTCTGTGTCCAACAGATAACGTTATACGTGAAACACCTTATTACATGTATTTCTCTGTGCATCTGAGTGAATATTAATGGAACTTTGTAGCTTTACAACCTAAATACTCCTTTGGTCTTTTACGCTGCCTCTTATGGCACCAGGCAGCACTCGGGCACACCCCTGCCCAGCCTCCAGCAGGTACTCTCATTTCTGGCGCAGCCCTCCCCTCTCAGGGGGCAGCCTGAGCCCCACCCTCACGCCCACTGTGGTCTGTTGTCGGCACCACTGTAGAGGCACCCAGGTGCACGTCCACCCTGCTCAGAGCCTCTCTGGGGCACCTTCCACCCTTTCCTGCCTCCCTCACTGCACTCCTGGCGCACGGGGCCTTTGGATGGCCGTGCCGCGCAGACACCTGCAAGGCGAGTGCAGAGCTCCCCTTCGGGTCTGCCCCCAGGGGCAGGTCGCAGCAAGGTCCCCCCAGCCAGCCTGCTCAGAAGGAAGCTGCATTAGGACAGGAGGATCACGCTGACCTGCCAAAGGGACTCCAAGAGCCCCGACTGGATGGCTCGACCTCCACCCATGCCTCAGTCCAGCAAGGTCAGGTGACTGGCCTCCCAGCAGTGACTCAGAGACCCAAGCTGGTCCCCTGTGTTGGGGGCGGAGGGAGCCAGAGGGTGGCACATTCTGCCAGGGAGGGGCGGTCGGCATCTCCGCCGAAGCCCTGTGTGGCGCAGAAGCACTCCCGTGGCCCCACACATGACCCGGTCCGGCTGCGAGGGGCCAGAGGAGGGGAGCAGAGGCGGGTGAGCCGGCTGCTTGTTGTCAGTTCTGCCCACCACTGATCTGGGGGCAGTCTGCCTCTCCTGCCGCCCCTGAGGGCAGGTGAGCTCCATGAGGCAGGTGTCTCCTCCCTGAGGGCCTGGCCCCCCAGCATCTGCCCATGATGGGGTGACCAGTGGGACAGCACCTCACCTTGCAGTCCTGTCCCCTCCTTCCGTGAAGGCCACCTTTGCAAAATGCTGTATTCTCCAAAAATGCACATCCCAAGGTGCAAGCTCTTCACCCTGAGAAATTCTGCCTCTGATCTACAGCTGAACAAGCCTTATGTAGACCTGCACGGAGCCGTGCACCAGAGCGCGTGTGTGCACATGTGTGTGGGTGTGTGCATGCACACACATGTAAAAAAGTTCCAAATTATAGGCTATCTCTGAAACTCTGAGAGGTGCTTTTGTTCTTTGAAATTAGGAGTTGCCCAAACCACTTTGATTCCAGTATTTTCATGAAAACGTGTTTATAGGTGGGGTTTGGAGTTGGTCTCACGGGTCTGACCTGTTGTGAGTGGGTTCAGGTGATGGCGACACCCGGGACCAGGCCAGCCCCTGTGGGAGCCCCGCTGGCCGCTGTGAGCCTCTTGGCAGCTGCTCCAGACGGAGGAGCGGGTCCATCTATCCTCACATATCCTGCGTCTGCCACGCACTTCTGGGGCCCCTGCCGGACACCCAGCGACCGTGAGGGTGGGCGGGCATGGGAGGGGTCACTGCAGCCAGGTGTGCAGCCCCCAGCCGGCTGGCTATTGTTCTGTCGCTCCTGAGGCCATGCTGACCTGTGGCAGTGGAAGCCGGTGCTGACCGCTTCCTTCAGGTCTTCTAAATTTAAGAGGCTTCTCCAGGGAGCTGGGCTCACATGTCCCAGCCCCTCCTCCGTGCATCCCCAGGTGACATCAGGTGGGGGACGTGCAGTGGCCAGGGGCAGCCATGGGCACCAGGGCTGGCAGAGCCCATCCCTTGGGAGTGCTTGGGCTGTCTGGTCAGGGCCAGCGCAGGGCTTCAGATCCCAGAGGCCTGGGGTTGGTTGCCCTGGGTGACCCCATGGTCCTGCCCTCAAAATAACATGTGCTGCTGAGAGTCACTTGAGGCCGTTGGAGCCACAATAGGGCAGCTGAGAGATTCCCAGAACAAAGAGGGAATACAGCCCCACAGTGGCACAGCAGCTGTGAAGGGCTTCGGCGGGTGGGCAGCAGCGCCTAGCTCGCCCTCCCCACGCACCCGCCACCTTGTTTGCCATATGCGAGCCTGCGGGTCGTGGGCCCCCATTTGAAAGCACGTATGCGGCTCCCTGTGTACAGAGTACCTTTCCCCTCCTTGCATGCCCAGCCCGAATTTGTAACGTGCCCGAGGGGGCTGCGCACACCAGCTCAGCGCCGCCTCCCGCAAAGTCTGCCCCTCTTCCGGCTACCCGGATGGCCACCACCATGCTTTTCTCTTGCCCCAGTGGGGGATGCCGCCCCGTGTCTCTTCCATGAGCCCAGGGGTGTGCCGCCCGCTCTCACTCCCCCAGGACATCACTAGCAACGTCTTTAAATTGAAGAAATGAAGTCATTAAAAAGGGAAATAAATGCCTGGCCATGCTCTGGTTCTAGCAGCACTGCGGGCCAAATGCACGCCCATCCCTAACCCCCCAAAACCAATCCCTGTCCTCTGCACACTGTGGCCGCAACCGAGTTCCACTTTCCAGGTCATTCTGAGTAAGCAGTTTTCTCCCAGAGGTATTAACCGTGATGCACCCGGAGCCGGTCACTGTTTCTCATGTCTTCCCCACGTGCCAGCAGCCCCTGCCCGAGTCCTGCCCAGGCTCCCCACACGCTGTCACGACACTCCTCACTCTGCGATGCTGGGCCACGACCCCTCCCCGCAGCCCCGGACAGGGACCTGGCCTCTCCGGCAGCACAGGACGGGCCTCACAGTCCCAGAGCCAGGATGACGGTGGCAGGTGGCTTCTAATCTAGACCATGAATGTGTTGGCAACCTTGATGAGTCACTGGAGATGTAAAGGGCCATTAGAGATGTTCACGCCGCTCAGCAGCAGGTGAAGCCGGGGTGACATGGTGGAATGTGGGCGCTTGGAATGTGAAACGCTTCCTTCTGTTGACGTTTTGTGTCCAGGCCGTGGTCGTGTCAGGGCTCTGAGACACTCATTTTTTGAATCATATGAGATGTGCACAGGAAGGTCCCCTCTGCCTTGGCCACTATGTCCCTGGCACTGAGGGCCTTGTGGATAACAAGCTTATGTCATTTGAAAGTTCACCTTTAGTTGAAACTTTTTAATTGAAATTGCTTGAAAAAATCATGTCTTAATGTTCCATTTCTTGTTCCTGGAACAACCAGTGGCCCCATAACTGCTGTGTGACTCTTTGTCAACATAGGACTTGCCACAGGGGGCGGGACGAGGACAGTGACGTTGCTACCTCAGCTGCCCCTGGAATGTTCCGTGCGCTCCAGGCAATCTCAGGGTTTAGTCTCCTCCAACCGCAGTGAGATGCCTGCTCACACAGACGCACGCAGGCTGTCACGCTCACACGTTCACACGCGGGCTGTCACGCTCACATGTTCATGCACAGGGTGTCACACTCACACAGACACACGCAGGCTGTCACGCTCACACGTTCACACACAGGCTGTCACGCTCACATGGATGCACGCAGGCTGTCAACACATGGACACACTCGGGCT